>CM053582.1:554348407-554371525 GCA_028627135.1 Pseudochirops cupreus | reverse complement strand
AAATGAGGAGCAGACGGACTTCGTGATAACATGGAGAGACTTATATAAACTGATGCTGAGTGAGAAGAGAAGAGCAGAACCAGGAGAACATTGTACACAATTACAGACACATTGTATCTGTGATGACTGACTTGATAGACTGGGCTCCTCTCAGCAGTGCAAGGTTATAAGACAACTCCAAGGCACTCATGATGGAGAGGGCTCTCCACATCCAGAGAACAAACTACAGACTCTGAATGCAGATGGAAGCAAACTACTTGCTCTCTCTTTTTTTGTTTTCTTTGGTTTTGTTTCTTCTTTCTTGTTGTTCCATTGGTTATAATTCTTCTTTACAACTTGACTAATGTTTCTTGTGAAGGTATTTGTAGAACCTGTATTGGATTTTGTACCACCATGGGGGGAGGGCGGAGGAGAGGGAAGGGGAGACAATTTGGAACTCAAAAGCTTGTGGAACTGAATGTTGTAAACTAAAAGTAAACTGACAAAAAAAGCTTGAGAGCAGCAGCTGGTGCTGCAGCATGGGAGTTGGGGGCTGGTTTCAAATAATTAGCCCAGTTACCCATTAGAAAAGCACCGGTACAGTCTTTCATTGAAAAAAAAATTCCCCTCCCAAGCCCAGTGAGCTCCTCTGCCCACATTCTCCACCCCCAGGGTGCCTTGTGAAAGGAAACTCCATCTCTTTGCGAGGCCCCCACACCCTCCCTGTAAAGGTTTGAAATCCCCTTCAGCTGAGGAGCCAGAAACAGCCCAGGTGCTCCTCCTCCCCACCCCCACCATGGAGCCAGTCCTTGTAAACCCCCTGGGTGATGCTCCTCTGCCCCTGCCTCTCAGGTGGTGTCACTACTGAGGCCATCTCGCTCCTCGACTTGGTTTCTCATAATTCTTCTTGTCCAGTTGATAAGAGGACACATGGCCTATCTGAAAGCCCTGGGTCCAGGTATCACTTCTGACATGTAAACGCTGTCCCTTAACCTCTCAGTGTTCTAAGCAGATCCCTAAGACGGAGTGATGGAGAGGGGGCTGCTCTGCACAGGTGGAGGGTTTCCTCACTTGGGAGTTCCTGCAGCACTGACATCACAGCTCCAGTCCCTATCTCTGTCCAGTAGATCTTGTCCTCCTGGCCACAGTAAAGACACGTTTGGAATTTTTTGTTTTCTCTCCCATTTTTATGATGGGGAAAAGAAAGTCACGTCTGCTTTCTCTGCTTACAGTTTATAGGTGCCTTAATCCTCTCCGTGGGGATCTATGCAGAAGTTGAGCGCCAGAAATACAAAACCCTGGAAAGTGCCTTCCTCGCTCCCGCCATCATCCTCATCCTCCTCGGGGTCGTCATGTTCATCGTCTCCTTCGTGGGAGTCTTGGCTTCCCTCCGGGATAACTTCTGTCTCCTCCAAGCGGTGAGCTGGCCCTTCCTGCTGGCCTCGTCCTCTGCTCCTACCGTGCCTTTCTGCCCTCCGGGGCAGGGCCGGGCATCACAGATACGGGAGGGTGACAGAGACTTGGGCCATAGAGTGTGACTCCCTCTCCCCTCATCTCGGGCCACAGTCAGTCAGTCACTCTGGTGGGGAGGCCACAGGGAAATAACTGGGCAGTGAACAAGATCAGTGAAAAGAAGCTGTACAGTGATCTCAGAGGGGGAGGGCTGGGGAAAGGCCTGCGACCAACAGGGCTTGGAGCAGAGGCTCCAAGAAGTCTCCTCTGAGAAGGGCGTGCACATTGTAACAATTGTAGCTAGCATTCACGCCACACTTGGAGTTTCTAAAAGCCATTGATGCTGCTCTATCGTCTGGTCCTTAAGACAGCCCTGTTGGGTGGAGGCTGCTATTATCCCCACTTTATGGATGAGGAAACTGAGGCAGAGAGGTTACATGCCATGCCCGGGGTCACACAGCTCCTACGTGTCTCTGGTAGGATTTGAACTCAGGAGTTCCTTGTTGCCCCGTACAAAACGATGCCCCATTTCTGGTTTTTATACTATATTTTTTTAAACATAAGAGTGTGGTTGGCTTCTGTGCTGCCTTCTTTTTTCTTTCTCATAGGAGACTTCAGGTCTCTGCCCTCCATACCATGAAGCCTCTCTAGGCATTGTTTGGGGGCAGTGTCATCATCACACAGTAGCTGTGAGCTTTTATTTGGCTCCTCAGGGTTTACAAAGCACTTTACAAACATCAGCTCATCTGGTTCTTACGACAGCTCTGGATCTGGTGCTGTTGTTTTCTCCATTTTACAGGTGAGGAAACTGAGGCAGAGGTGAAGTGACTTGCCCAGGGTCACACAGCTAGTAAGTGTCTAAGGCCAGATTTGCTCAGTGCACTATGACACTACCTAGAGGCCTTGTGCAGCAGGACCAACACTGGCCCTGGAGGCTGGTGTAATATTAGATAAGCAGCTTTCCTGCTCTGGAGCCTCAATCACCTTACCTGTAAAATGGGCAGGGGGGTGGCATGGTGGTGGGCCTCCATCTCTAAGTGACTGTTTGATTCCATCCCACAGTTCATGTACATCCTGGGGATCTGCCTCATCATCGAGCTCATCGGGGGCGTGGTGGCCTTAATCTTCAGGAACCAGGTGAGCTGCGAGCATGGCAGGAATTCTGACTGGTGGGCTTGTGTGCAGAGTCCTGGACAGCAGAGAACCTGAGGCTCAGAAAAGAGCCCAATGGGGGTCCTTTCCCTTTGCTCTTTGTGTCTCCCTCCAGGGTCCTTGCTCACCCAAGAAGCAGTGTGTGACTTATTAACTATCATTAACTTAATTAATTTATTAATGCAATCAGAGATGATGGGAGCATTGACTTAGAGGCTGTTGGGGCCAACCCCGTGAAAACCCCAGGGCTCTGTCTCCTCCCGCCGCCATCATCGTCATTCTCTGCTGTTGGCGTCAGTATTAAAATATGGCCGTTAATGATGGTGGGAGTGCTTGACAATATTGCAGCCGCTGACGGCCACCGTCTGGTTGCTAATAACAGTAACTGTTACAGTGCTGATTTCTGTGTCACGTTTTTGTTGGAATCGCTGACCATTTTACCAGATGGAATCCAACCCCGTCCTCTCCCGCTATTTGATTCTAAGTCTGTAATACGTTTACCAATAACAGGGAGTCAGAGTTTGTCATCGTTTGTGATTTACCGTCAGTTAGTCAGCAAGCATTTGTTAAGCACTTCCCACTGTGTGATATGGGAGCCTGCAGGGGGGATTGTGGAGGTGTCATTGGCCCCATCTTGCAGATGAAGAAACAGAGGCTTTTAAACACATCCCTTGAGAGACCAAGGCTGCACCAAAAGAAGAAATTTTAGGAAGAAGACCCTCCCCTTGAAGACCCTGCAGTTGATTGGGCTTTGCTCGAGGCATGTTGGCCGTGTGTTGGGGCTTGGCCCTGAACGGAGCCTGGCAGGACTGGGGAGTGGGCCTTGTGCCGGGAGCGTAAGCTCCTTGAGGGCAGGCCCTGTTTTTATTCCCTGAGTCCTCTGCAGTGTCCAGTATAGGAAGCCCTGAATCAACGTTTAATGAATGAAATCGGGTGAAGCAGGAGGTAGCATGGGGTCAGCGGGCATTCCCTGGATCTGGGGAGCTTGGGGAACTGGCCCGTAGCTGTCAAATTCAAGGTTCAGTCAGGCCATCAGGATCTGAAGGAGCGCTGAAACAGGAATGCTGTGAATTTGCTCCCTCCTCCCTGTACGACCTTACCCCCGTGCCTCAGTTTCTTCATCTGTAAAATGAGGAGGTCCCTTCCAGCCTTGCCCCTCCGGGCCCATGTATTGCTCAGGGTCCCCCCGCTGCTAACTCAGGGCCAGGACACAAGCCCGGCTCTTCCCTTTGTCTTACGTGGACTCTCATGTTGATGGCATTCGGGTGGCCACAGAGCTGGAGTGGCTGGGCTGGTGTTTGCCACCTCTGAGGTCAAGAGGGATTTTCTCAGGGTGGGAACCCACTCATCTCCCACCCCTTGGGTCTCGAATGCTTACCTGCAGCCACCGACACTGAGTCTCCAGTGACAAAAGGGCTTTTGTCTGACCAGCCTTCCGCTCTCCCCTATCTGGGCCACTTGGGCTATTCAGTCTCTTAGCATGGGAATGGACCTGTCTATAGTAAGAAAAGATACAGGTGGTGAGGGAGGGTGGGAGTGGAGAGGGAGGGGCCCTGGCTGAGGGAGGAAATCTGGAAGAACCAGAGTATTCCTGCTAGGAAGGCTTCCTCCTCTTCTTCCTCCTCCCCCCTCTTTTTCCTCTCTTCTCCCCCCCTCCCCCAGCTTTGACCCCATGGCCAGAGCTCCTCATTCACCATCCATTTATTTCCAAAATCAGAACCTTGCCTGAATCTCTTCCAAGGACAGACTCAGAGGCTTTCTTGATAAAATCAACTTTTAAATTAAGTTAGGTAATTGAATGGGGGTGGGGGGGTGGGAAGGGAGGAAGGCTTGGAGAAGAGAATTGGAATCGGTTTGTGTTGGCAGGAAGATCAGCCCCCTTCGTTGGGATGGAAGGAGAAAGGGAGAGGTGTAGGGTTCCTGTCTGAGCTGGCTGCCACTGCCCCCTTTTCCACTGACTCTTTGTCTCAGTCTTGAGAAACCAGGACAAGAGATAGGGGAGGTTCCCTGGGGAGCTCTGAGCTTGGGGCTGTAGGCTTCACCAGACACTGCCACAGGGATCTAGGACACAAAAAGGGTTAAAAAACCCCTGGAATAGACAATCTCTTGGGTC
Source organism: Pseudochirops cupreus (assembly GCA_028627135.1). NCBI lineage: Eukaryota > Metazoa > Chordata > Mammalia > Diprotodontia > Pseudocheiridae > Pseudochirops > Pseudochirops cupreus. Next base: position 554,366,829 of record CM053582.1, on the reverse strand, counting down.
CTTTCTAGCTTGTGTGAGTCTGAATTGAAGCCTGCCTACCCTTGGGACAACCAGGTAGAGAAATCCCTCTGGGATTGGGGGCAGGGCTTCTTGGCGCCTGGGGAGGCAGGTGGGACAGGGCTCCCACAAGTTTCCTGGGACTCCCGGGGGAGTCAGCTCACTCACAGACCCCGGCAGGGGGGAGGGAGGCCAGTGTGTCTGGAGACACGTGTACTTGTCTCCATCCCTGGGATGCAGGCATCTCAGGCCTGCCAGTAGCCCCCTGGGACTGCAATGGAAGGCCAGTGTGATGTGGGAAGAAACGGCCAGGCATGCCCTTAGCTCCACAGAGGGGAGTGTTCTTGCCTTGCTGCCCTGGAGGATGGCTTGTTGCAAGAAGGATGCCCTCTGTCCGTGGCAGGGGTCCAGCCCAGAGGCTCCCCTTTGGGAATCACAGGCAAAGGCTGCTGGAGAATATGTCATCCCCAGAATCCCAGAATTGCCAACATGGCCTCAGGATGCTTTTCATCTGCCCTTTAATCCTACCGTAGACAGACCTATGGATCAGTGTTATTGAGGACCAGCATGGATGTTAGCTATATAGGAAACAGTGTGCAGAGTGCGAGGCTGGAGTCAGGAGGACCAGAATTCAAATCTGGCCTTAGACACTTCCTAGCTCTATGACCCTGAGGAAGTCACTCCCACCCTGTCTGCCTCAGTTTCCTCTACTGTAAAGTAGAAAGCATAATAGTACTTCCCTCCCAGGGTTGTGCTGAAGATCAAATGAGATATTTGTAAAGGGCTTATTATAGCGCTTGGCACATGGTAGGGGCTACCTACATTTTGGCCATTATCGTTGTTATTAGATAGTGAAATCCAATATCGTGGTCTCCAGTATTGTAGTCCATCTGCTGCCTGAGCGAGAATCCCCTCTAGAACATCCCTGACAAGCTGTCATCCCACCCGAGCTCCATGACCTCTGAGGATGGGGAGCTCACTACCTTTCCAAAGCAGTGCTTCCCGTCTTGGGATAGTTCTTGCAAACCTTGGAAGTTTTTCGGATCTCGTCGTCTGGAATGCCTACCCATCAGTGCTGGTTCTGTCCTTTCAGACTGAGCTGAACAGTCCTGATTCTCATCCCTCTTTTCCGTGGCAATGCCTGATCTTAAAGACAGGGCCCCCGCCATTCTTTCCCCAGCTTGGCCCTCCTTCGCCCTTGTGCTGTGTGCTTCAGATGGGGACAGAGGACAGCAGGACCATTGTCCCCCATATTCTGGATACCAGGCCTCACAAGGCAGCCTAAGATGGTGTCAGATGTTCTGGCTGCCCCATCACGCTGCTGACTCACACCAAGCTTGTCTCCCTAACAAGGGCTTTGGTGGGGATTTCTTCCAGACAGTTAGTGGTGACTCTGCCTGGCCTTTAACGCCTCTTACAGTCTGGCTCCCCAACCTTGCCAGTTATTTTACATTTCTCTGCTTCCAGAGGATGCTAGGTGATGCAATGGTGAGGTGTGCTGGACTCAGAGTTGGGAAGATCTGAGTTCAGATCCTGTTTCAGTGTGCTTTGGGGAAAGTTCCCTTCTCTAGCCTCAGTTTCCTCCTCTATAAAATGAAGGGGTTGGACTCTGATCTCTCTGGACCCCTTGAGTTCTTCCCCGTGATCCTCTGATCCCTGTGCCTTGGAGCAGGTTCTGTCCGGATTGTGGCTCTGGAGCTAGAAGGACTGCAGGCTATTGAGCCCGGCCCTCTCCCCAACCTCAGGGAGATGACTTCCTGCGCAGCCCCAGAGGTGCAGGGATGGAGCCAACCCTTGTCTCCCGGGCCAGTACCATTCCTTGTGCTTCGCGTCTCCCAGGGTCAGGGGTGCTCCAGGTAGAAGGCGAGGTCCTCAGGGGCAGCATCTCGTACAGTGCTTGGCGGCGTCTCATAAACATTTGTTGGATTGAATTGAAATTTGAGCTGCCTCATGAAGTGAGCGACAGAGATTTGGAGCCTTAAAATAATGCCTCTGTGGCAGTGATGCCTCACACATAAAAGGCATTTGTGATGTTCAGGACATTTTCCCATCCCTTACACCAGCCCTGTAAAAGACACAGGGCAGGGACCTTGCTCCCCATTCTGTAGCTGAGGAGACAAGTCTTAGAGAAGGTCATTGATTCATCAGTCACATGTAAATGACGGAGCCCTTCTAGAGCCCCCAGTCTGGCTCCTGCTTCCTTGTCCCTCCAGGACCCTGCTAGAAGTGTTATTGATGTCAGACGGGACGGCGGAGGAGGGGAAGCTGGGCGGGGGGGTGGGGAGTGGGGGCGGGGTGGGAAATCAGGCCATGTCCAGATGTGTGTCCCCTCCCCCCCCCCCTGCCGTGCCTCTGGGTTTCCCATGGCTCCCCTGGGCTTCAGGGAGCCAGCTCCTTTGGACAGTTAATGGCTCCTTCCTTTCCTTCCTACCTTCTCTTCCTGTAAATTAAGACTGGAGAGGGTGGGGGGATGGAGGGGACGGTCGAGATCTCCAGCAGCACTGTTCATAACTGCCCAGAGGTAGCATGAATCCCAGGCTTTAGAGCTGCAGGGGGCCTGAGAGACCGCTAACTCATCTCCTTTTATGAAGGGGGAAACTGAGTCACAGGAGAGGCCTTTTCTCCACTCACACGTGCTATTCATAGCAGGGCTAGGATTTGAATCTTAGTCTCATCTCTCTGTGCTCCAGATGCCGGCACAGCTGCAAGCCAAGGTCTCTGCTGGGCTCTCTGGCTTTTGCTCCTCAGATCATTTCCTTCCTGCCTTTGTTCTGCCGAGAGGGTGCATTAGCTCTTTTCTCTTGGCTTCCTCCGGGCTGATCCAGTCAAGGTGAGCCCATGGGCTTCTCTCTCCAGAATTCCCATCCTCCAGTCATGCCCCCACTCTCTTCTCAGTCCTAGCTATGGGGAGGGAATACCCAGCTGCTTTTATCTGCTTGATCCTGTATCCTAAGAGACAGAATGACATACTGGAAAGAGCCCTGACTCTGGGTCCAGAGGACCTGGGTTTAAATCCTGCCTCTGATACTTTTTGCCTTTGTAACCGTGGTGAATGACTTAAACTCTCTGTGCCTCAGTTTCCTCATCTGTAAAATGAGGTTGGGAGAGAAAGTCTCTTCTTGCTCTAGTTGTGAATCAGCAGATATGTGCTAGGCATTGCTGGGTCAGTGTCAATGATGTTTGAAAGACTGTGGAGAATGGGGCGGGGCGATGCTGCAGGACTGGAAAAAGGAAAATGTGCTGTAGTTGTTTTTCAGTTGTGTGATTCTTTGTGGCCCTCTCCGGGGGTTTCTTGGCAAAGATCCTGGAAGGGTTTTCCATTTCTTTCTCCAGCTCATTTTACAGATTAGAAAACTGGGTGCCCAAGGTAACAGTTAGTAAGTGTCTGAGGCTAGATTTGAACTCATGAAGAGGAGTCTTTCTGACTTCAAGTCCGGCGCTCTGTACACTGTGGCACTACCTAGCTACCCTGAAAAGAAATCCCAATTTAAAAGAGAAGAGAATGACATTAAACTGTAGACTTGACTTTGATTCCTGGTAAGATTCTAGAGCATACTTTTAGAAGGGTGGTTAGTGTACATGTAGAAAGGGAAACAGAGATCAGTAGGAGCCATCATGGCTTCATCAAAATTGGGTCCTGCCACACTAACCTCATTTCCTTTTTGGATAGGGTTACTCCATTGGGAAAACAGAGGAATGCTCTCATCTTGGTCTGCCTACATGCAGCAAAATAGTTTCCATTTTCATGCCACTGTTATGGACAAAGTAGACACTTTGGGCTCTAGCTGATGTCTGTATAGTATCAGAGACTTTGTTTGCTTTGCTCATGATCTCTGCATGAACGACAGCCCACCGAGGGCAGCTTCTGTTTTTGCCTTTCTGTTTCTCTGGCACTTAGCACGGGGTATTAGTGGACTACAAGATGAACACAAATCCTCAGTATAACATGGCAACTGGAGAAGCAGATGTGACTGCACTGAGAGATGATGGTTAATCCCACTGCCCTCCTTGCTGGGCATAGCACGTTGGGACTGTCCTCTTCAGACCTGGAAGGATGTTGAAAATCTAGAGCTTTGTCTGGAAGAAGACTGCCGTGTCATATGGGCTTGACTGAAGGAATTGAGGACACTCTGTGGGAGCTAGCTTCGCTCATTGGAAGGGGCATCACCTGGAAGTCCGACCAGATTTGGTCTGCAGGGCTGCAGAGAGCAACACTAGGAACAATGGAATAGAATTTGCAGGGAGGCAGATTGAGGGTTGGTGTAAGAGAAAACCTTCCCACCTGTGGGCTGTACATCCTCCACGAAGCTTGGAGGTTTTCTAGCAAATGTTGGTCGGCCTTTGGTAAAGGGACTTTTCCAGTACACGTTGGCTATAGATGGTCTCTGGAGTCTCCTCCGATTCAGAGGCTCTGTTATGTTGTGTCTTCCTTTCTCCAAACCTCTATTTCCCATTGGCAAATTAAGTACAATGATGCCTGTCTGGCCCTTCCCTCACCCCAAAAGGGAGTTTGTGAGGAAAGCCTTTTATCATCAGTTGTTCTGTGTGCCCCCTGAGGACAGGGCCCAGCTTATCCAAACTGTATCTCCTCCAGGGCCAGGCTGGGTGACCTGTACACTCAGCCGGCTCTTGGTGAGTGTTTATTGAATGGCTGAGTGAGTGATGTGATCATAGATGTAGATCCAGAAGAGGCCGTGGAGGCCTCCACATTTTACACATACAGAAGTTGAGGCAGATGGAGGTTAAGTGACTTGCCCAGGGTCACACAGCTAGTAAGTGCATGAGGGCAGATTTGAACTCCAGTCTTCTTGACCCCATGCCCAGCACTCTCTGCACTACTGCACCACCTAGATGAAAAGTCAGAAGAGCCCTTTGAGGCCCCCTGAGGACGAGTTCCAGAGAGATGAGGTGACTTGCCCAGGGTCACACAGCTAGGAGGTCTCCAGCACAGTCTGGCCCTGGGCTCGGCCCCCTCTTCTCTTCCCTGAGAGGCAGCAGCTCCCTTTGCCCCTCAGGCTATTATTCCTGGGAGCCCTGTCTCCCCTGGGGTCATCTGCCGAAGGGTATGGGAGATGGTGTCTCTCCCGGCCTGGGAGCTGCTGCCTCTTAGCACTGGCCTCTTCCCACTCGTGGCAGCAGAGCCTGAGATCATCACTTAATGATTTGTTTCCTGCAGATGCTGCCGTGGGTGTGGGTGCTGAGGTCACCAAGCTTCCCAGGCTTCCGCTGAGCCTCTTTTAGCTGGCGCTCCCCTCTGCTTCCCCAAGGTCCCTTCTTTCCTGTTCCTGACTTCCCCAATCACTTGGCTATCCTACCTACCACATCCAGGCATGATGTCCAAATTCTGACATTTGTGTTCTGTTCGGATGCCTTTTCCAGTTCTAACATTCCACTTTCTCAGGATCCTGCCAGCTGATTCACGTTCTGTGTGTTCTAAGGGCCCTTCCAATCATCATGTTTCTGTGCTGTGTTTCAAGTTCCCTTTGATGAGGCTCAATCTTGTCTTTTCTCCTCCCACTGTTTGTCAGGGTAGGGGGTTCTAACCCCGCCCCCAGTTCGTGTAATCACAGTATAGCAGACAGCTATGAATCAGTTAATCAGTCTATAGTGGAGGAGGTGCAAGGAACACTAATCAATGTGAAAGGATCATAGAGGTCTTGGGGTCATTGGACAAAGGCAGATGACAGCATGCATGAAGTAATCTTGTGATTGACTGAAAGAACCAGCTCTGTCTCTGGGCCAGTGTGTAAGACAACAGGCCAGTCTGCCCTTTTTTTTTTTTTGAGGGGGAATGCAGGGCAATTGGAGTTAAGTGACTTGCCCAAGGTCACATGGCTAGTAAGTGTTAAATGTCAGAGGCTGGATTTGAACTCAGGTCCTCCTGACTCCAGGGCTGGTGCTCTATTCACTGTACCACCTAGGTGCCCCTAACAGGCCAGTCTGAAGGTGCATACTCCAACAGCAGGCCAGCAGAATGGTGATCAACTCCAGTGGAGAAGGACCCCTGAGAGGGACTTGCCTTTGTGGGGAGGGAAGGAGAGAGAGAAGAAAGTTTCATCCTCACCCCTCCCAATCCTGCAACATTGACAAAGTGACGTCTTTCCCAACTTCAGAAAGTCAGAAGATCTGGCATGGGTGAATGTAGCAGGGTCCATTGGGCCTGGCAGCAGTTTACCCAGAACAATATCTTCATAGGGAGCTTAGAGACTAGGAGGCATGAGACAGATCCAGAAATGTGGCTTCAGGACTCTTCCAGGGTCTTCAGAGTCTGGCAGAGAGCTATACCTAAGGGAACATAAGGAGGACTCCATAAAGAGGTTTCCAGTAATCACTAGCTGTATTTAGTTACCTTGTGGCTACATATGCTTTCTGAGTTTGAGCCTTCTCTCTCCAGGGACCTAGTGTGAACAGGTGGAGAGTGTTTGGGGTGGGATGTTTCCGTCCATGCCCTACGAGCTTAGTAAACATCTTTTCTACAGATTAATTATGTCTGGCTGATAACCAATAGGGAGCATGCTGGTGGGGGCTCATGAACAAGAGTAGTTATACATGCCAGCCTCTTGGGGTTAATTTAATTCAGTCTGATCAATAAACATTTATTAAGTACCTACCACATGCTGGGCACTAAGCATACAAGAAGAAGCAAAAGACGGCCCCTCCCCTTAAGGAACTTTCAGTCTAATGGGTTTATCCCTAGGAAACTGAGGGGAGTAGTAGTCAGCCATCCTCTGGGGACTCCAGCCTGTAAGTCTGAGGGCCAGTTGGGAGGTGTGGCCCCAGGGACACACACACACACACACATACATGCACACATAGACTTATAGACACACACACACACACACACACACACACACACGCACACACACACGCACATGCACATAGACACACACATACACACATACAAGGTGCTCCTCACCTTGTTTGTGCCTGAGATCCCTTTGACTGTCTGGAAAACAGGTGACTGAATTTGGTAATTTAATTTAATAAACTTCAGGTGACTTAAATGAAAATACCTGGGGTTACCCAGGAAAGCCATTACACCGAAGCAGAGTTGTCGGAATATTAAAAAATCGAGTTTGTGGTTAAGAACCCTTGTCTTAGAGAGTTGCCTACAGTAATCCGAGTTAATAAACCTTTATTAAGTGCCTGTGTGCCAGGCACTGGGAGAGGTTAGGGACTTGCCTACTGTGTGTAAAAGGAAGGATTTGCATCCAGGTTTTCCTGAGCTCTCTCTCCACACTCCTTCTCCTTAAAGAGCATTTTTGCTAGACGAGATGACATTTATGGAGAACAGAATGTTCCGTCCCCGGGAAGGCGCTGTTTCCCTGCCCAGGAAGGGAGTAGAACCCAGAACCCAGTGTGCCTCCAGGGGAGGGGCTGCCGCACAACTGGCTGGCAGGGATGGCCAGGCTCGAGGCCCACATCTGGCCTTCGCCCCCTGCCTTTCTGTCTGGCTTTTCTTCATGGAGTTGAGAAGGTCCCTTGTTGTTCCCAGCCTTGGCTGTCCCTGATGGTCCTCTGCAGCCTCAAAGCTCCCATTGTACTGGGGTGGGCAGAGTCGCCTGCCCATCTTTGGGGCATCGCCCACCCATGGCTGCTGAGAGGCCCTTTGTGTGCCCAGAGAGCCCTAACACAACAGATGGACTGTGGGGGCAGACAACACAGTGTCACTCGGTATGGGACACGAGCCAGATCGCATTCTTCTTGGGAAGAGTCACCCACCCCTGACCAGGAGATCAGGAGAGAGGCAGGGTGGTGTGGTGGGGAGAGGGCTCTTTCAGTCATCAGACCTGGGTTCAAATCCTTCCTGGATAGCTACTGATGTGACCTTGGCCAAGTCACTTCACCTTGATGGGCCCCAGTTTCCTGATCTATAAAGAGAGAGCATTGGGCTAGCCAACCTCTCAGGTCCCTTCCAGCTCTGGGTCAGTCTCTAGAGCCTCTGATCTGATCAGCCACATCCCCTTTCTGAGCTTCTCTTTCCTCATCTCTAAAATGGGGATAATAACACAAAATTACCAGTAAACTTTAAAATGCTGTGCAATTGTGAGTTGTTATTCTCCTCAGGAAAGACTCTTTCAGTTGTGAGTGTTACACTTGACCCATCTGGATCGCCCCAAATGTTGCCAGAGTCTCTTTGGTGCCATGGAATGAGCACTAGGCTTATGGTGGGGAAATCAGAGTAGGCTTCATGGAGAAGGTGGCCTTGGCTTGGAAGGATAGGTTGAAGGGCATGCTACATGTGTGCCCATGGGCTGAAGCTCAGAGATGGCACAGGTCCGTCAGGGGCATGACCAGGTGTCACTTAGCTGGGAGATCTGGCTTCCCGTCCTACCTGGACGGCCTGGCGCCCCTTCTCCAGTGGCCTGGTTCCTAATTTACAAAATGAGGGTAGCGGTTCCTGCCCGCTTCCTCTCCCGGCTGTCGTGAGGCCCAGCCTCTTTGGAGGTTGTGGGGAGGTGGATGTCCTGGGTGTCACCTGGCGGGTGGGTGAGGATTTGGGTGGGCCTAGGCACGGCAGAATTGCAAGGAGAAGGCAGTGAGAAGGGAGAGGCACCGAGGTGGGATCCAGCCTTTTCTGAATTTCTCTTTTCTGAGCAGACGATCGACTTTCTGAATGACAACATCCGAAGAGGAATCCAGAATTACTATGACGACTTGGACTTTAAGAACATCATGGACTTTGTCCAGGAGCAGGTTAGAGTGCCCTCCCTTATTTTCCCTTTGAATTTGTCCCTCTTTCTTTCCTTCCTAGTCCTGACGTTCACTGGGAGAGGGAAGGAAGCGTCTTGCGTCCTCTCTCCCCTCCCCCTTTTCTCCTCTTCCCCACTCAGTCATGGGGCCACTGACCCAGAGAAGGGAGGAGAGGGCATTGGGTCTGATGTCTTCATTTTACAGATGAGAAAACCGATGTGCCAGAGGGAGGTGACTCGGGGTCAGAGGCACAGCTGGGGTCCACACCAAGGCCCCCAACCTTGACCCATTGCTCTCAGCCAGAGGTTATGTTGTGTGGGGGACGGGCCACAGAACTGGTGCTCAGAGGCCCCCAGGTCTAGTCCTGGCTCTGGCGTGTCCTGTCTGTGCCACCTTGGGGCTTTCCTGGGTCACTGTAAAGGTTAGAGACAGACTGCACGGCCCCTAGGGCCCCTTCTATTCCAGATGCTGTGAGGCTGGGGACAGGCCAGGCTGGGTGGAGGCACCAGCAATTACAGCAGGAACATTGTGTAAATGCTTAAAGGTTCACTCTAATTCCAGGGGGAGTTTTAAGGCTTTAAAAAGTGCTCTTCCCACACAGGGCCCATCCGGCAGCTAGCATGGGTGTCGTGCCTTTGTCATACAGATGGGGAAACTGAGGCTCCTGTGTCGAGTTAAAGGGTGGCTCTTGGATTCAGACTCAGGGCTTAGGGGCCTCGAAGTGTTGGTGACCCAATCCCCAGGGGGCCACTTGCCCTCCCTAGATGATCTCATTTGGCCTGCCCCAGCCTGGGTGCAGTGGAACCATTTGAAAAGTAGGTGGAAGGGCTTGCTGGGGAGAGCAGCCCACACACTTGCCCAGTGCCTGTCAAATAGAAAGTTCTTAATAAATGCTTGTTGACTGACTGACTGACCGACCGACCTACACTTAGCCAGCCCGTGTTCAGACACTCCTCCTAGCTGGATCAGGAAGATGCAGCCTGTCATGGCTGTCCTCTTGACCAGATCACAGGAGCTTGAGCCAGAAGGGGCCTTGGGGGTCTTCTTATTCTATTCATTTCTAACCAAGAATTCCCCTGAGAACCTGGTTTTCTGCAGCTGGGGATGGGGGCCATAGTTGAAGACCTCCAAGGAGGAGGATCCTAGCACCCCAGGCAGCCCACCCTGCCTGTCGGTGGTGGTAATTCATTGTTAACAGAGTTTTCCTGAGCCAGTGTCTCACCTGGGAATGAGGAGACAGAGAAGGCCAGAGACAAGGTGCCTCTAATCAGGTAGTCGTTTACTTAATTTCATGAGGAACAGATCTGAAAATTGGGCACCCTCCTGATCAGAGTCCCACCTTGCTGCAGTGAAGGCAGAGATTATATACATAATATGATGTGTGCATAAATCACAAGTGGGGAGCGAGGGGCAGGGTGGGTTATGAACAGTCATTTCCAAGGCCTGAGCCCACAACACAGGGGTTCTGGAGTCCTGTGGGAACAGCATTGTTTCAAGTCTTTGGGGGTCGTCACTTGGTGGGTCACACAACCTGAGTTCTCTGATGGGCACAGGTTCTGCAGTCTTTGATTCGCTTCACTGAAGATGCACAGGCACAGGAATGCAGTGGGTGTGAGCACATCAGCACTGAAGCTGCCTTGTGAGCTTCTGACTCCTAAGCCAGGAGAGGCCGTTCAGAGAAATCTAAATTATTACTGTATTCGTTACACATGTCATATCAGTTATTATGGAAATCATAATTCCCTTCACAGTGTCAATCCTGAATTGGCTTCCCTTTGTTTCTGGCCACGGGAACAAACAGGCCGTGTCTGATCTCTCCTCCGGGGGCAGCCTCTCAGTCCTTTGGGGAAGGGGGTTCCCCTGCTCCCCCCCATCCTGTCTCTGTCCCCAAGCTCACCTTCTCCTGTGGCCGGGCACCGGAGAAGGGGAGATGAGTCACAGCTTGGTGGAGGAGGCGGTGGCAGCGCTGTCCACAGGTGGTAGAATCCGTCCGTCTCCCCTGTGCCGACCCTGCTGATACAAAGAATCACAAGATGGTCCCTGCCCTCAGGGAGCTCACACTTTAATGGTGCCAGTGTCATTGAATCCATTTTATATAAGATGACATTGAGGCTGGACAGCCCTCACCATGTGGATGAAGCCCTGGTGCTAGAGTTGGAAAGACCTGAATTCAAATGCTGCCTCAGATGTGTGTGTGACCCTGCTCAAGTCCCTTCACTGTCTGCCTCAGTTTCCTCTTCTGTAAAACAGAAACAATGATAGTGGTACCTCCCCTCATAAGATCCAGTGAGATAATGGACGTAAAGCCCTTTGCAGACCTTTCAGCACCATAGAAATGATAACACCCGTGGCTGTTATTCTGGGAATCCCAGCTCTCCCCCACGAGGCACACTCAAGGTTGTTTCCCTCCCCCCCCCCCCCCACTCCCGCCTGGCTCCTCTCTGCCAACTGGCCCTGGCTGCTGACCCACTCACCCTCCCATATCCACCCTCCCCTCCTGGGCTCTCCTCTCCCCCTCCCCAGCCCACAAATTCATCACTCCAAGGTCTTGGGCAGGAGGGAGAGAGAAGAGAGATTGAGGGGGGGAAGGAGCAGGTCTCCACATTCCGGTGGGAGCTGCCAAAAGAAACACGAGCTCTTCTCAACTCTGGTTCTCTTTCCAGCCTCCCCTTCCCCTTTGGAAGACCACAAGCACCAGTAAAAGTAGTTTGTTGGCCCTCACCCAGGACCTGGAAAGAAATGTGTCCCTGGAGTCCTGAGCACCTCCATAGGTGGAAGGGGTCCAGCCCCCCCCCAACCCCATCCTCCCTCTGCCTCTCGATCCTGTGCCGTTTGGCTCTAGCTGCCAAACAGATGCTCTCAGCTTCCCCGTGAGAACCCCATCCATCTTCAGTGTAGATGGCAGCTCCTTGGAGCAAGCTTTTGCTCGGGGCCTTTGGACAGTAGACCTATACTGGCCACCCTCAGCCGAGTGCTGCAGAGCGTCCCCTGTTGAAAGGGATGTGGAGGGGGAGGCTCTTTATAAATTGAGCTGACCCCCACTCCACTGGTGTTGCCTGAACAGAGCCCCCTCTGTCTCTCCTCCTTCCCGGGGCTCCCCTCCCATGATTTTGAACAGGTGCAGGGCCAGGCAGATGCCTGACAGCTCTCCTGGGGTGGGCCACGCTTCAGAGCAGGATCCTTTGGCCCAGAGACTCGATCTCTATTAGAACAGACCCTGGGGCTGGCTGGGAGTTTGTTTTTCTAATGAGTAAGACTACTTTTATTTATTTTTCTTTTTTTCTAGTAACTTAACACCAGGTTTTAGAGCTGCTGTGGGGAGTGCACTTTGTAAACCCCAAAGAAATATATCAGTGTACACCATTATTATCCCAGAGGCAGTGTGGTCTAGTGGGACGAGTCTGCCCTGAGCCAGGAAGACCTGGGCGTGAGGCCACCAGGGCCACACTAGCCCTGGGGGCCTGGACAGATCACTCAGCCTCTCATGGTTCTGGGCAGCTCCCCAAGGCTACACAGCACAGAGAGGGTGCCAACTAGCCTTGGCAGACCAGGGAGGTCCCTTGGGGTTGGGCTCAGGGTGAGGTCAAAAATTACCTACCAAATGATCGAGAGGGATGGGAAGCCCACTGGTATTGGAGGGTCCATTGCTCTTTGGGGCGGCTTCACACCCTCCCCAGTGTTTCCATAGATCCTGTAGTTCCAGTCTGTAGCTCCTTGTTCTGGCCTCAGGAATAAGCAGAAACAATGGATCCCTCTTCTTCATGATGGATCCCCAAGGACCTGAGGACGGCTCTTGTCCACCCTTAAGGCTTCTCTAGACTCACCTTCCCTAGTGCCTTCCACCTTCTTCTCATATGACACCGGCCTAGTTACCTCCTGCCCAGTATATGCCTGTGCTCTGGGCACTGTTGCCTGGTTCCCCCAGGACTGAATTCTTGTTTTATAGTTGGGGAAACTGAGCTTAGCGTACTGCCCATGCCTGGTGTCAGCTCTAATCCTGGGTCCTAACTGAACTCAGAAATGACCTTCTTTATCCTTTGCTAATTGTAAAGCAAACCAGTGTGCTTTGGTGGGAGGGGCTCCGGGTGGTGCTTTGTAGGTGTGTGCTAGCCTGACTGGGGACACTTGAGGGCATTGTTGTCCCCCTCTCACCCCTGCTCACACTGACTTTTTTCATTCTTTTTAGTTTAAGTGCTGCGGTGGGGAGGATTACAAGGACTGGGCCATGAACCAGTACCACGACTGCAACGCGCCCGGCCCCTTAGCATGTGGGGTGCCCTATACCTGCTGCTTCAGAAATTCGGTAAGAGCCGTGTAGCCAACTGAGTAGCCGTGTAGCAAGCCTGGTCTCATTCTAGCAGCAGCCAATGTTTATGGGCACGTGAAGGCCGCCACTGTGCTCACATCAGGGGCTCTTAGTCCTTGGGGGGTCTGTGCGTGCACCTCAGTGGGGTCTGTGACCTTGGCTGGGCATGAGAAAGTGGGATTCTCATTAACCTATAACTGAAATTCAGTGTTCTGATTGGGAATGTCAACGGTAAACTCAGTTGGCCACAGGTTCCCCAGACGGCCAGGACCCGTGAGACAAGAGCAGTTCAAGACTCCTGGTCTGCACCCGGGATTTCATACTGAGCATATATATCCTTCTCTTCCTTTTACAGGTGGGGAAACTGATATTGAGGGAAGTTTAGGAACTTGCCCATGGACATACACACAGTGAGGAAGTGTCAGAGCCATAATCTGAACTCAGGTTTCTGCTGCTTCCTACCAAATGAGCACCATGATGCAACCCCTCCCCCACCCCAAATCACAGTCATGGCAGAGCCTCCTCCAGTCTTGTCTCAAGATCCCCCCTCTCCCCACTCTGCTTTTTGTAAAATTGAGGGACTAGACCTTTCTTGGGTTGTGGCCCCTGTGGGCAGTGTCTGGGGAGTCTATAAACCCCCTCTCTGATCATGTTTTCAAATGCCTAGAATAAAACTCCTAGGACTACCAAGGAAACCAATTATATTAAGATTCAGTTATCAGAATATTAAACCAGTGAGTTCATGGGCCCCCAGACCTTTGAGATCCTTCTGATTCTTCAATTTATGATCCTGTGACCAAATAAGGAGAGCAGCCGAGTGCTTTGGGTCCTTTCTGGAATCCTGCCCCCCTCGTGCTCAAATGCAGACTCCTCGGTGTCGCATTTCAGGCCCCGCAGTTCAGATCCCTCCGTAATCAGGAAGCCTGACGTTCCAGACTTTTAGCATCTCACTGCCAGCCACTGGACTTTTGTCCAGGGTGTCCCCCCTACCAGTATTGCCCACCATACGCCTCTCTTCCTTTCAGAAACCCTAGCTTTCTTCAAAGCACAGCCTTGGGCTACTTTTTACAGTAAGCCTTTCCTGATCCATCTTGGTTTGTCATAAATATGCTGATGATTAAGTATTAATTACCTTTTATCTCCCCTGGAGACTCCTTGTACCCCTTGTGGGTAGGAATTGTCTTCTTTGTGTGCCTAGAATACGGTATGTGTTTAGTGAATGTATTTTGGATTGGTTTGGATGGAAGGAAGGAAGGAAACAAGCAATTTCTAAAAATTAATTAATTTTTAGTTTTCGGCATTCACTTTATGAGATTTTGAGTTCCAAATTTTTCCCCTCCCTCCCCCTGCCCCAAGACAGCATGCAGTCTAGTATAGGCTATACATATACAGTCATATTAAACACATTTCCACATTAGTCATGTTGTGAAAGAAGAATCAGAACAAAAGGGAAAAACCATGAGGAAGAAAAAACAAAAGAGAAAATAGTTTGCTTCAGCCTTCATTCAGACAATATCCAGTCTTTCCCTGGATGTGGATAGTCTTTGGAGTTGTCGTAGATCCTTGCATTGCTAAGAAGAGCTAAGTACATCAAAGTCAAGCATTACACAGTGTGGCTGTTACTGTGTACAATGTTACGCTGGTTCTGCTCACTTCACTCAGCATCAGTTCATGCAAGTCTTTCCAGGTTTTTCTGAAATCTTCCTGCTCATCATTTCTTATGGGGCAATAGTATTCCAGTTGATGGGCATCCCCTCAGTTTCCAATGCTTTGCCACCACAATGGAAACAAGCAGGTACTGTGCTAACCATTTCACAAATACCCCATTTGATCCTAAGCTATTGTTCCCATTGTACAAATGAGAACACTGAGGTTGAGGGAGACTGGGTCAAACAGCAAGTACGTATCAGAGGCAGAATTCTAACCCAGGTCTTCCTCCTTTGAGGGCTTGATCTTGCTCATCACCAGCCCCTCTCTTAACTTCGATTCTTGGTTCAAGCCTGGGACTTGAAACCCAGCAGACATTCAGCCCACAAAAACGTTGTTTGGTTGCCCACCAAGACAGAGAAAATTGTGAGATTGAGATCTGGAAGGGACCCTCTAGGAGTGTAGATTCCTTATCTGACAGAGAAGGAGCCCGAGGGCCAGAGAGGCAGCAAACCTCCCCAGAGCACCAGCTCCTTGGGGTTGCTTCCAGACCTCCTGAGGAAGGATGATGACGTTGTCCCTAGGCAGACGCAGAGTTTGATGAATGAGCTCACTTCCCACCTGGTTCCTGTCTAGAAGCAGAGAGCTCCCTTAACGGTCATGGAAAATTTCTGTTCCAAACCTGATGTGCTTTGAAATAAATGTTCCCTGTTGCTGCCAGTTTGTTGCCGGGCTCTGCAGACTGTCAGCTGCTGTCTGATGGAGACTAATGGTGATGCAGTTTAATGAAAGGGCAGGTCAGCCCACCTTTAGGGGGTGGAGAGGGAAAGGTTCATTTTTGTGGTGGTGTGGCCATAGTCTGACCCTCTCATTTGAAAAAGAAGGAAACTGAGGCCCAGAAGAGGAAGGGGGTTGCCCTGCTGCTGATAAATGGCAGTGGGGGGGGAACTTGGGGCAGTGGTCCCCAGATTTCTGACCACATGCCTATCAGAAAAGAAAAATTAAACATGTACCCTTAATATGTGCATGGAGGGATAGGGCTGGACCTGGGAATTGACTGGGATAAGGAATTTCTGGGAGAAGAGACTGTCTCCACCAGAGCAGGTTGGCCCTTTCTGTGCATCTTCTGATCGTAGACAGTTATCTGGCCCAGTGAAAAGTGAAGTGACTTGTCCAGGGTCACACAACTTGTCCAGGTTAGGTGTCTGAGGCAAGATTTGAACTCAGATCTTCCAGGCTTCAGTGCCGGCTTTGGATCCATAGGCTAGGCTGTCTTTCTGCTGTTTATAAACATACATGCCTATCTATGAATTACATAATGTACTACTGTAGTAATACATTACATACATGATAAAGCACACAAACATACAGGTTTAAAATAGGGTGCAATAAAGAGGAAGGGGCAAATTAACCATTTTCTGTTAGCAGTGCAGAAAACCTCTGGGCATTCACCCAAATGTATTACTATTGAGTGTTAGGTGAGGGCATTGAGACTGGATAGGTGGCCTTTTTAAAGAATCTTAGTTTGCCACCTTGTTACGCAGAGATTCCAGCATCTGGGTCTAGGCCCAGTAGGCTCTATACTGGACTTCCATCCCTTCCGCCTCAACCGCAAAATATATTTCACAAATCACAGTTTAGAGTAATTGTCAAGGGAGCATTTATTAAGCTCCTGCTGTTTTTTGGGCCCTGTGCTGGGGTTGGCCAGTCTCTCGGCTCTGAGGAGCTTAGAACATCCTCCTGGTGAGCATAAGAGTCCAGCTGGTTGTGGTTCAGGACATGAGTGTCATTTGTCAGGGCAGGGGTGCCGCCATGTGCCATGGTAGCAGTCATGTCCATGGCAGCTTTTGCAAATGCAGCCCTCCAGTGAGTATAGAAGAGCATGATTCGTGTGCACTGAGGAAATTCCATTTTTGACACACAGCAGGGATTGTCATAAACAGAGATACGCCAGTTAAAACAGAAGAAAGGATTCCGGTTCACCATAGACATTAACAAGACCCTCTGGCTTGTCTCTTGGCCTGAGCTGGCCTTTCCTCCTCGTGGGTGGTATTTTGGTGATGCCGTGACTGCACTCTGGGCACGTGCAGCGACAAGCATGGTTTTACCCAATCAGGCCCACGCTTGGAGCTGTGACAGGTGAACGCTGACTCACGAGGTTGATTTTTTTCTCCTTTAAAACGTTATTTTTATTTGTCTCGTTAAATATTTCCCAGTTAAAGGATTTTTAAAGCATATTTTAAAACAAATTTGAGTCCTAAATTCTCACTCGCCCACCCATTGAGAAAGCAATCCTGGCCTTGGAGAACGAGTTCAGGATTCAGAAAGGAGGACAGGTTGGTGGACTTCTAGGGACCCTGGTCGGAGAGTGAGTGGGGAGTGTCAGCTGTCGTTGGAGTCGGAAGCTCCGCATTTGAGTCCTGGCCCCAGCACTGGGTGGTCCTGGGCAAGTCACTTCATTTCTTGGGGCCTCAGTTTACCCCTTCTGTTTTCCCCTGCCTCCCAGGATTGTTGTCAGGATCACATGGGACAGCGAATGAGTTGTTTTTGGCATTTCACTTAGGGCAGGAATTCTCGATGTGGGGTCTGTGAACTTGTTTTTAAAAGATATTTTGAGAACAGTAATTCAGTATTGGTTTCCTGTGTAATCTTTTGTATTTTATGCATGTGAAAACATGACTCAGATTTTACCAGATGGACTGCTAAAGAGGTCCGAGACCCCCAGATGTTGAGTCCTTGATTTAGGGGAAGGGTGGGCATAAAACAGGAGTCTACAGGTCATGTTCAGGGAGTGAAGGAAGGCTCAGACTCAGCGGACTGGGGAGGGTTTCCTGCCTCTCTCACTGCTTGGCCACCACAAGAGCTGACCAGGAGACCCACCCATCAGCTTCCAATTCCTCTACAACCTTAGTTGGAAGGGTCTGGGCTCCAAGGAAGGGTCTTCTCATTGGAACTTCTCATTACCACCTTCATTTTCCCAAGGGGCTCAGTGGAGGGCTAATCTGTGGGATAGTGGAAAGAGCCCTGGGTCTGAATCCCCCATCTCACTTCCTGTGTGACCTGGGGCAGGTCACTTCCTTCTCTTCACCTGGACGATGGAGTGACCACGCTACACACTCTCTAAAGGTGCAGCTCTTTCTCTGCCCTCTGATCCTGGCGTGGGAGATGGGCAGGATTTAGGGCCAGATGGCTTTTCTGTGCTGTCTCAGCAAGTGGGGAGATGCTTCTGCCCCCCACCCCATTGTATGGCTGCTCTGGAGTCTCGGCCAGCTGGAAAGAGCAGCCTGTGGACAGCAGGAGCAGATCCTGGCCCAGTGCACAGTAGCTGTATGGGCCTGGACTGGGCCTCAGTTCCTCCATCTGGAAAATGAGGAAATTGGATTCAGTCCCTTCAAGCTCTGAATCTGTGATCCTGTGGTTACTTCTGTGTTTGGGGAAAATTTTCATTGCCTGTAGGACTGAAGGACTCATTGCCCAGCGGGGAGTGAGAGTGGGGGCAGAGGTCTCCACAGTCCCCAGACACCCAGATCCTTCCTGCCTGCGCACATGGCCAAGTAGGCCAGGACCGAAGAAGGGCTGGGTACCTATAGAAGCCAGAGAGCCAGGTTGGTTAAAGTCAGAATTCATAGGCTTTGAGTATGAGACTGTTATGGGAATCTGAAGATCTTCCCTGCCCCTAGGCCCTTTGTTAAAGTGGCTACGTGACCCTGAGGACCCTTGGATATTTGAAAGTATACTCTGTTCCCTAATAGGCTGAATGTGGTCATGTGGAGCCTGT
>CM053582.1:554296055-554347907 GCA_028627135.1 Pseudochirops cupreus | reverse complement strand
CTGAACTAGGTAAATGGTATTTGATTAATTAAAGTAAGATTGTTAACCCATTTTGAGTTGCTTTCCTTTAGAAAAGCAGATCTAAGAACCTGTGCTAGTAGCCGCCCTAGGTATGCTAGGGTGCTTGCTGTTACAGAGACCATGAGGGCAGTCTTCTGGGTGAAATGCATGATCTTTGTGACAGTTTTCAGGCAGCTCGGTTGTTTCTTGTCATGGTGTGAAGAGGCGAGGTTGCCACATGACTGAACTGTGGTGGCTGAATTGCCGCTGGACTTTTTAATCACGTGATTTCCATGGGCAGAGACATTTCAGTTCCCACTCGGGATGCCAAGAACGTGGCTCTCCCTGAAGTTTGGGTCAGGGTTTGGTTTCCCTTTGGGGCTGGGGAGCTTGCTTCCCTCTGCCGCCAGTCACATGCTGGTGACTACAGCAACCTCTGGGATTTGAGGCCAGTTCTGTCCCCTGTGGTTTACTGAGTGCAGCCCGAGCTATGCTGACAGAGAGGAGTAACCTTGAAGTTTGAAGGAATATGAGAAAGGAAGGAGCCGGGCATGCAAGAGAAGTGAGTGCATGGAGGCTCTCAGCCCCAGTGGGTTGGGCCACCCCACAGAACCAAGGGAGTATGGGGGGCGGGGAACCTGCCTTCAAAGAGTGAGGGGGAATTGGAAGAAGATGCAGCCATCCAAAAGAATTTCAGTTTTAGGACCAGGGGTCCTGAGGCCTGGGAGAGGCCATAGGGATCACTGGGTCTAGCCCCTTCTCTGTTTACTGACATGGAAGCTGAGCCCCCAAAGTGGTTATCACTTAACCATCACACAGGGAGTGAGTGTTGGGGCCGGGATTTGAACCTAGACCTCTGACCTCAGGTCCCAAAGCTATTACGTATTCTTATTGTCAGCTTGCAAATAGAGATCACTGTTCTCACTCTTAGGCTGGGAGTGGCTGTAGCAAAAGAGGCATCTCAATGCACTTTTGGGAGCCCTATAAACATGTTTAACCACTGGAAAACCATTTGGAATCCTACACAAAAAGTTACCAAGTGGTACATGTCCTTTGACCCAGCAGTACCACAGCTGGGCCTATGCTCAAAAGAGATCAAAGAAAGGGGGAAAGGTCTTTTATTATACAAAATATTTTATAGCAGCTTTTTTTGGGGGGGGGGGCAAAAAAACTGGAAATAAGGGAATGCCCCTCAGTTGAGGAATGGCTGAATCAGTTGTGATCTATGAATGTGATGGAGTGCTGTTGTATTGTAAGAAAGGAGGAAACATGATTTCTTTTTTAAAAAATTTTATTTATTTATTTTTAGTTTTCCACATTCACTTTTATAAGATTTTGAGTTCTAAGATTTTCCCCCTGCCTCCCATCCCCCTCCTCCCCAAGATAGCATGCAATCTGATACAGGCTATACATATACAATCATATTAAACTTATTTCTGTATTAATCGTGTTGTGAAAGAGGAATCAGAAGGAAAGGGAACAATCATGAGAAAGGAAGAAAAAGGGAAAGTATATTTTCATCTGCATTCAGACTCCATTCTTCTTTCTCGGGATGTGGACAGCATTTTCTATCATGAGTCTTTTGGAATTGTCTTAGATCCTTGCATTGCTAAGACATAAGTCTATCAAAGTTGGTCATTGCACAGTGTTGCTGTTTGTATGTACAGTGTTCTCCTGGTTCTGCTCACTTCACTCAGCATCAGTCTATGTAAATCTAGGTTTTTCTGAAAGCACCCTGCCCATCATTTCTTATGGAACAATATTATTCCATTGTATATATGTACTCCAACTTGTTTAGTCATTCCCCAATTGATGGGCATCCCCTCAATTTCGAATTCTTGGCCACTGCAGAAAGATCTGCTACATGTAGGTATTTTCCCCATTTTTATGATCTCTTTGGGATACAGACTTAATAGTGGTATTGCCAGGTCAAAGGGTATGCACAATTTTATAGCCCTTTGGGCATAGGGAAACAGATGATTTCAAAGAGACATAGAAAGACTTCTATGAACTGATGCAGAGTGAAATGAGCAGAACCATGTGAACAGTTTATCCAGTAATAACAACACTGTAACACTGTAGAAGCAAACAGTTGTGAAAGCTTTGTGAGACTTATGATCAAAACTGAGACTGTCGAGGAATCCAGAGGACTGATGGTGAGACATTCTATCCATTATGGAGAGATGATGGATTTAGGGCGCAAACCGAGACGTAGAGTTTTGAACATGACCATTGAGGACGTTTGTTTTGCTTGACCATACATGTTTGTTGCAAGAAATTTGTTTTTCTTTTCCTTTTTTCAGTGGGAGTCAGTGGGAGGGAGAGAAAATAGATTTCTGTTCACTTTAAAAAAGAGAGATGGGGGTGGTGTTATGGTGGAGAATGTTGTGTCCATTTTCAGATGAGGTCACTTTGTTATTAGTTTTATTTCATTGTTCTGCTTTGTCACAAAAGAGCTCTTACCAAGTGTGAGTTATCTGTGAATCTGTGTAATATGAGAACAAAACTAATAAATAGAACTTAAAAAAACAAGGAAGTGACAGATCAAAATCCCGTCCAAGACATCCTGGCCCATTGGGCTGTCGTGGGCAGCTCACTTCATCTCTCTCAGTTGGGGCTGACCCACACCCTTGGAGGGAGCACTGACAAAAATCGCAGGTACACACGCGCGCGCGCGCGCGCGCGCACACACACACACACACACACACACACACACACGAAAAAGACCTGAAAACAGGAAAGTACCAAAGAGAAGCCTTAATAGGCAATGGCAGAGAGATGAGAGCAGAGCTTGAGTGAACCTGATTGCACTGACCCTGACTTTGGAAATAATAAGGAAATGACAGTGAGAAAATCCAGATCAATACAAAGAAAAGGAGTCAGGGAGAAACAAGTCAGCAGTTTGGTTACTGCCTTGTGGGAGTTAATATGGGCTGCAAGAAAACCAAAAAACTGTGAGTAATGGAAGTTTCTGCTTTCAGATATATGCCAGTAGATTCAGAATCTGTGGTTTTCTCTGCCCAGGGAGTGGGAGATCCCTCTCAGCTTGTGAAGGGTCTATACTTTAGTAGAATAGTCCCAAGCAGGGCTCAAGAGTTGCCTGAAGAACATAGAGAAGGCTAATCATTGATTCAGGATCACACAGCTAATGTCAGAGGTAGGATTTCAACCCAAGGCTTCGGCATTCTGCTGGCTTATGGTACCATGCTGCTTCTATCCACATGCAGTCTTGTCTTTTTGTTTCTGAATGAGAGAGAGAGAGAGAGAGCAAGAGAGAGAGCGCTCAAAGCGTCCTAGTTCCCCATTAGATTGTGAGCTCCCCAAAGGCAGGGACAGTCTGCTAAGCATAATGACTGGCAGATGGTAGGTAGGCACTTAATAAATGAATATTGACTGGCTGACTCTGAACCCTGTAGAGATCACAGGTTCATTAATCAATCCAGACATCTTAAAAACCATAAGACAGTCCAGCAGCAAGAGATAGAAAAAGAAATTCCATTTAAAATAACTGTGGACAATATAAAATACTTGGCAGGCTATCTGCCAAGACAAACCCAGGAACTACATGAACACAATTACACAACATTCCTTACACAAATAAAGTCAGATCTAAACCATGGAAAGATACTAATTGCTCATGGGTAGACTGAGTCAATATAATAAGAATGTCAATTCTACCTAAATTAATCTACTTATTCAGTAGTTCAATCAAACTATGGAAAAATTATAAAGCTAGAAATAATAATAATAAAATTCATCAGGAAGAACAAAAACTCAAGAATATCAAAGGAATTATGGTAAAAAAGGAAGGAATGTGGCCTAGCAATAATCATCAAAACAGTCCGGTATTGGTTAAGAAGTAGTGATGGGTCACTGGAGTAGATTAGGTATACAATACATTGTAGTTAATGCTCTAGCAATACCACTGCTAGGTCTGTATCTCCGAGAGATTTTAAAAAAGGGAAAAGAAATCATTTGTACAAAAATGTTTATAACTCTTTTTATAGTGGCTTAGCATTGGAAATTGATGGGATGCCCATCAATTGGGGAATAGCTGAACAAGTTGTGGTATATGATTGTGATGGAATATCATTATGCCATAAGAAATGATGAGCGGGATGATTTCAGAAAAACCCAGGAAGACTTACATGAACTGATGCAAAGTCAAATGAGTCGAACCAGGAGAACATTGTACACAGTATGATGAACAACTGCAAATGACAACTTTTCTCACTGATACAATGATCCAAGACAATCCCAAAGGACTGATGATGAAAAATGCTAGCCATCTCCAGAGAAAAAACTGATGGAGCCTGAATATAGACCAAAGCACACTATTTTTCACTCCTTCCTTCCTTCCTCCCTCCCTCCCTCTCTCCATTCCTTCCTTCCTTCCTGCTTTCCTTCCTTCTTTCCTTCCTTCTTCCTTCCTTCCTTCTCTCCCTTCCTTCCTTCCTCTCTCTTTCTTGCTTTCTTTGTTTTGTTTGAGTTCCCCCCCCCAAATGACTAATATGGAAATGTATTAAATTGCTTACTGTCTCAGGGAGGGAAGGGAGAAAGGGGTAGAATTTGGAACTCTTAACAACGAATGTTAAAATTTATTTTTACAGTAATTGGGGGAAGATATTTTTAAAAATATGCCCTGAAGACAAGAGCCACTAAGTCAGGGGGTTTTTAACCTTTTGTGTCCTGGGACCTGTCAGCAGCCTGATGATGTCTCTTGGACCCCTTCTCAGGACCATGTGTTTAAGTGCAGAAAATTTAAAAATAGGATTACAGAGGATTACTAGCTCTGTGAGGGCTAATAACCTCCTCAAAGTCATAGCCCACAGTTCAAATGAAGCATCTATCTGAGAGAGACAGACAGAAACAGAAGGAAGGAAAGAAGAGAAGGAAGGAAGAAGGGAGAGAAAGAGGATGCTTCCCTTTTCTGGGATTTGTAGAGAGAGGAGGAAGCTTAGACCAGTGACCAGCTCGGCCTGGGAGACCTGTAAGGTCTTTGTATGCAGTTGTCAGATTCTATCTTGGACCTCAGGTTGGGAACCTCTGTCCTAAGAGGTGCTTGGGAGAATAGCTGTGGGACCTTTCCTTGTCGGCTCTGACTGTCCCTTTCTCTTTCAGTCTGATGTCATTAACACCATGTGTGGCTACAAAACCATTGACCAGGAGGTGAGTCCTTTTAAGTTGTCAGACCCTTGTGCTTCCTTCTCTTCCCCTTGTGCTGCTATGAGGGTCCCCAGCCATGCAGGCTGCTCTGGGGGCTTCAGGAGCACCCCTATTCTGAGAGAGCTTTGAAATTAGCTGGTGTTGTCTGTGGACTGTGGTGGGGTCTGAGAGTCAGGAGTGTCAGGGGTTTCAGGTGCAGCCCAGAGGCTTCCTTGTTGTGGGTACAGGCATTTCCCTTATGTTTTTGCAGAAACTAGCTCTGAGAGGGCTAATAACCTCCTCAGAGTCATAGCCCACAGTTCAAATGAAGCATCTATCTGAGAGAGACAGACAGAAACAGAAGGAAGGAAAGAAGAGAAGGAAGGAAGAAGGGAAAGAAGGAGGATGCTTCCCTTTTCTGGGATTTGCAGAGAGAGGAGCAAGCTTAGACCAGTGACCAGCTTGGCCTGGGAGACCTGTAAGGTCTTTGTGATGTTCTGTGATTCTGTGAGGCCCATGCCTTTGAGGGGCAGAGGGGGTGTCCCCGCAACCCTGCCCCCAACCGCTCTGGTTCCTTGGCAGCGCCTGAGCGTCCTGGATGTCATCTACGTCCGCGGCTGCACCAACGCTGTGATTATCTGGTTCATGGATAACTACACCATCATGGCTGGTGTTCTGCTGGGCATCCTGCTGCCCCAGGTGAGGCATCCTTCAGGCTGCCCCAGGGTGCCCTCTCTGTGGGAGGCCAAGGGCAGGGATGCCCCCAGAAGGGGTGGGAGCACCTGGAGGGTGGTGGGAGGTGGGGAAAGTATTAATGATAATGGCAAATAGAGGGAGGGTCAGTGGGGTAGAGGACAGAGCACTGACCGGCACTCAAGAAGACCCAAGGTCGAAGCCTGCCCCGGACACTGAGTAGCTGAGCAAGTCACTGAAGCCCCCTCAGTTTCTTCATCTGTAAAATGGAGTTGGGGATGATGATCCCCCTCCACCAGGGCTGTGGTGAGGACAGAGTGTGAAGCCCTTGCCAGGCCTTCCTATTACTCCCAATAACAACAGTGAAAGGGTTAGGAGCCCGAGATTTCATGGACAGAGAGCTCTGGCGATGAGGCTCCCTCTGCCAGAGCAGGTTGGCACCTTCTCAGAGGCTTGGAGGAACTTAGAGCCCTGAGAGCTGAACTTAGCCCCTGCAGCTAGTGTTTGTCAGAGTAGTACTCCTGAGCCCCCATCTCCCTGGCTTCCTCACCCGCCGCCTCTCCTTAATGTGACTGATTAATTGTCATCATAACTAGCATTTACATAGCGTATTCAGATTTGCAAAGCTCCTTACACAGGCTTCTCCTTTGGTCCTGACATCAGCCTGGTACTCTCATTATATCCACTCTTACAGGTGAGGAAACAGGCCCAGAGAGGTGACAGGGCTTACCTAGGGCCATGCTGTTAGTGGCAGAAGCAAGATTTGAACCCAGAGCCTTTGACTCTAAAGCCAATGGCATCCTTTCCCCAAGGGCTGTGTTGGGGGGAGGGCTGGGGTGCTTCCCCCTGCTTTGCCTCCCCTCTCCCTTTCCTTCCTCAGTTCCTGGGTGTCCTGCTCACTCTTCTCTACATCACAAGGGTGGAAGACATCATCTCTGAACACTCCGTCACTGATGGCCTCCTCCGGGGACAGAAAGAGTCAGACCTGGAGTTTTCAGGAGGAGGCTGCTGCATGTGTTATCCGGGGGAGCATCCTCAGGGCCTGTGACAGGCTCTTCCACCAGTCCACCGGAGCAGGGGAGGGGCAGGGGAGCTTTGACCACTGGGGCAGAGCTGGGCCATCTGCTTCCACAGATGATGCCACCCCAGGCCTCTGCCCCTGGTTCCAGCTCCCTCAGACCATGTGGGCCCTATCCAGACTGGGACTGTGGGAGTGGCAGAGTTTGGAGGAACCCTCATGCCCATGCTCCTCTTTCCCAGGGTCCTCTGGGACCTGAAGGGGACTGAGAAACCCTTTTCCTAACTCACCCTTCTTCTTCCCCGAGGAGCAAAGAGGCAGAGAGTAGGAGGCTGTCTGACCAGAGCCTCTGTCCTGTTGGTTCACTCAGTGTCTCTTTTTTTTTTAAGGGGGGAAGGCAAGGCAACTGGGGTTAAGTGACTTGCCCAAGGTTACACAACTAGTGTGTCAAGTGTCTGAGGCCGGATCCTCTTGACTCCAGGGCAGGTGCTCTATTCACTGCACCACCTAGCTAGCCCTACCCTGTGTCTCTTGTCTGCTGCTGTCGGGCCTGTGAGATAGTGACTAAGCCCTAGGGGCAGATCTGGGGGTCTCAGAATCCTGGGACCTCCCATCCCCCAGCCATGGGGCAGTCTTGCCCCCCTAGTTTCTGTCTCTGTCACCCTACAGTCCATCTGGGTATTGATTCAACTGCTGTTTTGGGCTTACTCGATGAGGCCTCATGCCCTTTTTCTTCATCCCACCTGGGAAGCTCAGGGGCCAAAAAAAAAAAGGAAAAAAAAGATTTCTTAGTTAAGTCTGAGATGCTGTGTGTGGGAATAAGTGAGGTTAGCTTGGCCAGAACTGGTACATCAGGGGCTGGTCCTGTGGCATTGAAATTAAAATGTGGCTATTTTTGTATTGATTTATAAGCGCGTGGGAGAGGGTGTGGATGAGTGCACTGATGTGTGTGCCTGCTTGATCCTAACCGGAGTCTTGAGGAGTGGTGAGTGTCTCCCAGCTGATCATTTGTACCATAACTTCATGATGCTGTCCATTTTCTAGGCTGGCCTGTGTCCAGTGCCTTGAACCCCCATCGGAGGGCTGCTGCTTTGGTGACTCCATTTATATGTGACTTTTGTAACTGTAGAGTTTTATACACAAATAACAGGCCTGTTTGATTAATCTGAATCATATACTTGAGATTGTTTGTTTTTCTTTCTCTGATTTCCCGTTGCAAGCCCAGCCCTGCTTCTTGAAGGCTGTCAAAGCATTCTACATACATGAACACATTGCATCACTCCATCAGCACACAGGATTAAGGGTCTTCAAGTGCCAGGTGTTAAGCCAGGTCCTGGGATGACTTGACAAAAAGAGAGCCAGCCTCTGCTTTTGAGGACTTTATATCCTCTTAGGGTGGGAAGGTAGAACACAGGGAGGGAAATAGAAAACCTTTGCCAAGTAAATGAATGAATGAAAAGGCATTTAAATACACCAAGTGCTGGGAATGCCAACAGACAGTGAATAGTCCCCGTTTTGAAGGAATTCACCCTCTTATTGGGGAAATGGCACCAAAAAGAACTCAGCTTTGGGCAGGTAAGAAAAACACAGAAGGCCTTGGGCTCTGTTAGGAGGTTTCATGATGGGGCCCGGATGAAGAAACAAGGAAGGGCCCATACCACTGGTGTCAGACTCAGAGATGCAGGCATCCCTTCAGGTCACATGTTGACTTAGAAAACTGCACTTGTACATATTTCTTTTTTAATCTGTTATTTTTGTTTGAAGTTTCCTAATTACATTTTAATGTGGCTCAATAAGCTCAGGAGAGCTGTGGGCCTGCTGTTGGACATGGTGGGGGTTCAGTGTTAAGGTTGGTTGCTTCTCCATTTCTCTGGAAGAAACAGAGTCGGGACAACCCCTGTCATCTAATACCTGTGAGCAGTCAAGCAGGCGGGGCGAGTTCTTGGTGACCATCTTTGAGGGTCAGAGTCACAGGGGGAAGGCAGGTGGGCAGCATGCCCTGGTGGTGCCACTCCTTCCCTTCAAGCCTTATGAGGGATCAGGGGTTGCCTCTAGAGAAGTGAAGTGTCTTGTCCACGGTGACATCACTAGCTTTGGGCTCAAGATTTGAACCTGAGGTGTTCCTGATCTCAAGTCCAATGCCCTTTCCACCATACCATGCCCCCATCCTTAAATTGTGGCATTCACTGAGTCGCACCATCCAGCCTGTGTGAAGAAGCTTGCCTTTTGTAGCAGAGAGCAGCTTGGGACCACTGTAAGCATGATGTGGTTTCTCAGCTGTAGCTCTGCCTCAGACCTTTCTGTAGCACCTGCTTTACAAAGCCCATATGAGCTGTCCAAGAACAAAGGTCTTATCCTGGGATCCTGCAACCCCGACCCTGTGGACAGATGCCAGAGGGTCCAGGAACTGGGATAGGGGAGAAATTCCATCTTGATTTTAATGTAACTGTTTTTCTTTGCAATCCTTTGTATTTCATTTTCTTAATTTAAAACCATTACTTTGAGAAGAGATCCACAGGCTTCACCAGATTGGGCCAGAGGGATCCAGGAAGGGTTGAGAGCCTCTAAAACTGAGTCTCTGAGAAGGTGTTGGTGTGCGTTTATGGAGCTTCCTTACCAGGACTTTCTTCTCCAATGAAATAAGGGCTCTTACCCCTGTGTACCAGGCACGGTGCCAAGTGCTAGGATCCTAGGAGATGGACATAAACTAAAGTGGTCCCTGCCCTCAAGGTGTTTACAGTCTCCTGGGGAGATGGGAATGGTCCCCTTCTCTGCTCTCCCCATCTTCTTTCTTCCACATTCTTCTATGCTTCTAACCTTCCACTGCACTGTGTCCTGTCTCTGAAGACAGTCACCAGAATTAGCCAAAATCATCCTCCCCTGCCCCCAAATCTTGTCTTTTAGCAAGAGAATGCTGGTGAGGAGTGCCCACAGAGCTCACTGAAGAGGTGGAGGGAACCCTGACGTTGGCAGGGGCTAGGGGAAGGGAATGCAGAATAAGCTGGCCAGGAGAAGTTTGGGGCAATCCATTTATGGAAATCTCTTCTCCAAGTAGATAAACCTTGGGCAGGGAGGGCCCTGGAACATTTAAACAAGCTGGAGTTTCAAATGCCAGACTTGTTTGTGTTTGTTACAAGTCCTGAGTTTCCCCTCAACTGGGAACTAGTTCACATTTCTGAAGGTAGGTGAGGGGGCATGCTGAGACCTGGCAAGTTCGGACCTTCTCACAGTTTACAAAGTACTTTATGTGTCTAATACTGTTATAATAATAGTTAACTCCTGTTAAGTTTAGGGGCTGTGGTGCAGTGGGTAGAGCGCCTGGCTTGGAGTCAGAAAGACTGGAATTCCAAACCATTCTCAGACACGTACTAGCTGTGTGACCCTGGACAAGTCTCTTAATCCTGCCTGCCTCAGTTTCCTCTTCTGTAAAATGAGCTGGAGAAGGAAATGGCCAACCCCTCCAGTATCTCAGCTAGAAACTCCTCAAGTAGAGTCACCAAGAGTCAGACACGACTGATGTGACTGAACGATGATAATAGAGTGTAAGGAATAGGCAGGGTGTCCCCAAAGTCTTAGTACAACCTTAAGCTTTAATAGATTTAAGACTGCACTAAGGCTTTTGGGACGCCCTCTATAATTATCACCCAGGTCCACAGGGTTCTTCTGCCTTTTCACCTTTAGGGAGTTTATTTTAGGCAAAAGAAAAAAAAATTTTGAGTTCAGTGAGTTTGATCATGCCGAGCCCTTAGTTGGGAAAATTCCTAGCGTTCAGCAGAGGTTGGTTTCTGAGTTACTTTGCAGTTACGGAACTCTGTAGTCAGCCCCTGGCCTCTTTGAGGTTGGCACCAAGCTGAGGTTACTGGAGATGTTTCGGCAGTGAAGGAGTAGATTATAGTATAGTGGCTGTGATAGGCAGGTACCAAGGGGAGGTTTTCTCCAAACTTGCCTCTGTCCTTGGGGAGGTGGGTACCCTGGTGTCATCAGCCAGGTCTTGGGCAGAGCCGCTTGTTGAGTTCAGCCATAGCTACCCCCACCTCCAACCCGCCTGGGTTGGCATGCTTTCCTTCTGGAATTGTCGCTCACTGTAATTCCCCAATTCCAGCTAACTCGATGCTTTTATACAGGACCCTGAGGCTACATCAAAATCCCTTACGCAACAGATTTTCTTGTCTGCAAACATTTCACTTTATCCAATGGCTCTGAAAGACTTTTCACTCTTAGCCTCAAAAAGCTTTTGAAGTTGATTGAGATGGATTTTTACCTAGTGAAGGTATCAAGGCTAAAATGTGGTGGGTGGTTTGGGTTCAATCCTTATACAAACATCACTGAACTTGAGAATAATCTTTGGAGCGTTTACTGTAGGCATGAATGTTCTTATTTCACAGGTGGGAAAACCGAGATTTGGAAAAGCTAAGTGATTTGCCCATAGCAGTAGGAAGTCAGAAGTCTGTAAGGCATGAAGGGGTGTATAAAGTCCCAAAGCTATTTATAAAACTCATTTCCAGAGAGATTTTGCCTGAGTGTATGCGCACATTTTGTTTTGGCTGGACCTTGATTTATGGTAATAGATAGGTGTCTGGTCTGCAACTTCAGGTCTTGGAGAGCTGCCTGGGACACTGGGAGGTGGTGGTGCCCTCAGGGTCACATAGCTGGGATGCGGCAGAGGCAGGATTTGAAACAAGGACTTCCTGACTCTGAGGCTGGTTCTGAAACCCCATACCTCCCATTCATGTATAAGCTTAGGAATATCCGGGTCAGTCAAAAAGTATTCCAGTGCTTACTATGTATGCATAAATATATACACAAGGAGACATTTCTGCTCTGTACTAAAAAAAATTGTAAGCAGATTGATAAAGGTGGGGTGGGGTTTAAGGAAGAATCTGCCATCTTTGGAGTATATGTGGAGGCTGGGAATGCCTTCGTAGAGAGGATTTCCTGCTCCTGTATGGATGGGCTGCATTAGAAGCCCCTTTTAATCTTAAATCACTATGTAAATACCTCTATTATTATTTTTATTACACAGACTTTTTGCCTTTCAAGAATACACCAGGATAACTTGTACTGTGCTGCCCTCTGGTGGAAGATGTTTGTTTAAGCCCACCCTCACCTCAGCTCCCCTTTCTTATTGTCCTGGAGATGAGGAAGCCACCAGTTCAGTGCCAATGCCAGAGAATCTGACTCATTTGATCCCTCCACAGGCTTTTAACGAACAGCCCAGCTCCGTACTAGGTGCATAGTGAGGATAAAGAAACATAGCTCCCCTGCCCATGATCACAGTTGATCCCTCATGGCTTTTTAAGCTTAATTGGTTAGCTCAGTGACCCAGCTTGGCCAAGATTCTTTGCTTCTGAAAGCCTTAGTCCAGAAGCAAGTGAGGCAAAGCCAGGGAAGGGCCCTGATCTCTAGGACAATCTAATTAAGGAGCCCTGAAATACAGAGCCATAGGGAGTAGGGGAGCTGGAAAGGGCCTAGGAATTAGAATGACAGAGGTGAAAGGGTCCTTAGAAAATAAAACAGGAGATGTCAGAGAAAAGAGGATCTTAGAACATAGAATAACAGTGCTAGAAATGGATTCAGAGCATAGAGCATTAAGGCTGGAAGGGACTTTAAAACATCTCAGATGGGGGGGGATATTGAATGGGGAGGCTGGAAGGAGGCAGGAGTCACACAAGATCTCACAGGGCATAGGGTCTGGTAGGGACTGGTACAGCCCAGCAAGGTGATGACCTCATAGGACATTTCCAGACTTGCAGAAACAGGGAAAAGTGTTTGTGGTTTGGGAAATTGGCCACATGAAATAGCAGGCAGAGAGACAAGAGCTTTCTCCTATGCTTTCCACATAGGAGTCACAAAGAACATAAGAAATATGACAACTTGGCCTCTAGAAGAGCTGGAATGAGAACCCAAAAGATGATGCCCACCCAGTCTTGGGCTCTCTCCAGTCGAATCCAATGAACTTTTAAGGGATTGCTGTATGAAAGATACATAGGTAGCAGGATACAAAGACAGCAACAACCAAACAAAAACTCCCTGTCTTCAAGGTCCCTGCAGTCTACCGGGGGATACAGTGTGAACACAAGTGTAAACATAATAACCTAAGAAGGGAGAGAAAGTAAGGCCTCACTTGGGAGGTAGTCCCTGAACTGAGCCTAGAAAGAAGCCAGGGAGGAGGGAGTGCATCCCAGGCTGGGCAAGGGTGTGGGACTGGGAGATGGGATACTGTTTGGTGAAGGGCAAGGACTCAGTTTGGGTGCAATATAGAGTTTGTGAAGGGAAGTAATGTGAAGCCAGGCAAGAGAGGCTAGATCCAGACTGCAGGTAAATGAGCCAATAACCTTAGCCCTTCAGATATTGAGTGGATCTAATACCTTCAAGGGGAGCCAAAGGAGGAACTTCCCTGCCCTCTCCTACCTTCCCTCTCCCACAATTGGGCAGGGGATGGGTTCCCTTGTAACCCCAACACAAATAGCATCTCACTTTTATAGGTCATTTAGTTTTTTTTTTTAAATCGTTTCCTTCATGAATGTGATGGAATGCTACTGTGCTGTCAGAATGATGAAAGGGATGGTTTCAGAGAACTCTGGGAAGACTTGTATGAACTGAGGCAGAGTGAAGCAAGGACAGCCAGAGGAACAATTGATACAATAATAGCAATGTTATAAAGATGATCAGCTTTGAAGCACTGGGAACTCTTATCAGCTTAATGACCAGCTGCTGTCTCAGAGAATTACTGATGGGTTCTGCTGCCTGCCTCCTAATAGAGAAGTGAAGGATCCATCAGAAGGCAGATGGAGACATGGTTATGGGTTTTGGTGTTTGGTTTTTTTTTTTTGGACATGACCAAAGAGGGAATCAGTTTTGCTTTACTATGCTTCTTTGTAGGAGGGGTTTGTTTTCCCTTCTTTCTCTATTGGAGAAGGGAGAGATGAGAGCAAGAGCGCAGATTTTTGTTAATTGAAAAAAACAAAATTTAATTTAACAAATAAAGTGTCTTCCTCCTCCACAACCCTGTGAGATAACTAGTACATGTCTTATCACTTCAATACATATGACGAAAACAGAGACCCAGAAAGATCAAGATATATATATATATATAAGGTCACACAGCTTTTAAACAAAGGTCTTCTGATTCATAAATAACAGCACCCTTTACACCAAGCTGCTCCCTCACCGCATCCCCCAGGTTGCCCAGTACTTAGCTGCCTCTAGGAGCTTAGAAAGGGGTCCTATAAGATGAAACCAGCCTACCCTTAACCCTCAAAGCAGATGAATTGTCAACAGTCACACAACTTCAGTTAGAAGGGACTTTCAGCCTCTCCCTGACTCACAATTCCTACTACGGTATCCCTAACAATGAGTCATCCAGCCTTCTCTTGAAGACCCTCATTGAGGGGAAACCCACCCAAGGCAACCCATTCTACTTAGATTCTGAGATCAAGGACCCTTTCATTTTTTATACCCCCAGTGTCTAGCATAGTGCTTGGCACATGATATGCACTTAATATTGATTGATTGATTCCATATGTTCTGGAAGCCAATGGTGTAGTGCTCAGAGCCTGAGGACCCAGAAGACCTGCTTGGGAATCCAGCTTCTGGCATCTACTAAGCTGTGTGACCCCTCTCTGAGCCCCCTCTCTTGCCTATAAGATGGGGACAGTAATGCTTGTATTATTTGATTCACAAGGCTAGGATAAAGAAAGTACTTTGGAAACCTTTAAAAAATAAAAATTCTCATCATAGGAATCATGAATATTTTGTTATGGAGGGAGTACTATGATCATATAAGAGCGGGAAGGAACTTTAGAAGGTCAGCTGCTTCAATGACCTCACTATACAAAGGAGGTAACTGAGACCCAGGGAGAGTAATAGATTTGCCTTTGATATAGAGAGACTATCTTGGCTTTAGAGATCCGTCTAACGACAATGATTGTATTACTTGCCTTTTCAATGGGTGGAAGGAGAGAATTCGGAACTGAAAAAAGACCATTTAACTCAATCCCCATTCTACAAGGAAGGAACCTGGAGGAGGGGGGAAGGAAATGTGACTAATTTGGGACACCCAGTTAAAAAGGAATTCAAATCCAGATCTTTTAAATGGAAATACATTCTACTCTACGCAGTCATAGAATCCAGCCTTCTCATGCCTTCATACATTCTCATCCCTTGTCATTCTTGTCTGTGTTTGTCCTGGATGGGATCTTGGCAGCCAATGAGTCTGCTCTGCCCCCTCTCCCGCCCTAGTCTTACAAGTGAGGAAACTAAGGACCAGAGACTTTCAGAGGTTTGCTCAAAGTCACAATGCTAGTAAGTGTCATGGGCAAGGTTTGAACTGGTGCCTTCCCTGACTCAAAGTCCAGTGCTTTGCCGGAAGAAGGCGGGACCATAGGGAAAGTGGGGAGGGTGACAAATTTAAACCTGGAAGTGACCTTGGAGATCATTTAAACCAACCCTTTCATTTTACAGATGAGGAACTGAGACCCAGAGAGTGAGGTTGACTTGCCCAACATCAGAGCTAGGGAGAAAGGAAGGATTTGAATCCAGATCCCCTGACTCCAAATCTCTTTCCCACTGTAATATGGCTGCTTCTTAATGGATTGCTTTCCATTTCTTATATGTTAGATCCGATTGCTCTCCCCAATGAAATTTTCAGCATCCCAAAGATAGAGGCTTCCTTTCTATTCTCCAGGTAATAAAAAAGTCTCCAATACTCCATTTGGACGCCAGGGGGCACTGCCCACTTGTAATTCAAAACCTACACGTCTCCAGGCTTGGCATCCAAAGAGATGGAATGCTTTTGGCAGAGTGGGTAATTGGGAGACGGGATAGCACTAGATACATTTGGATCCACTGGGGAGTAGGAGGCAGCTTATCACCCCATTTTGGTGCTTTAGGAGCTGGCAAAGGAAGGGAGGTGTGCCTGATATGTCTAGGAGCCTGAGTCACACCCCTGTCATTTACAAGCCGTATGATCTTGGACAAATCCCATGCCTTCTCAGACCTTCAGCTTCCTCCTCTTTAGAATGAGGAGGTTTGAGTCTAGATCAGAAGATCTTAACCTTCCCTGTTCCCCCCCTCCCTCCATGTCCTGGACTCCCTTTGGAAGTCTGGTGAAGTAAATCTGTGATCCCTTCTCAGAATAACATTTTAAATACATAAAATAAGATGCACATGATTATAAAGGAAACCAGTTATACTGAAATAGTTATCAAAATAGTTTCAGAAATAAGATCACAAACCACAGGTGAAGAGCCCTATATTAGTCTTTTTTCCAGCTCTAACATCCTAGGACCAGGGACTGTGAGGAGTAATAAGGGTCTCAGTCTCCAGGTGCTGAATCTTCAAGAGAGAGATGGAGTCATAGGAGTTAGAACTTAGAAATGGAGTCCAACTCCAACTTTACAGTTTAGGAAACTGAGTCCCAAAGAAAGGAAATGACTTGCCTAAGATCATATATTGAGATTGTCTAGTAGAATACCAGCCCCTTGAGGGCAGGCACTATTTCACTTTTGTTTCTATATGCCCAGTGCCTAGCACATTGTGGATGTTGGACTAAATAGAATAGTAGCAGAGTGCAGGTTAGAATCCAGTTCTCCTGTCTAGGGGCTGCAGGGCCCCTCTCAATGTACCTCAGCAGCAACTCTGGCTCCTGCACCAATGTCTAAGTCTCCTTGTGGGGAGGTTTCCTAATTTCTTCTTGGCATATTGAGTCCCTCAGGCATTGTGACATTGAGTTAAACTCTATTTTTTATCTTAAACGAGTCCCTGACATGCATCCTCATCTCCCATAATAATTATATTGGAAGAGTTTACAATGATTTAGATCCATTATCTCCATTCCTAGGAATCATTACCTCCATTTTGCAGGTGAAAAAATTGAGACCCAAAGGGACAAGTGACTTGCCCAGGGTAACAGAGTATTAGCTGAGTAAGAAATCAGACCCAGGTCCTTTGACTTCAAATCTGGCACACTCTCCACCCCTCTCTTAAAAACTCCACCTAAAGGTGGGACTTTTGTTTCTGACAGAATCATATGTCAGCTAGGTGGCCCTAGAGTGCAGAGTGTGGAACCTGGAGTCCAGAACAATCTTCTTTCGAATTCAGATCAGGACTGTGTGACCCTGGGCAAGTCCTGTCACCCTGTTTACCTCAGTTGCCTCATCTATAAAGTGAGCTAGTGAAGGAAATGACAAAACCACTTCAGTATCTTTGTATAGAAAATCCCAAATGGGGTCATGAAGAGTTGGGCAAGACTGAACAACCACAAAAATAAAAAATACTACCCAATGACCAGTCCCTGCCGCAGTCCTTAAATTCTGGGACCAGTTCATTTTGCATCTGCAATATCTGTTCAAACCTATGGGCCAGCCCACTGGTCAGTCCGTACAACTGGACTGCATACCACCGTGTAGGCAAGCCTTCCTCAGCAGTTTGATCTTCTGTATGGAAGAGCTGAGCCCCTTTGTCAATGTCTTTTTGGGGGCTCTCCAGGGTGCTGAAGCCTGGTGGGAACAGAACCAGTGTTAGCAAACCTCCCAGAGGTGGATTCTTAATCTGGGACCAGACTAGAACCTCTGACCAGGGTTCCCATAGCAGTTTGACACTCATTAGCCACCCCACAAATGCCAGTTTCTTGGCCTCTGAGAGGGGGTGACAGTGTGGAGGCTTCCAGAACCCACTCCTACTCCCCAGGATGTCTTGCTGGAAGTGGGTCAGTAGCATTGAGCAGTAGTGGGACTACAAATCCACATCTAGCAATCCCTGCTGGCACTCAGTGCCTTTGTTTTAAAATGTAGTATTCCCCATGTTTTATTCCATCTTAAAATTTATTTTGTTAACTATTTCCTAATTATATTTTAAGACACTTGGGAAGGTTGTTGGTCTTGTGGTGGGAGCTTCTAGCATAGAGAATACATAGTGATGGGAACTCATTCCTTCAAACTGTTGCTTTGCCAATTTTAAAGGGCTTTATAAATATAAAAATTACCACCAGGTGGCGCCAGAGTGCACGGAGCAGCTTGCCTGGAATCAGGAAGGCTCACCTTCCTGAGTTCAAATCCAACCTCAGACCCGTACTAGCTGTGTGACCCTGGGCAAGTCATTTAATTTTATTTGCCTTAGTTTCCTCATCTGTAAAATGGAGATCAGAATAGCACCTACCTTCCAGAGTTGTTGTAAAGCTCAAAGGAGATAATAATCATAAAGTCCTCAGCACAATGCCTGGCATGGGGTATAGACTATGTAAATATTTGCTAGTATTATTATTAGGAAGAACTGAGTTCAAACTTAGCCTCAGCTCCTTACTAGCTGTGTGACCTGGACTAGTCACTTAATCTCCATCTCAGCTTTCTCCACTTAAAATGGGGGTAATAACAGCACCTGCCTCCCAGGGTTGTTGAGGATCAAATGAAATGGGTTTTGTAAAGTATTCAGCACAGTATACAGTAGGTGATATATAAATGCAGGACAGAAGGGTGGAAACACTAGATTTTATTAAATTGAGACACAAAATTTAGACAGAGTCTGGTTTGTATCCCCAAGGGTTGGGGGGGGGTTTAGGAGACAGAGATGTAATGTCTCCTTGTGAGAGACCACAGTTTTACTTTCATTTTTAGCATTTCCTGAGGTTTCCTAAGAAATGAAAGTGTCGGAGTTTAAAGGTAACTCAGAGGGTCTCAGTACCAGCTGGAAGGGACTTCGGAGGCCATCAAGTTCAACTCCCTCATTTTACAGATGGAGAACCTGAGGCCCAAAGACACATGAGCTACAGTAAGCATTCCATGTGGGATTTGAATCTAGGGCCTCTGACTCCAGACCCCATACTGTCTTTCTGCTCTACTACACTGCCTTCTTTGACCACAAGACATCGGTACTTGACATCCCCCTGTCCGCTTGATCTCCTCTCCTCCTCCTCCTCCTTCCACTCTTCCATTTTAATAATGGGGTCCGCTTCCATTGCTATGACCCTTTAAGGTGACAAGGTCCCTGTCGCCCTGGGAGATGGTGCAAACGTTATTCTCCATGGTTGGCAGATAGGAAGGCTAAGGGTTAGAAAGAGGAAGAGATTGACCAGAGGTCACTCACCCAGGGAGCCAGTGAGCATCAAAGCCCAGCTAACTCTAAGCCCAACTCTGTGCTGCCACCGGTCCAGATTCTGGGTGTGGCTGTCACACTCTCATTATTTGGACACATCCTGACCCCTTATAAGAACTATTAAAATTTTGTGGGTTTGATGATGCCCACTCCCCTCCCCCTGTCTGCCTGATGTCCCCTCCTCCTCCTCCTCCCACTCTCCCAGAACTGACTCTGACACCCATTCTCATCCCCATAAACCAGAATCCTTCAAGACCCCAGAGAGAGGCAATGCCCAGGGGCAGACTTTGGGCTCCAGAAGTGTTTACTCCCTAAATCTTAAGCCTCAGGCTAGGAGAGAAAAAAGAGATTTGCTGCCTAGCACAGAGCTGGTGCTCAACAAATATTTGTTTAATTCATTTGAAGAGACAAGTCAGTCCCTTACAGCAAACTTTGCGAATAAATAGTGTCTCCCTGTTACTTTCAGGGTGAAATAAATATAAACTGAATTCAGTATTTCAAGCCCTGCACAAGCCTTCTGTAACCCTCCTTCCCATCCTTATGGCACATTACTCCTTTCCAGGAGCACTCTCAGCCAAACTGGTCTTTCTTGTACCTGACACCCTGTGCGCCTTCTCGCCTGGGTCTCCACATAGCCTAGGTTGTCTTCAAGGCTTAGCTTGAGGGTCATTTCCTACATTTCCTGGAGCCCTCCCAGAGCTCCCCGAATGCTTCCAACCCTCTCTCAACACTTTCTATTGATCGGGTATTTATCTTGTAGATATTTCTGTGTTCACCTGTTGTCTCTCCCCCACTAGACTGTAACTTCCTTAAAGGTGAAGATTGTTTCCCCTTTCACTCCTCCAGTGCCCCGACAATCACAACACGGACTTAGTAAGAGCTTAGCGACTGATTTGTTAAACGTCAATATGGCCCATAATTGTTCAGCACACACACACATATCACACATATACACACTTATATGTATGTAGGTATACTTGCACACAAGTTATATACATATATTTTTCAGTATACATATATGTATATACACACAGAGTTATCTATGGATATAGCTAGATATACAACTAGATATACATGGATATAACTCTACCTGTCTATCATTCCATATGTATTTCATTTCAAAGATATCACATTTTGCAGGGGAGAGCACCTGACTCATAGTCTGGGGGTGGTGAGGTGTAAAGCAACACAGTATAAGTCAATGAGAGGATCTGGGTTTGAATCCTAGTTCTCCTACTTACTACTACTACTAATGCTACTACTACCACTACAATTTCTACTTCAAGTCATTCTACTTCTGCTACTACTACTAGCTACTACTACTACTTCTACTAGTACTTATTCTACTATAGCACTAGTACTACTGTTTTTACTACAATCATCACTACTTCTACTACTACTGCTATTACTACTTTGAATAGTAGTGTTACTTATTCTATTAGTACTACTCGTATTACTACCACTTCTACTACTACTACCACTACCACTTCTACTACTACTACCACTTCTACTGCTACTACTACTACCACTACTACTACTACTACTACTATTTCTACTAGTACTTCTCCTGCTATGGTACTAGTACTACTGTTTTTACTACTATCACCACTACTTCTACTAATACTACTATTACTACTTTAAATAGTACTATTACTACTTCTATTAGTACTATTCCTATTACTACCATTTCTACTACTACTATTGCTACTTCTACTAGTACCTCTTACTGCTATTTTTACTACTACTACTATTTAGTAGTAGTATTAACAGTAGTAGTACTATTTCTGCTACTACTATTGCTACTTCTAAAATAGTAGTAGAAGTAGTAGTACTAGTAGTGGTAGTACAAACACTGACCTCTACTACTACTAGTACTACTACTTCTACTACAACTTTGTCTTTGGATAAGTCACCTCACCTTCCTTGGCCTCAGTTTCCTCCTCTGTAAATTCAGGGAATTACTCTAGATGGTCTGATTTCTAAGGCCCCTCTAATTCTAAATCCTTCTCAAATAAACAAAATCAGCTCTCTCCTTTTACCTGTGTGTAAAGCCTAGAGAAGGTGTCTTGTCCAGGGTCATACAGCTATTAAAAGTTCTACTGACCATGGATCTTTCCCTTCCACAAGAGTAGCTGGCCTCCCTCAATTTCCCTTCCTTCCCCCACCTCCCCATCCCCTCCAGTGGAGACCTAGATCCTTACTAGCTTCCAGCTTCCTCTTGGCCTCAAGGGTCTAAAGGTGTATTAGGGAGGGCAGAATTCTGGCAATGCCCCCCCAGAGGCCAGTCCAAGCCAGAGGCCACAGACACAAGTCTCCAGCAGCCGTAGCCCACCCCTCCTGGTCCAAGGAAAGGGCTGGGGGAGGGAGCAGGGTGGGCTAGTACATTGTCAAGGAAGCTGGAGGCTGCAGCTGCCAGCTACCGCCTGAATAGTTTCACAGCTCAGCGGAGAGAATTTAATTCAGGATGAATGGGGTGCCCAACCTCCTCCCCCACTTCCCCAGCTCTTCTCCCTCAGCTTGGGTCTAGAAGACATTTTCATTGCTGACTAACAAGGGGAGAAATCCGATTACATCACAATGGGCCTCACTAATGGGCCATTCTGGTGGGGGGGGAGGGTGGCTCCGAGGGAGAGGGGCTGAGCCAGCCCCAAGTCTGGAGAGGAGGCGACTGAGCTGGAAGCCTTCAGGGGAGGGAGAGAAGCTGGGGTCCCAGTCCAAGCCCTGAGGGCCCAGCCCAACCTGGTCCCTAGAATGCTAGCCTGGGACCACTGAGGGGAGCAGCCAAAGAGGTCAGCCTGGACAGATCCTCTGGTTAGCGTGTACATGGTGAGCCCGACAGGCTCGGGGGAGAGAAGGTTCCAGGCCATTGACTCTGCTGAGGCGAATTTCTGAGCTGCCCTGCCTGGGCTCCTGGGAGGAGATTAATGAATGTTCCTTCTCTTCCCTCCCCAAGCTAGAGAAAGAAGGCAGGGTCCAGGGTCTGTTCTCTCCTTATTGGGTCCTAACAATGATGATTGTAATAATGAATAATAATAACAACAGTAACCATAATATTCAGCAATGAGCTGATAATGGATAATAGATTGACTGCATTCAAGAAGACTTTGCTTTTAAGTCTAGTGCATTGATGAATATTGACAGAGTGACCCTAGGCAAGTCACCTACTCTTCTTTGTGCCCTGGGTAACTGGCTAAAACCAAGTGTAATTCCAGATAAACATAGGGTGATTGACAGAAAGGATTTTAGTCTGCTTTGTTCTACTTGGGGTAGGGTACCTGCGCACATCCAGGCCCACCGGAAAGTTTACAGTAGGATTTATTTGACAAGAATTTGACCTATAATTTTCAGCAGTTGAGACATGGGCTATGCATGTATATTTCAATTCAGTTAGTCAATAAGCATTTATCAATCACCTACTGTATACCAAGCACTGTGCTGGAAATTGAGGTTATAGAGGTTATACACCAGTGGTTTTCAACCTTCCTAATTCCATGACACTTTAATACAGTTCCTCATGTTGTGGTGACCCCCAACCATAAAATTATTTTTATTACTACTTCATAACTATAATTTTGCTACTGTTATGGATCAAAATGTAAATATCTGATATGCAGCATGTATTTTCATTGTTACAAATTGAACATAACCCACAGGTTGAGAACCACTGTTATACACACACACACACACACACACACACACACACACACACACACACACACACACACACACCACAAATGGTGGTTGTTTAGTTGTTTTCAGTTGGGGTTTTCTTTGTGACTCCTGGCCCTTTGTGACTACATTTGATGTTTCCTCGGCAAAGATACTGGAGTGGTTTGCCATTTCCTTCTCCAGCTCATTTTACAGATGAGGAAATGGAAGCAAACAGGGTAAAGTGACTTGCCCAGGGTCACACAGCTAGTAAGTGTCTGAGGCCAAATTTGAACTCAGGTCTTCCTGACTCCAGCCCTGGCCCTCTGTCCATTGTGCCACCTAACAGTAACTGCTCACAAGTGACTTCAAAAATATATAGAAAATAATTTGGGGAAAAGAGAATTCTGGTAACTGGACATGAGGGTGGGGCGATTAGGAAAGATCTCCTGTGGGAGGGGGCACTTGAGTTGAGCCTTAAAAGAAATAGGGAAAAGGCACTGAATTTAGAGTCAGGAAGTCTGGATTTGAACCTCAACTCTGACCCATTAAGGGCTGTTGACCGTGGGAAAATTACCTCTCTGAGCCTCAGTTTCCTCTTGTGTGAAATAGAGAACTATAACTTCATTGATATAGGGAGCTCCCTGTGAGTAAATTCCCCCTAATGCAATTTAACACCTGCTCTCTGTCTTTCAGAGAGTTGCCTAGAGAACAAAAAGGTCAAATGACTTGCCTAGGGTCATCCAGGCCACTGAATTTGTGAGAGGGAAATGTTGACCTTAAACAAGGTTGATGTGAAGACAATACTTTGCAAACTGTAAAGAACAATTCCTTAGGAATGTGAGTTCTGTTATGGTGCTGCCCTTGATTTCGAGGGCACTGAAATCCCACCAGAACGTCTTCATTCCTTCACTTGAAGACTTCAATG
Organism: Pseudochirops cupreus; assembly: GCA_028627135.1. Classification (NCBI taxonomy): domain Eukaryota; kingdom Metazoa; phylum Chordata; class Mammalia; order Diprotodontia; family Pseudocheiridae; genus Pseudochirops; species Pseudochirops cupreus. The sequence goes on along the minus strand of CM053582.1, from coordinate 554,324,385 downwards.
GAGTAGAAAGAGTTTGAGGCTCACAGTCAGGAAACCTGGGCTCGGCTCTGACACTATCTGGGTGACAGAGAGCGAGTGCCTTAAACTCTCTGGCTCTCAGCTTTCTCAACTGGGAAATAAGGACAATAATCCTGATTCTGCCCTCTCCCAGCCTTTGGGATGTTGGAGGAGCTGCAAAGGTTTCCTTGGCCTCAAATTCCTCATCTCTGGGATTAAATGGCCTCTGAGGTACCTTTGGCTCAGGGTTTACCATTTTACCAAATTATTTGGGCTGCTTGCTGACTTTGTGGGGCTGGGACCAGACTGCTCAAAGTGTTACAGAAATGATCATCCTTATTATTCTTAGTGATAACAGTAAAGAGACTTTCATTTCCCCAAGTATTCCTGAAGGGCAGACAGGTAGTATCTGCACAACGATGACACAGCCAAGAAAACTCCAGGACAGGCAGGGTGGTGGCCCCAGCTCCTTGTGGGCATTGGGGCAATCTGGGGAGGGGGAGGGATGGAAAAGCTGCTTTCAAACCTCCTTGTGGTCTAGGGACCCAGATCCAGAAGCCAACAGTGGTGTGGGAGCCTGCTAGAGCTTCCTGTGGTCCAGGGAGGCTAAGAAGGGAAAAGGCAGAAACCTGGGACTTAGAGAGATAGCAAAGAGCAATCTTCATGTGGAGGGATGGCCAAGTGCCCATTGACTGTGTCCCTCTTGCTATAGCTTCCTGCTGCCTTCAGGAGAAAATACATATTACCAAAGCTGACATTCAACCCCGTCCCCCTTTAGCTTTCTAGTTTTATTTCACACTGTTCCTCTCTATATGTGTATATGTATATGTATGTATGTGTGGATGTATGCATGTATATATGTGTATATATACGTACATATATACACATATATACGTGTATATCTATCTATATACCTATCTCTATCTATCTATCTGTCTGTCTGTCTACCTGTCTGTTCATCTATCTATCTGTATCTTACATGTGAGAGGCAGGTTGAGTACAGGGCTGACCTGGGCCCAAGAGTATCCTCTGCCACATACTGGTTTTGTGTCTCTAGGAAAACGACTTTACCTCTCAGTGTCTCAGACCACTCTCGAAGACCATAAAATACAGAGCAGTTGCCAATTTGCATGGATAAGATAATTCCTCACCAGGAGGTCCTTACACTGAGAAATCACATATTCTTTCAAGAAAGGAAAGATGGCAAAAGCATTGGGTCTGGAGTCAGAAAATCTAGGTTCAAATCCTGGCTCTGTTCATTACTGTATGACCTTGAATAGGTCACTTCCCCTCTGGACCTCAGTTCCCTGGGGGCTGAATGATGACATTTGAGGTACCAACACAAAGATGTTTTTGGCAACATATGGAGAAAAAGGATTAGAAAAGGGACAGGACCATTCCTTGGGAAGGATGGGACAGTGACAGCAGTTAACAGTTGGCCCATAGAGGGCACTTAATAAATGCATATTGACTGGCTAACTGACAACAGTTTTTATTTTGCTTCTCTTCTATCAAGGAGAATGGCCTTTGCACTGAATTTGACCAAGTGAAAATGACTAACAGGAAGTTAATACCTAAGATGAGGTCCGATGACCACTTGTATGGGTATGTTATAGTGGGGATGATGGTTGAAGTCCCTTCCAACTCTCAGAATCTGCCATGACAAGTAAAAAGAGTATACTTAGTTTCCCTTGATGAATTCAAGTCCCCTAGCCCATGTGGACTACATTTTTGGGTCATGGAGAGCTGGAAGATGTAACTAGTAAGCCATTGCCAAAAATATTTGGAAAATCATGAGAAATGAGAGAGATACCACAAGATGGGCGAAGGTAAATGTCCTGATTAAAAAAAAAAAAAGGGAAGAGAACAGAGTCTACAAACTATAGGTCAGTGAGCTTGACTTTGATTTCTAGGGAAATTCTTGAATAGATCATTAAATTGAACAATTAGAAAGGAAAGTAGTAATTATAAAAGGTCAACCTGGCTTAGAAAAGCCATGTCAGACTAACCCTATCACTTTTTTTGCCAGGACTACTAACCTGTTAAATAAAGAGAATGCTATGGATATCATTTATCTAGATTTTGGATAAAGTATCACATACTATTCCTGTGGAAAAGATGAAGAGATATGGATTAGATAATATTAGATAGATTCAGAACTGGTTGGATGGCTGTACACAAAGAGTAGTTGTTAATCCAATGTCAACATGGCTGAAGTCTCCAGTGGAGTGTCTATCCCATTTTTTTTATCAGTGACTTGGATAAAGGCATAGGTAGCATGCTTAACAGATTTATAGATAACTTGAAGCTAGGAGGAACAGCTAATACACTGGATGACAGAGTCAGGACCCAAAAGAATTTTGGCATAGTCTAGACTAGAGCACTGGGAAGAATGAAATAAAATGAAATTCAATAAGAATAAATGTCAAGTTTTCCATGTGTGTCCAAAAAATCAGTTTTATAAATGCAAGATGGGGGAAGGCATGGTTAGAGAGCACTTGTTCTGAAATGTTTCTAGGGGTTTTAGTGAATGCAAACTCAGTATGAGTCAGCAGTGGGATGTGCAAGCCTAAAGTGCTCATGGCTTAGTAGGTGAGAGACATAGGTTCCAGGAATTGGAAAGTGATAGTCCTACTGCATTCTGCTCCGAAGAATCTGACTTCATTTGGAATACCATTTTCATTTCTGGGGGACACAGTTTAAAAAGTTCATTGATAAGTAGGAAGAGTTCAGACATGGCCAGTGCAGAAATTTGTTTTATGCGACCATGCACGTTTGTTCTAAGGGTTTTATTTTTCCCCTCCCCCCCTTTTTTTGTAGGGATGGGAAGAGAGGTAGCATGAAGATGGGGGAGCAGGGATAGTGTTCTTCCTCCAAACAGGAAGGCCAAAAGCAGTCAGAGACTAGCAGAACAGTTTTGAAAGGTTTTTGTTGCTGTTGCTGAGTCATTTTAGTCATGTCCAACTCTTTGTGACCCCATTTTGGGTTTTCTTTCAAAGATACAGGAGTAGTTTGCCATTTCCTTCTCATTTTAAGGATGAGAAAACTGAGGCAAAGAAGGTTAAGTGACTTGCCCAGGATCACACAGCCAGTAATTGTCTGAAGCCAAGTTTGAACTCCTGAGGATTTGTCTTCCTCATTCCAAGTCCAGTATTCTATCCATTGTGACACCTAGCTACCCCTTTGAAAGGTACATATTGAATTTATTGTATACTTAAAAAGAAAAGCAAATTGTACATGCTAGAAGCTCCCAGTTCTATAGACAATCCTCTTCTACAATTTTAATGAAAATGCTTATTATATTTCATGTTTGAATTCAGAATAAAAATAATAAAAAATTTAAAATTATTTTACTACACTTTATTTTAATAAAATTTTTAAAAGGAGGGCAACCAGGATGGTGAAAAGTCATGAGTCCAAGTCAAATGATGTTTAGCTTGAAAAATAAAAGATTGTGGAGGGCAGTGCATCATTGCTATCTTCAAGTATTTGAAGGGCTCTTATGTGGAGAAGGGATTAATCTTGTTCTTCTTCGCCCTAAAGGGCTGAACCAGGGGCAAATGGGTGGGAGGTTCAAAGAACAGATTTAGACTTTATTGAAGGAAAAAGGACTCTGAACAATTAGAGCCCTTGAAAAGTGGAATGACCTCCTTTAGAAAAGGGGTGGGTGGGTGAGTTCTCTCTTCTCGCAAGTCTTCGAGCAAGGGTTGGATGGCCATTGGTTGGGTAAATTGCCCTTGATTCCTTTGGTGTGTGAATTTGACTGGGTGCCTGCCAAGGCCCATTCCAGCTCCTAAATTTGGTAACTCTTTGAAGGTTCTCTTCAGTTCTAGATCTTCCAGCCAATGCCTGTCATCAGCTCTACATTTTACAGTCTTACATGTTTTCCCAATTGACCCCTGTCTGGATGGGTAATATCACTATTCTAAGCCTATTTTTTCCAATTATATTCAAGCCATGGGCATGAAGCATGAAGGGGAATGAATGGGCCACAGCTATGTCCATTAGAGATGGCTTTTCAGAGGCCTCATGTGTGCCCAGAATCATGGGGGCCTCAGAAAAGGGGGTTGGGAAGGTATGGGGAATGGAAGGGAAAGGAGAAAAGAATAAAGAGTGAATGAACTTCTAGGCCTAGCACACACACAAATCTGTCTCTCCTTTTGGTGAGTGGCCATGGTTGAACTGAGAGCCGGCTTTGAGGAAAAGGCCCACAACTCCCCGCTTCCCCTCCCTCTTCCAAAGTGCTGGCTCCCTGCAGGTGAATCAGCATTGCCTGCGTTCTGCCTAGCATGAGCAAATCGATGTTTCAAAGCCGTGGGCCCGTCTGGCTAGGGCCACACATGGTGCCCTTTGTGGCTTCCTTCCCTGGTGATTCACTGAGCTAATTGAACGCTCCTCTGAAGGCAGGGATGAATGGGGTGCCTCAGAGCTGAGCTCTGGAGCAAAGTGGGGGGAAGAGAAATGGAGAGTGGAGGCAAGAGGGAAGGGGCAGGGTGACTGAGGCCGGGCAAGGTCCAACTTTAAAAGCATCTGAGGGACTAGGCAACCATATCTCCAAGAGGGCACGGGCTTCTCTGCCTTCTTTCCTCCCAGGGAATGCTCATCTCTCCATCTTGGATGCCGAAGACCCTTGCCCACCATTCCCTGAAGAGCAGAAGGTGGGCTAACCTTGGAGGCAGGAGTCAAGCTCAGTCAATGAGCCTTAGACCTACCACCACCACCACCACCACCGCCACTGTTCCTACTAGCATTTGCATAGGGTGTTAAAGTTTGCAAAGCATTTTTCATTTGATCCTCACAACAACTTTTGAAGGAGATGCTATTAGCCCATTTTACAGACGAGGAAGCCAAGACTGAGAGTTTAAGAGATTTTCCTAGGGAGCAGGATTCAGATCCAGCCCTCTATCTACTGTACTGCCATATTTATAAACTAGTAGCCATGCCAGAGCTCAGGTTATAGCTTTGATCCATACTAGCTGCACCATCTTGGGCAGCAATCAAGATTGGGCATTTATTAAGCACCCAATGCATTCCAGGCACTCTGAGTACTGGGGAAACCAAACAGTCCCTGCCCTGATGAAGCTTGCATTCCACAGGGGGAAACAGTCATAGAATTTAGATACAAGGTAACGGGTGAGGGCAACTATTGGAGGAGTGGTAATCAGGAAAGGTTTTATGTAGGAGATGGTGTTTGAGTTGAATTTTGAAGGAAACAAGGGATTCCAGGAAAAGAGGGAATGTACTTTGCCTTTCAGAGACTCTGTTTCTTCCTTTGTAAAAATGGGGATAATTATTCTGGCACAGAATTATTGTGAAAAAGTATCCTTTCTTAAGCCTTAAGTATGCTAAAAATATGTTGCTGGCCTATTTTTCCGATTTTGTTCAAGTCATGGGCAAATTTATTTCATAAGGATCCAATTCTTTTTTATTTCTAGCTCTTAAAATATGTGCTTTATAATTAAATAATAAACAATAAAATTATTATACATTTAGTATAATGAATATTTTAGTATAATAAAGATAAATAGTATACAATTAATATAATAAATTTAATATAACAGTTAACAAAAAACTCACCCAAAATAAGAAATAAAGTCTTATATCGAGCATTTGAAAGATGGTTATGTAATAAAATACTATTTAAAAGGGGAAAAAAAGATGTGGAAAAGAACTTAAGAATTAGAGCTGCCCAGAGGTGTTCTAGTAAATGTTTAACAATCAGATCTCTGAAAAATAAAGCATGTACAATTTAAATTTAATATATATTATTAACATTTTCTCTATCACTGTCTAGACAATGAATAGAACAATAAATCAGGCTCTGATCTGTAGTATTTGTTAATTTTGAAGGTATAAATATTCACACAAGGAATTTAACCATGACTCTCCCATTTGAGTTGGCTCATACACATTCTGAGGTAGCCAATTCCTCTTCATCAATAATCTGTAAGTATTCAAGAGTTGGACAGATAGATAGAGCACTAGATTCAGAATTAGGAGGTCCTGAGTTCAAATCCTGTGCAGACACTTACTAGCTGTGTGACCTTGGGCAAGTCACTTTAGACTCCTAAGGCTGGAGGCCAATGAGCTTCCCTGGTCTCCCTAACTCTGTGTGACTTTACCCATGACTGTGACCCATACCCCTCTGTGTGTCAATCTACTTTTGGTTCCCTAACTGCCTTTACCTTGCCTCACCCAAACCTGGAATATTCCATCCCCTCATCTAGTCTCTTGGTTTCCCTGAAGATCCAGGTTAAATCTCACCCCCTCTAGGAAGCCTTTCCTGATCCCTCCAGTAGTTAATGGTTTTTCCCTCACATTGGCTCTCATGTGTTCCTTATATTATATAGGGATGTATGGGGTGGGAGGACTAACTCCTCTGATGTTAGGGCTGCTGAGCCCTTTTGGGGGCTGCTCATCCACCTTTGGCGTCCACCTTCACCCAAATCTCACCTGTGGTTCCAAGAAAACTGTGGCTATGCCTCCAGTAAAACTGTCTCAGCAGATGGCTAACCCAGGTTGAGGATAACTAATGGACCTTAAAGCCCTTAGTGAATTAGAGGGTATCTACCCTAAGCACGTGAAGATTTGGGCAATTGAGAACAATTTGTTCCAATGGCCATGAAGGTGGCTGAAGCAGGCTCTGCGGAGTGCTTAGAGTTTAGTCTGACATTGAAGATGCCACGGTCACCCACTGCATTCTGGGCTATCGTGGTTCATTCTGACTTCTGTCCCGCCATTGGACTTTGATGACTCTGGAAGAGAGTGAGACTGAGACTCTACCTAAGTTAAATCTCATTCACTCTAGATTCAAGATATCACCCGGGGACATTATTCCTCCTCTCAGAAACAAAGGACTAACAACCCTATGTATCTTGTATGCAGGTGGTTGTTTATGTATATTGGAATGTAAGCTCCTTTAGGGCAGAGACTGTGTTTTTTGCTCTTCTTTGTCTCTCTTAATACAGTACTAGACACATAAGCTTAATAAATGCTGGTTGACTAGGCTTGATGTCTCCATTAGAATGTAATTGCTGTCTCCCAGTTAGAGTATAAGCTCCCTGAGGGCAGGGGCTATCTTTCCTTTTGTTTTATGTCTTCAGAGTTTAGCACCACAGGCACCTAGCAAGGCTATTGTTTTCTTTTTTAAAAAAATTGATTCATAGGTATACCAGGTCTCAAGTAGGATTGGGTGAGATAGTTGAGATGACTCACTGCTACTATCCCCACTTCTGGGGGAAAAAAACCACACCAAATCAATGACCTATTCGTTGTTTAATTTTTTATGTACCTATGCCTTATGCTCTCTGAGAACCAGGGCCAAGTCTTAAAAGATTTTTATATCATGCACCCAGCAAAGGGTTGGGCCCACAACAGGTGTTTAATAAGCACATAATTAATTTATTAACAAATAAATGAATGGACTCACAGGACATCTGGAATGAAATGGAGCTATCTTTGAAAGAGCAATGGACTTGAAATCAGAAGATCTGAATTTAAATCCTAATGACTTGACTCTTGTTGTCTTTGTGACCTTGAGCGAGGCGTAATGCTCTAAGTCCTTAATCAATGCTATATAAGTCTCCTTTTCTTCCTTCCTCTTTTCCTCCACCCCATCTCTCCCTCCCTCCCTTCCTCCTTCCTTCCTTCCTTCCTTCTGTGAGGGATAATTTATAGTGAAGTTTCCCCATTCTGAAAAATAAAATCTAGAATGGCTTCAGCATTCACTAGGCCTAGGGTTAGGTCACCTGACCTTCAAGCAATCTGGGGCTTAGAGCAACGGAGACCCTCCCCCACAGCCAACTCATCAGCCAGTTGGGGGCGGGGTTGGGTTTCTGCATTGCAAGATTATATAATCATGGGCTGGCTTCTACCTGTCGCTCTCTCCCTGCAGATGCCATGTTGGGCAGCAGGGGCAGAGTCCTTTCTCATGAGACAGAATAAAGACCTTTTCTGACCTTAGAGTCAGACTCTGAACTCTTTCATCTCACACACTTCCTTCCTTCCTTCCTTCCTTCCTTCCTTTTTCTTCCTTCTTTCCACATCAAATTGAAAACATTTTTAGTCAATAAATTTTACTTTCATGCAGCCTTTATTTCTGAAAACGTCTCTCCCCGTCCCATCCCCATTGAACTATCTCTGCTAAAGAAAAACAAAAGGAAAGAGGAGGAAGAGTAATTTAGCAAAACTAAGCATTGTATCAACTGAGTTTTATCATACATTCAATGTTCTATGACTGTAGTCCTGCATGTCTGCAAAAAGAGAGGGAATGAGATGTTATTTTCCCATCTCTTCTTAGGGGAATGCTCGTTCATTATTTTCACACAGCATTCATTTTTTTAAACAAGCATATTAAGTGCCTATTATGTTAAAAGCACTTTATCTTTTGAGTCTCAGTTTCCTCATTTGTCAAATGGGTATAATATACAATATGATATGAAATGACATGACATAATAATATGATATGATATGATGTGATATTAGTATAGTATAATATAATTATGTTCACCACAGTGTTCACCACAATTTCATGAAGTAGGTTGTGCAAATACATATATAGCTTTTTGGAGGGGGGAAGGTAAGGCAATTGGGATTAAGTGACTTGCCCAAGGTCACACAGCTAGTTTTTTGTGTTAAATGTCTGAGGCCAAATTTGAACTCAGGTCCTCCTGACTCCAGGGCTGGTGCTCTATTCACTGCACCACTTAGCTGTCCCACAAATATTCTTTTTTTTGGTCCATACCTGTGATATAATTTGGTGCAAGGAGCTCCCAGAGAGGAAACTCCCTTTCCCAAAGCAGATAACAATTGTGCTGTAATTCATAGTCTTGGAGAGTTATCCGGGAAAATGAGAGGTTAAGTGACTTGTCCAGGGTTACAGAGCCAGTATTTGTCAGGGGCAAGATTTGAACCCAGTTTCTTTTGTTTCTCAGGGCAAATTATTATCCCTGTATGATACAAAAGCAAACTCAGATGCAGAGATGAGCAGTCATAGAACCAGCATCTTAGCTTTGGAAAGATAAAAAGTTCTCATGTTTTGGTGAACTTCAGACATTTCTTCAGCAAGGACTAGGGTCCTCCCAAGTATAGGATTTGGAGTATAGACATTTTTGTCATTAGAGGTGGTTTATACAGTCCAACCTTTTGTACCCAATGCATCAATGCATCAGATCACTTTGGCTCTAATACCGCAAAGAAAAAACCCCAAAGATGAAGAATGGCTATTTCCCAGAATATGGTAGGCAGTTGTAAGGAAAACCCTTAGAGCTGGCTGATCATTAGGTGGCTAAATGAGTCCAGAATGGAATAAAATGTAGTTACTGATACCATGGGTCTGTGCAAGTTCCAAGGTAAGAATCTTCTACAATATCCCTGATGAGCACTCGTCCAGCCCCGGCTAAACTGGGCTACTTCTGCTCCTCATACATGACACTCCATCTCTCCTCCCCACACTTTGTGAAGGTACCCCCTCCATTCTGGGAGTGCCCTCCTTCCTCACCTTTTCCTCCTAGAGTCCCTCGCTTCTTTGATAGCTCAGCTCAAGGATGGGATGGCTTTTCTGATCACCTCAGTCTTTTTCTCAAAAATTACCTTAAATTGAACCGGTATATATTTTAATACGTTTATTTATGTATATGTTGTCTTCCCTGATAGAACATAAGCTGCTTGAGGGCAGGGATTGTTTTACGTTTGTCTTTGTCTCCCCAGATTGTAGGGAGAGGAATTTGTCCTGTGTTTTTGTTGGTATAGGAATGCCTAAGTAAGGAAAATTCCTTTACCATTTTTAGGTAACTGCCTTTTCTGCAATTTGCAGTCTTGGAGAATTGCCTAGTAGCCTGAGAACTTAAATGATTGGTCCAGGGGTTGTTGTGGGTCAGTCACTTCAGTCATGTCTGATTCTTTGTAACCTCATTTGGAATTTTCTTGACAAAGACACTGCAGAGGTTCACCTTTTCCTTCTCTAGCTCATTTTACGGATGAAGAAACTGAAGCAAACAGAGCTAAATGACTTGCCCAGGGTCACCCAGCTAGTAAATGTCTGAGTTAGGAATTGAACTCAGGTCTTTCTGACTCCAGGCCAGGCCTCTATCCACTGTGCCACCTAATTGCCCCACCTAGGGTTACAGAACCAGTATATGTCCAAGGCAGGATCGAGCCTGGGTCTTCCTGGCTCTCTATGGTCTTTATAAATGTTTGCTGATTAATTGGAGGCTTTCAGGGAAGTTGAGGGAGCCCAAGAACCTTTCATGGTCACAGGCTTTAGAGCTAGAGACCACAGCTGGGGTTCTGGAGTAAGCAATGAATAGGGCATACAGAAACCAACAGTTTAAAATTGCTCTAAGGGTCTTGGGACATGCTACATTTAGACTCAGAGGCCCTGGATGCAGTCTTTGACCCTTCCATTTACTAACTAAGGGACCTTGGGAAAATCACTTAATCTCCCCAGCCTCCCTTTCTTCCTCTGTAAGGAGGGAACTGGGCTACATGACTTTGAAATCTCCTTTCAAGCTCCAAGCCTGTGATCCTAGGCTAGAGAGCTCAGTCCCTTCACTTTTCAGATGAGGAAACTGAGGAAAAGCAGCTTCAAGTGACTTGACCCAAAATCACTTCTGGCCTGCACTCTGAAGGGTGGGGACTGCTCTGTTTTTTCTTCTCTACTGCATTGCCACACAGAGTTGGGCAAAAAACAGGCATTAAACCACCTTCCTGATTGGGTGACCTCACCACGCCTCCTATGCTTCTCCTAGCCCTTCTGCAGAAGGGCAGCTTGGGGCTGAGCCTGTCCCTAGCACTGTGTAGCATCTCTGAAAGTTCGGACTCTGAATGTTGGCACACACAGTCCACTGTATCTCCCTGAGGGATTTTATCAATCCTGAGCCTTGCACCTGTTTCCATTAATCTTCTCCTGTCTGGGTCTGGGGCCCCTGGATCCTAGTCTGTCTGTTGACCCAAGAGGTGGGTAATGAGATCTCCAGGTGGAACCTTCCTGGCATTACTGAGCCAGGGGGCTGACACAAGGTGGGGGCAGGGTTCAGGGCTGATGGATGAGAAAGAATCACCTTTTCTTTCCCCGATTTCCCTGTCTCCATTCATATCCAGATTGCTTAGTAGAAGCTCATGGCTGATTTTAATTCTGCCTAGCTAGAAGAAAATGAGTCATCCCATAACCACACTTAAAGAGTCTGATAAAGCAGAAAGAATGCTGGATTTGGAGCTAGCTGTCCAGGGTTCGAGTCCTATCTCTGACACTTACTAGCTGTGTGACTTTTGCAAAGTGCAAAACCTCTCTGATGCTCAGCTCCCTCATCTGTATAAATGGGAATATTTAACTTGTACTATCTTCTTTAGAGAGTTTTTGTAAAGAAAGCACTTTGTGAGTCTCAAAGTGCAAGAGTAGTGGTCTGCAAACTTTTCTGATTGCATAATGCTATCAGAACAATTTTTGAGTACCTTTTCCACATATGCATAAATTATACACGTATACTACTGTATTATGTGATTTATAAAACTTTCATAAAATAGAAATTTTATTTTATTTTTTGGGGGGGCAATTGGGGTTAAATGCCATGCCCAGGGACACACAGCCAGTAAGTGTCTGAGGCTGAATTTGAACTCAGGCAGCTGGAGATGTGGAAATTGGGTTCAGGAGGGAGACTAGAGTGGGATAAATAGAGCTGGGAGTCATCTGCACAGAAATAATTAAACCCATGGGAACTGATGAAGTACCAAAGTGAGAGAATCTACAAGGGGATGCCAAGGACAGAAGCTTGATAGGGGACAGGTAGCAAAAAACTCAAAGAGATTAGTCAGACAGGTGGGAGAAGAACAAAGAGAGAAAGGAGTATCCAGGAGGAAAAAGTGATCAGCACCGTCAAAGGCTGCAGAGAGGTGCAGAAAGATGAGCGTTGAGAGAAGGGCATTCCATTTGACAGTTAAGAAATCATTAGTTATTTTGAAAACAGCTTCGGTTTCAGTTAAATGATTGCGAACCTGGAAGACTTAAGAATATTGGAGTCTACAGAAAGAAGGAAGTTCAGAAGAAAGCTATTGGGTGGGTGGGAATAAAAGCAACAATAAAAACATCATTATGTAATTACTCTAGTTTCCAAATAATTGTTTTTATCACAAGGAATGTTTATCTAGGAAACTGAGTTTTGTAAAACACTTAATTTGATAACGTAAGATAATATAATTGTAATTCATCTATGTCAGTTAATCCTGAACTACTCAGTCTTTCCTATAAAAAAAAATGAAAAGTGTGTAGAAGGCTTATGTGTTTGTGGGGAAAGGAAATGTTCCTTATTGGTAACCGTCCCAAAGCACAGGGCCTGATGGCAGAGGACATCCTGTGGTAGCTAGAAAATGATCAGGGATGGGGGTGGGCATGGGAGTAGAGGAAGTGTGCAGAAAATTTTGCCTACTGAGCTATGAGTTCCTGGATCAGAGTAGGTTTTTAACTGCCCTAAGTGATCCATTCCCGGATTAGCTCCCCAGGAGGCTATTGATGGGATGGGAGAATGTTGAAGGGGTTAGGTTGGGAGCTCTGCTTGGAGCTATGAAGGGGCTATGTTGAAGGTAGAGTGTTGAATAAAGTTAGGGGATACAATACATTTTCCCATTCTTTAATTGGTTGATCATATACACCTTGAGTTCAAGCCATGGCCCCCTTGGGGTCATTTTACAGCCCCCCCAGGGGACCCCAGGTCTCACTTTGGGAACCATTGTCCTAAGAAATGTGAATTATTTTATACAGCAGATAGAGGGCCCAGCCTGGAGTCAGGAAAACTCATCTTTATGAATTCCAATTTGACCTCAGATACTTCCTAGCCTTGTGACCCTGGGAAAGTCACTTCACCTTGTTTGTCTCAGTTTCCTAATCTGTAAAATGAGCTGGAGAAGGAAATGACAAAACAACGCAATATCTTTGTTAAGAAAACCCTGAATGGGGTCACAAAGAGTCAAACATGACTGAAAACCAACAACTTCACTGCATCTTTTAAGATTAATATAATTACTTCTTAAGTGATAGAGTGGAATGAACATGGGGCAGGGAACTAGGAGACCTGGGCTCTAGCCCCAGGTCTGTTAATGACTGTGTGACACTGGGTAAGTCATTTTCCTTCCCTGACTCTCAACAAAATGAGGAGATTGGAATATATGCTGCTTAAAGTCCTTTCCATTCTTATGATTCTAAATATCCTCAACATGACCTAAGAAATGGGAAATTAATCACAGGAAAGGGGTTGGGGGCTAATTTGACAAAGTCAAAAGACAGTGCCACCAAACACAGGTCAGAGTGGGAGGTCAGGTTCTAGTCTAAATTGGGGAAGAATATGATAAATAGCGTCTAAAACCAAATGCCGACATTATATGTAGTTGAGACTAGAGGACTTTGCAGTGAGATCAATGTTAGCAAAGACATTCATTGTCTCGATTATTATTTGATAAAGTGCTAAAAATGCTACTTACAGCCATAAGACAAGAAAAAGAAATTGAGGGAATTATAGGCAAAGAGGAGATAAAATTCTTGATTTTTGCAGATGATGTAATAATATTCCTAGAGAATCGGCTCAAATTAATTGAAACAAATAATAGCTTCAGCGCAGCGGAGCGTGAAAAGTCATCCCAAATCATGAACTCTTCTGTTACCGACAAAACCCAATAGGGAGCAATAGAAAAAAAATTTTCATTCAGAATAGCTAAAGGCTGTATAAAATATTTAGCAGTCCACCTGCCAAGGCAATACAGTAACTAGATGAATGCAATTATTGAATCCTCTTTATAGAGGTACAGACCCAGATAAGTGGAGAGAAATTTATTTCTTATGGTTGCGACATATCATAATAAATACAACATTACTACTTGAATTAACTTACTTCTTCAGGGCCGTACCAATCAAATTAGCCAAGGATTATTTTAGGAAGCTAAAAAAATTAAAATAAAATTCATCTGGAGGAACGAAAGGTCAAGATTCTTCGAAGAAATAGTGAAAAAAAGTAAAAAGGAAGGGGTCTAGCAATGACAAATTTTAAATTTTAATGCTGTAAAATAGCAATCATCAAAATTATTTGGTATTGGTAAAAACCAAAAAGTCAAACTGATGAAGGTAAAATGAATAGAAATAGAAAACAATTCATAAGATAATGAGTGGTTTTGAAAGACTTAAGAACTCTGATGAACATAACAATTAACCATAGTAATATAGTGTTTGAGAAACCCAAAGCCACAACTACTAATATAGTACTAGAAAAAAAAATTGAGGAATTGTAATGGTAATTAATTTAAATCTGAAGACCCCTTTTTTGTTATGTCAAGTAAGCAGGTAGGGCTAAGTACCTCTGTGAAAGAAACAGAATGTGTGAACTCTGTCTCCTGTTGCTGACAATAACAGGAAGGGGTTGGCTGAGACAGGAAGCCAATGTATGTGTGTGTATTTAAGAAGAGCCCCAGAGAAGAGACAGTCAGAATCAAGAATTTTTTCTTCTGGTGGGCTCCTGGTAGAGGAAGCAGAATTTTCACAGCATCTAGAAGCTGGGCTGCTACTTGCTGGACTGAGAACTGAGTTGAAGTTTTCTGTGAGACCAGAATATGGTGAAGGCTAAATTTTGCTGCTGAGAAGCCTACCTGGAAGGCTGAAATTTCTTGTGGGTCCTAGAGCCAGCCAAACTACCGGAGGACTGAAGAAGCATGACCAGGATAAAACTTTGTTTGTTCGTGGCTTGGTTGATCCTTGAGTCCCCAGCAACAGAAGTTGTGAAGGTTTTGAGATGTTCTGGACCCTGTGAACTCACTGTGTAGCAAGAACTGCCTAGAGGACTGGACAAGAACCTGGGAGCTGTCTGCCTCTGAATCCAGGTGACTGTTTGGTGGATTTAGGTAGGAGCTGGGACCATGGAAGGGGATCCAGGGAATCTGAGAGACCACCCCGAGTCAAGATGAAGAAAAGGCCTTTCCTTAGATATTGAATGTATGAAGAAATTAAAGATTGCTAGACACGGAGGGGTGGAGGGTTTGTATAATTTTCTAATAATTGTATTTAGTGAGTAATGATACTTAGTGACTGATTGCTAGATAAGTGACTGATTAAGTTAACCTATGATTGCCCCATGAGTGGAAGATTGACTATTGTATTGTGAGATGACTGAATGACTGAGTGAGGAGGCAAACCTCCTTAGGGATACCAGATGATTATTCTTTTGTTCTTTGTTTTAAATACTGTGACCACTTTGGTGAAAACTAGATGGCCATTCTAATGTTAAGCTGCTGTGAACACTATATTGTGATTTTCTGTGATAAGACATAATATTGTGAATATTATATTGTGATTTGTTGTGAATGTTTGCTTTGATTTGTTATGTAACAAATGGAGTGTTCAATATACTGTATAATCAGAATCTTAAAAGCTGTTCACAGTAGCATTCTTTTGGGAAGCTGCTCATGCATGGCATTACAGGAAGTCATCATAGGCAAAGAGGAAACAAAATTATCAATTTTTGCAGGTGACATGGAAAACCCCAGAGAATCAACTGAAATTAATCAAAATAATTAATTATCCTTACTGGAGTAAGGACTCTTTTGAAAAAAAACTCCTGAGAAAACTGGAAAGCAGCTTGGCATAAATTAAGTATAGATTAAGATCTCATACCACGTACCACAATGAACTCTAAATGGATACATAACTTAGATATAAAAGGTCACATCAAAGCAAGGTAAAGGAGCAAGGAAGAAAATATCTTTCACAAAGAGAAAAGCAGAAGGTAAAATGGACAATTCTTATTATATATAACTGATTAGTTTTTGCGCAAACAAAAACGATGTTCAACTAAGAAGTAAAAGAGATAATTGGGAAAATATTTATAGTAAGTTTTTTTAAATAAAGGCCTGATACAAAAGATATATAAGAAGCTGATTCAAATATAATAAGAATGACAGTTATTAATCCAAGCAATCAATAGTCATAGGAAAAATACTCCAGAACATTAGTAATTAGAGAACCACAAATTAAGACAACAGTAAATGACACCTGTTGGAGAGGCTGGAGGAAGATAGGCATACTAGTATACTGTTGGGGGAGCTATTCTGTTAAAATAATTGTAACCAATATGTAAAAACATTTATAGTCACTCTTTTTGCTGTCTTAGAGAACTGGAAACAAAGAGGGTGCCCATCCATTGGGAAATGGCGGAACCAATTATAGATATTACTTCAACATTAGAAACTATGAAAGTGAAGTGAGCAGAACCAGGAGAACATTGCAGCAACATTGTGTGATGACCGACCTTGATAGACTTAGTTCTCCAGAATAAAACGATCTAAGATAATTTCAAAAGACTCATGATGGAAAATGCCATCCACATCCAGAAAAAGGACTAAGCAGTCTGAATGCAGATGGAAGCAGAGTATTTTCTCTTTTTTTTGCTTGTTTTTGTTTTTTTCTTTCTTGAGTTTTCCCCCCTTTGTCCTGATTCTTCTTTCACAACATGACCATAGTGGAAATATGTTTAATATGATTGTACATGTATAGCCTATATCTAATTGTTTGCCATTTTGGGGAAGGAGGAGGGGAAGGAAGGAAAAAAAAATGGAACTCAAAATCTTACAAAAGTGAATGCTGAAAACTATCTTTACATGTAATTGGAAAAAAATTAAATACTGTTACATGGAAAAAATAAAATAAAAATAAAGAGATCTGGGTCCTCCAGACCTAGAACTTTGTGCTCAAAAGAAAGAAAGAAATGATGAAAGGGATGGTTTCAGAGAAATCTGGGAAGACTTGTATGAACTGATGCAGAGCAAAGTAAACAGAACCAGGAGAACAACTTATATCATAACAACAACAAAGAAAAACAACTTTGAAACAAGTTAATAACCCTAGAGAACACTAGAGAATCAACTAAAAATTAGTCAAAATGATTAATTATCCTTACTGGAGTAAGGACTGATTTTTGAAAAAACTCCTGGAAAAACTGGAAAGTAGCCTAGCATAAATTAGGTCTATCATCTACCACAATGAACTCCAAATGGATACATGACCTAGATATTAAAAAGTCACATCAAAGCAAGGTAAAGAAGTAAGGAAGAAAATAGCTTTCACAAAGAGGAAATGGAGGGTAAAATGGACAATTTTGATTATGTAAAATTGATGTTTTTGCACAAACAAAAACAATGATGTTCAACTAAGAAGAGAAAGAAATAATAGGGAAAAATATTTATAACAAATTTCTTTGATCAATTTAATGACCAAGCAGAGGTGGAGGACAAAACATGTTACCCACTTGGACCCAAGGTACGGAATGAGAAGTACGTCTTTGAACATGACAAATGTGCTGATTTGCTTTGCTTGACTATTCGTATTTGTTATAAGCATTGTGTTTTTCTTTTTCTTTTTTTTTATTAGGTGGATTGGAGGGGAAGAGGGTAAAAGCAATAGGGTTGTCCCAAAAAAGAAGAAAAGAAAGAAAAAAGAGTCATTGTGCTTTTTAAAAAGCACAGAAGGGGACAGAAAGAAGTTCAGAGGGGAACACAGAGAAGCAGGGCTGCTTCAAAAGTCATATTGAATATATTCTATTTTTAAAAGAAAAGCAAGCTGTACATAATAGAGATTCATTTCTTCACTGATAATCTCTTTCTGTTATGCTTTACATGTGGAAAAGTAAATGGCATAAAAGTACTTTTTTATTCACTCATTTTTTCAATGTTGATTAAATTCATAATAAAAAAGAACATTAAAATTCTATTAATAATAGCTAATATTTCTGTAGTGCTTTGTGGTTTGCAAAGCATTTTATGAGGTAACTGATGCTCACGACTCTGAGACGTGAGTGCTACTATTAGCCTCATTTTAAAAATGAGGAAACTGAGGCACAGAGAAGTTCATCAACTTATTCAGATAGCTCTGGATGTCTAAGGCGAGATTTAAACTCAGGTGTTCCTGATCTGAAGCTCTGTGCTCTATCTCCTGTATCTACTGCATCTAGCCTAGGTCTTACGACCTAGGGGCACAAAGTGAAGAGTGTTGGACTTGGAATCAGGAAGACCTGGGCTCAGACCTAGCATCAGACACTTACCCTTTACCCTCATTTCTTCAGCTGTAAAATGACGATAATAATAGCAACTACTTTCCCAGGTTGTAGCGAGGATCGAACAAGATAATGATTGGAAAGGGCTTAGCAGACACAGGGGGTACTGATTCAATACTTCCTTCCTTCCTGTAACATTTATTCACTCATTTTTTGAATGTTGATTAAATTCGTAATAAAAAGATAACATTAAAATTATATTAATAATAGCTAGCATTAATTGTAATTGTAAAGTACTTAGCATAGTGCCCAGCAGACACAGTGGGTACTTAGTCAATACTTCTTTCCTTCTTTCCTTCCTTCCTTCCTCCCTTCCTTCCTTCCTTCCTTTCCATCCTTCCTTCCTTCTTTCCTTCCTTCCTTCCTTTCTTCCTTCCTTCCTTCTTCCTTCCTTCCTTCTTTCCTTCTTTTCCTTCTTTCCTTCCTTCCTTCCTTCCTTCCTCTCTTCCCTCCATCCTTCCTTCCTCTCTTCCCTCCATCCTTCTGTCCTCCTATCCTTCCCTCCCTTCTTTCCTCCTTTTTTTTTTAAAAACTAGAAAGCAATAAAGCAAGGATTCAAAACCAGATCCTTTGATTCCAAATCCCCTACATGAAGGCTGGATGATCCCTCATCAAGAATGTAGAAGGAATTTTTGCTTTGTGTTGGAGTTGGACTAGGAAACCTTAGGTTCCTTTTAGCTCTGAGACTCCAGTTCCTCCCCTAAGGCAGGCAGTGAAGCACAACAATAGTAGGGAGAGAGAGAGAGAGAGAGAGAGAGAGAGAGAGAGAGAGAGAGAGAGAGAGACAAAGAGAGACAGAGAGAGAGGGACAGAGACAGAGACAGAGAAAGAGAGAGAGACAGAGAGACAGAGACAGAGACAGAAAGACAGAGACACACAGAGAGACACACAGACAGAGACAGAGAGACAGAGAGAGACACACACACAGAGACAGAGACAGAGAGAGGGAGAGAGACAGAGACGGAGACACAGAGAGACACAGAGAGAGAGATAGAGATAGAGAAAGACAGAAAGACGGGGAGGGTGGAGAGAGAGAGAGAGATTTCAAGTTAGAGAATGTGAGTTCAAACCTCAACTCCAATGCTTATTGCCTGGGTGACGCCAGGTAAATCACTTAACCTTTCTATGCCTCAGTTTCCTCAACTGTAAAATGAGGAGATTGGGCCTGAGGACACCAGATTCTCTTTCAACTCTAAATCTATGCTTCTGTGTCTGCTAAGATCTCTTCCAGGAGCAAGGAAGAAAATTCTTTGGTTTCAGTCTCCTTCAAGCACAAGGGATAATGAAAGGGCAGCCCAAGTACTATTTCAACACCCATGGAATGTCACTCAGTCCAGAGGAAAGCCTCCCGCACTTTGGCTAGACCCTCTTTGGAAGGCTTCCAGAAAGAAAGGAGTAAAAATCACAAGAGATGAGAAGGTATTACAGTTGACTAGAGATGAGGGCTTGTGAGTACCTGCAGCAATGAGGTCTTGGATACAGTGTAAGGAATTTAGCTGGACTGTGTGTTGTAGGTTCTTAGGGAGTGTGTGTGTGTGTGTGTGTGTGTGTGTGTGTGTGTGTGTGAGAGAGATAGAGAGACAGAGACAGAGACAGAAACAGAGACAGAGACAGAGACAGAGACAGAGACAGACAAAGGAGAGGAGGAGGAGGGATACCAGGATTTTAAAGAGATTCCCAGACTCTTCTATCTGGATTTAATTTTGATTTTATGTGCTAGGGGAGCTGGGGAGTGGTGGAGGGAGGAGGTGGGAGGGAAGAGAAGGATGAGGATAGAGGACTGGGGGGGATTTGGGTTGGAGGGGCAGGATTCAGTGGGAGACACAGAAGAATGAAATAAAGAAGATTCAACAAAAGAGAGTTAAAAGTGAGTGACAAGTTGGAGGCTGCAGCCCCAAGGCCCATGAGGCCGTTAGGAGGAATAATGGGGACAAATGAGCTGGATTTTTCTGCTTGGTGGACAGTGAATGAAGAAGCATCTTTTAAAACCCTATCAGGAGCTCTTTGGATTGTCATTAGAGCTGGAAGAAGAAGGGGGGAGGCTTTTGAATTCTGACCCCCTGTGAAAGGATCCCAATTCGTTGCCCTTCCAGTCAGGGGGTTTCAGGCCCCCTCCTTGCTGGGGCAGTGGGACACCTGGGCCCCATAGAGGATTCGGTAAATTATTTAGAGGGCCCTTGGAATTCAGCCCAGGGTTCAACCTCCCCTTTTGCTCCATGACTCTGCACTGTAGAAAGGGGTGGGGTGGATGTGGAAATGAGGGAGGGGGCTTAGGGGGGCTTCCGGCTCCATTTAAGGGTGGGTGGATGGGAGGGACAGGAAAGGGGTCAGGAACTAGAAAGAGAGAAGTAGCTTGCCCACTAGGTTACAAATTGATTGGGGTGGGGGTACAGGTTGGAAGGGGCATTTTAGACTGCCCCACTCTAGTTCTCGGGCCTCCTTGTCTAAGATCCTGAACCCCACTGTTCAGTGCCCCATAAGCTGGGACAAGGCAGCAAGATTAGGGAAAGGAGCTTGGGAAAAGGCATTGAAACTTTCTAGATTTTGGCTCTTTTCCAGCTGTTGGGTGGGCCAGGAAAATAAGACAGAGAACTCTCTGGATGAGCTTACCAATGTTAGAAAGATCTGTGGAGATGGGGGTAAACCCCAACTACTTAGCAGGAGAGATGAGGAAGCTTAAGATTTAGTGCTGGAAGGGACTTTAAAGATGAAAAACTAATTAAATTTTCTTTTTTGCATTTTGGAGGGGGGAAGGCAGGGCAACTGGGGTTAAGTGACTTGCCGAAGGTCACACAGCTAGTAAGTGTGTCAAGTTTCTGAGGCCGGATTTGAACTCAGGTCCTCCTGACTCCAGGGCCGGTGCCACCTAGCCACCCCATAACTCATTAATTTTTAAGACAAGGAAACCAAGGTCCAGATAAGAGAAGAGGCTTTCCCAAAGCCATAGAGTAAGTGGCAGACAAAGTGTGGATCCTAGGCCTCCAGACTCCTAAGCAGAAAGAAGACAAATTTGAAGACTCTCAGAAACCTATAGAATGCTTTAGAAGAGAATAATAGGAAAGCAAGTCTTCAGGGTACACGGATTACAAATAGATTCACTTTCTTGCTTTTGCTCCTGCTTTTCCCTTCAAACTCCACCTCCCATCTCACTTTACCTCCTCCTCTCCTCCTTTTATCCCAAGCATAGCCCTGTTTCCAGGCCCAGCCCAAGGTCTTCCTCCAGGAAGTCTTCCCTTACTACTCCATCTAGCCCTCAATGATCTCCCTTCTCTGAACCCCTCTAGAACACCGTCCAGTTGAATCTAAAACTCCCACTTCATTATTTTTGGTTTGCAAAACCTTAGTTCACTCTTCTCAATTGCACTGTAAGCCTTGGACATGCCGCTTAACTGCTCTGTGATTCAGTTTTTTCATTTGATATCTAGTTCATACTATGATGGCAGAGAGGGCATTCCTAGGGTTGGTAAGGTCTTCCATTTGCTCCTATTTGCTGATATCATTGTATTGATTGCATCAAACTTTGGAACATTGCAAAAGTTTCTGGAAGAGATCTGTAATAAGTCAAAAGACTTTGGCCTGACCATTCACACAGGAAGGACTAAGTGGATGAAGTTCATCTATTCATCTTTTGGAAAAAGAATAATAACTGCCCTGCCTCCACCTTAGGATTATTAGGATGGATGGAAGAGCACACTGAAAAGCATAAGGGTTATGCAAGTATGAGGTACCATGACCATTAGGAGGAAGGCAGTGAAGAGTAGTGGAAAGTGAACTAGATTTGGAGCTAGAGGTATGAGGTTCATCTTGGCTTTGCCAAAATCACTGTATGACCTTCACCTTTCTGGAATACAGTTTCCTTTTCTGTAAAACAGAGTTAGGCTAGATGGCTTCACAGGTCCCTTTCAGTTGTAAATTCTATTGCACACGGGAAGGAAAGAAAAAACTTTTCCTGTTCCTAAATTGTAGATAACATTTTTTTCAGATAAAATTGATTCTCTTTCTGTGTTTCTGTACATTACAGGAAAAGAGGTTCCATATGCAGCACCTATCTCTCTGAAAATCAGGACAGGAATTTTGCTTCCTGTGTGTTTGCTGTGTTTCTGTGCCACTGGGGAACAAAGACAGAGTCAGTTGCCCTTGGTAGTATGGGGATGGTGCTTGTACTCTCAGTCAGAGCTTAGTGGAAACCAGAATAGTGGAGGAAGAATCTAATGACCTTGGTTAAATCCCCAAGTTGCTGCCTGCTGGCTGTGCAGTCTCTCTGGACCTGAGTTACCTCCTCTGTAAAATGAGGGGCTTGGCTTAAATGAGCTCTAAGATACCTTCCATCTTTTAAATCCTACCACATGCGAACTGGCCACCTGTGTACCCCCCTCTTAATAGGGATTCGAGGACTCTTCAGGAAGGTGGTAGGAGAACTCTGGGATAGAGAGACCCAGTGATCACCCTCCCTAACACTCAGGGAAGATAAATGGGGACAGAGTCTTTCAGTCTTCATTTTGGAGTCACCATGGGTTTGCACAAACCATGGTAACCAATTCAAGCAATGATTAACCTAATAATGTGGAGGCAAAGGGGAAAAAGATGCATTCAAGACCCTGAGGCAGGGCCTCGCTCTCCCCAGAAGCAGTAAATTTCCCCTGCATGCTGCCAGGCCCGGGGCCCAGACGTCCTAAATCTCCAAGGGAAGAAGAAAGCCAGCAAACTTATTTCAGAAAACAGTCTTAGCACCTCCAGAATTCAAATTTTCCTTCTCAGTTGAGACTCTCTAAGCCAGTCCCAGATTCCAAACGACAAATTACCTGGCATTGTGAGCCAGTGGACCGACAGAACTGGGGAGGCACGGGTTAATGCCCCTACATTCCTACAACGCCAGCCAAGACTGTCTATGAGCAAGGAAGCAGGGGCTACAGAGGAAGTGCAGTTGGAGTTAACTTTGTCCCCAGGTGGACTGATCCAGGACCTAACTGTTAGACAAGAATTTAAAAGCAGATCATAGAATTTGACCTGAGAGCGCTTTTTTGTCACAACCTTTTCTCTTCCTGGTTCTTTTTAACTGTTTTTGGGCAAAGGGGCATTTGAATATAATTTTATTAAATGGATTGGGTTTTTCGAACCCTTAGGCTTTGAGTGATCCATTGTTCCTGATTGGTGATATATAGCTAAAGCCCAAAGCCTACAGTCAGAAAGACAAGTTCAAATCTGACCTCAGACACTTATTAGCTGTGTGACCATGGGACCATCACTTAACCTCAGTATAGCTCAGTTTCCTCATCTGTAAAATTGAGATAATAACAGCATCTATCTGCTAGGGTTGTTGTGAAGATCAAATGAAATAATAAATGTAAAGTGCTTAGGAAGGTACCTAGCACATAGTAAGAGTTATAGAAATATTAGTTATTCATCATCCATCTGTAGAATCCAAAAGGTCCCACTCGAGATGGACCATGTCTGGAGTCAAGAAGTCTCATCTTTTTTTTTTTTTCCAGGAGGGAAGGCAAGGCAATTGAGATTAAGTGACTTGCCCAAGGTCACATAGCTAGTGTGTCAAGATTTGAACTCAGGTTCTCCCGAATTCAGGGCCAGGGCTTTATTCACTGCTACCATGTTGTCCCAGAAGTCTCATCTTCTTGAGAACAAATCTGGCCTCAGATACTTAGTAGCTGTGTGGCCCTAGGCAAGTCACTTAATCCTGTTTACTAATTTCCTCATCTCTAAAATGAGCTGGAGAAGGAAATAACATTCCAGTATCTTTACCAAGAAAACCCCAAATAGAGTCAGACATGACTGAAATGACTGAACAACAACAGCAAAAGCTTAACCTTTTTCTTAATGTCTGGGATAAAGGCATAGATAGTACCACAATCAATTTGCAGATGACTCCAAAAAAGGACGAATTCCTAACACATTTGGAAGCCAGTCAGACCAACCCCCTCCACCCCCTTCCTCCTCCTCCAAAAGATCTTGGCAGACCAGAATGCTGGACTGAACCTGACAAGACAAAATTTACCAGGGAAAAAATGTATAAAAGTCTTATTTGTGGCTTCCAAAAATCCATTTCATTGGTACAAGATAAAGGAGGCATGGCTAGACAGCACTTTCTGGGGAAAGACCTGGGGTTCCTAGTAGACTCTAAACTCAATGTAAGTCCATAATAATGTAGCCAAGAAAGTTAATGCAAAAAAGACACGATAGTCAGGACTGGGGAGGGTTTGGTCCTGCTTGTGCTCTGCCCCAATCAGTCCCCATCTGAAGCTTTGTTTTAAGTCTTGGCGGGGGGGGGGTCACATTTCAGGAAATATATTGATAAGTTGAAAAATGTCCAGAGGAGGTCATTCAGGATGATGAACAGTCTCCTGCTTATGCCTTATGAGGACCACCTGGTACCAGGAACTTGGAGTGTTTATCTTGGAGAAGAAAAGACTTAGCTGTGTTCAAACACCTGAAGAAATGTCTTCTCCAAAGGAAAGAACTAGAGTATGAGAGGAAGTTCCTAAAGTGGAACGTTTTACCTTGATGTCAAGAAAACCTTTTTAATGTTAGAGCTGTCTGAAAGGGGACTTTCTTGCCTTAGGAGGAAGTAGATGTACTCTTAGTGGTCTTCAAGCAAGGTTTGGACCAACTCTTGGGTTTGGTGTAGAGGGGATTCTTTGTGTCAGAATAGATGGCCCTGAAAGACCTTTCCAATTCTGAGAACCTGTGTTTCTGGGGAGTGAGTGAGAGGCCTGAGAGTAGAAGGATAATAATGCTAGTTTCTGTTGCTGCAGATTTTGAGATTTACAAAGCACTTTCCTCACAACTCCCCCTAAGAGGCAAGTAGCATAGACACCAGTTGAACTGATCCTCTTTTCAGATTACAGGAGTGGGGAAGCCTTGACCTCGAGGCTACACGTGGCCCTCTAGGTCCTCAAGTTCAGCCCTTTGAATCCAAACTTCACAGAACAAATCCCCTCAATAGAAGGATTTGTTCTGTGAAGTTTGGATTCAAACTTCAGGACTTGTCCTAGCAGGCCACATGTGGCCTTGAGGCCAAAGGTTCCCCACCCCTGCTTCAGCCCTTTTCATCTCTCCTTTGAATGCCTACAGCACTCATGGGCCACAATATTACACTTATTTACCCCATTTTAGCGCTGCCTCCCTAACTAAACCATAAGTAATGTGAAGGTAGAGCCTTCTCTTCATTTATAGATGATGAAATGGCCTTAAAGAAGATAAGTGACCTGCTTTTATACAAAAAGAAAGTTGAGCCCTGGATTCCTCCTGCCTTTGGATTCACCACTCAGGTAGGTTTAGACTCCATATACAGGCTGGTGTTGAAAAGTCAGTCTCCTAGTCTCTTCTCAAGCCTCATTACAGAGCTACCTTAAAAATGGAGTTGTCACATCTATCTCTCTCCATGTTCCCGGAAAGATGGGAAAAGTAACTCTGAGCCCACTCTCTCCTGCAGGCTGTCTTAAGGGAAAAAGAGTAAGGTGAAGCTTGGAGCTCTGTATGGCTTCTTTCTGAAGAATAATAATAAATTACCACAATTACTGTCATCATCAGCCTAGTATGGGCATGAAGGAATAAAGACCTAAAAGAACAGTTATGGTTCCAGTAAAACATTAAATGATGTAGTGCAGTAAGGATATCAAGGTTCAAGTCTGCCCCCCCCCCCACTTACAAGCTTGTGGCTTTAACCATTCTGAGCTTCCCCTTTCTCATCTGTAAAAACAGGAAAATAATACCTGTATTTCTAGCTTCACTAATGTGTTGCAAGGAGAATGGCATAGCTCTCAGGTCAATCAATCAATATTAAAGGCCTCCACAAGCTGGTTCAATTCCATCTTTCTAGAATTACTCCTACTAAACCGTCCCAAATTTTCCCCCCCATCTATGATACTCCATCTCTCACCTTTCTGCCTTCCCATAGACTCTCCTATGCCTAATGTTCTTTTCCTCTTTATCTCTGCTTTTTGGATCCCTGGTTCCTTTCAGGACTTGCCTAAAATTCCTTCTTCTGAAGAAGAGTTTTCTTATGCCTCCAGTTGCTAGCCTTCCCCATCTAGGTGGCAGAGCAGATAGTGTGTTGAATTTGGTTAAGGAAGGCCAAGGTTAAAATATAGCTCCAGACCCACACTATCTGTGTGACTGTGGGCAGGTCATTTAATCTTTCTTGCCTTAGTTTTCTTATCTGCAAAATGGGGATAATGATAGCACCTAGCTCTGGGTTGTTGTGAGGATTGAATAAGATAATGTATGTAAAGTAGTCCACCAACTTTAAGTTGCCCTATAACTGCTATGATTGCTTTCTCTATTGTTTATGCCTATTTGTATACACATTATGTTACTGAGAACTGGGGAGTTCCATGAAAAGCAGTTCTAAAAACTGCTTTGTATATTCTTCTTGCTCAAAGGAACCACAATCATTTCACCTGGAGGCAAAGTTAAACCCTACTGTCCTAGGTCTGCACCAAAACTTCTTTGCTTACAAAAGTCCCACTGGCACTGTGGGAATATGTGTGTGGTTAATTCATGCCTTCCCAAGTCCACCCAGGTCATGGCCACCAACACAGTGTCTTGCATTGGAATGTATATTTCTTGAAGGTGAAGACTGATTTTGGGGGAGGGGGGGTCTTTCTTTGTATCCCCCATTGCTTAGCACAGTGCCAGGCACATAATAAGTGCTTAATCAATGGTTATGGACTGGCTTCTTTGTCCACAATTTCTTTGCCTAAAGGTAGAACTCTTCATCATTGAGCTCTGTTTCTTATAAAGATGTCCTGCTGACAAATTGTGTGTGCACTTGTATGTGTTGGAGGACATGAGGAAGCTGAAAATAATAAACTGAGGTTCCAAGAGGAGAGATGAGTTGAATTTTTTTGTTTTATTTTTTAAATTGAACATAACAAACACCAAACAAAATGAGAAATTCCTTATACACATTAAAACAGAAAAATGCAGTGAATAGAGCACCAGCCCAGGAGCCAAGAGGACCTGAGTTCAAATCTGTCCTCAGACACTGGACACACTTACTGGCTGTGTGCCCTTGGGCAAGCCACCTAACCTCAATTGCCTTGCCTTCCCCCCCCTCAAAAAAAAGAGAAAAATGATTATATGTGAAATAGAAAGTCTCTATTAGAAAGTTTTTTTAAAAAAGTATTTGAGTTCAACTTATAGCTATGAAGTCTGTCCTACTTGTCTGTGATTCCTTTTGGCTTTCTATCTGTTCTCAGCATTAAAAAATATATTTCTGATTCTACCTCTTAAGTAGGGGCCCCTGAAAGAAGGGACTTAATAGGATAGATCTGGAACAAAGCCCTCCCCTCCCCCAACTCCCCCAACACAAAAGAACGATTAGAGGTCACTTAATCCAGTTCCCTTATTTTACCTCTTTCAGGCCCAGAGAAGATAAGTGACTTATACAAGGCCACACAGGCAGTAAATGTGTCAGGATTTGAACTCAGTTTCTCTTAAACTTTAAGTTCAGTGCTCTTTCCTTGTGCCAGGAAGGTTACATCTCTGTTAAATGTCATATCCAGGATTAGTATCCAGGCCTCCAGACTCCAAAAATAGGTAAACCTCATCTTAAAGGTACACTCTAATACCCTGTATATCTTGAAACCAGGGCAAAGCCCAACCTAGATTATCTTCTCTAGAATCCCAGACAGAGCTGGAGGAGATTTCAGGGAGAGTCTAACTCCTCACTTTAAGGAGGAGGAAACTGAAGAAGGGAAAAGACACAGGAGGTCACACATAGAATCAGCTACAGAGGCAGGACAAGAATCTAAGTTCCCTGAATCTCAGGCCAGTGCTCTTTGCATTAAGAAATTCTATTTCTAGAATTCGTCAAGGCTTTGTCCCATTACAGGCTTACAAAGCACTTTCTTCACTAATTGTGAAGTAGATGATGCAAATATCATTCTCCCATTTTACAGACGAGGAAATTAAGGTTCAGAAGTCAAGGGACTGCCGAAAAGAACACATTGAAATCTCACCTGACTCCAAGTTCTTTCTACAAGGCCGCCTTCACTCCAGTGCTGCCAGCAACTATTTCTTCTCTGCCCTGGATGTTGGCGGGAGTGGAGGTGGGTCGAATCGCGGTGAATGGGCGGTGGGACTAGGGAGAGGTGGGAAGGTCGGACTACTCTGGCTACTTCTGGGAGGCAAGAGTCAAGCAAGCCACCTGCTCCTCCCGCTCTCCCGCTGAACCGCCATTTCAGCACCATGGCCAGGGGCACGACGCCAGTTCCTCGCTTTAAGCCAGTCAGGGC
>CM053582.1:554264375-554295955 GCA_028627135.1 Pseudochirops cupreus | reverse complement strand
CCCCCCCCCCCCCCCCGCCCCAACCTCAGAGGGCTCACATCCAAACTCTTCTTCCCTCCTCCTGAAGGTAAGGCCCCTTTGCGGCAAGCACAGAACTCTCCAGGTCGGCCCCAGAACCTGCTTAAACCAGGGATCTTTGTTTGGGGCCTGAGCCTATGTAATGCTCCTTTCCAGCCACTCATCAATCATTCAACTGAGAAGCATTTATTAAGAAGTAATAGGATACAATGGTAGCAAGAGCTGGATATCGAGTCTGGACGCTAGGATTCGATCCAGGTTCTGGTACTTACTAGTAACGTGACCTCGGACAATTTATTTAATCTTTCGGGGCTTCGGTGTAGTAACTAACACACTACCTTGCTCGAAGATTTGTTGGAAGTAAAGCGCTAGGTTAACCTTGTAGCACTACCGAGGCGAGACCTAATATTGTCTCATTTCACGCTCACTTATCCCCATTAGCCAGATGAGAAGATTAAGGCTCAGGGACACCAGGCGACCTGCCCTTGCTCCCAGAGCGATTGACCGCCGGGTGGCTGTTAGGAAGGTTTGGAGGCTCGCTGGTGGGGTCACGTGCGCCCCGAGGCCCCTGTAGCCCGACTGTTCTTTGTCCCAGAATCGTTCCCCCCTCCCCCTCTAGCTGGCCGGCGGCGGACCGGGCGCCAAGCCATTAGCATTCCAATAGACCTGCGGCTGCTTTGTCCTCCTGGCTGGGCTGGAGGAAGAGGGTGGGTGGGTGGCATAGAGCCCCATAAATCTACCTGCAGCTTGGTAGAGGTTTGGGGGGAGGAGGCACGGTACCACATTCAAACTCCGCTTTTCTGAATGTTAGGGGAGCACACAAAGATTTGGGGGATAGGATTGGGTGGTGACCCAATCCAGGGACTCCACCGCCCTCATGCTGTGTGGGAGACACCTGCTCCGGCATCGTGTCCTAGCGAGGGTTTTCCCCAGTCATATTACTGGGAACCAGCCAGAATGGGGCGTGCACGTGGGGCTGCTGTGTGTGGCTGTCGTCTGGGGTGGCCAGAGGGCCTAAGGAGGACAAGGGACCGCTATTCTTAAGGAGGCCCCATTTCTCGGATAGGGTTTGAGTTGGCAAGTCTGATTGGCTAGCACAGAAGTTTTCCAGGCCTGTGGCCTTCAAACTGACAGTACCTCCTGGGGAAGAAATCAAGGGAATTTCCAAACTATTATCTTGGCCCTGGTTGTTTTCAATAGCATTTAAAGAGAGGCCACCTGGGGGAGAGGAAAAAGCACTGGTCTTGGGAGTCAGGATCCCTGGGTCCAAGGCTTGGCTCCCCAAGTTGCATGCCCTTGGGCAAATTTCCTCCTCTCCCTCAGACTCAGTTTCCTTGTCTGTAAAAATGAAGACTAAAATTCCATGCACTACCTCTTTTACATTCTTATTGATTTGTCTATGTACTTTTTAGTTTACAAGATTCAGTTCCACAATCTCTT
Organism: Pseudochirops cupreus; assembly: GCA_028627135.1. Classification (NCBI taxonomy): domain Eukaryota; kingdom Metazoa; phylum Chordata; class Mammalia; order Diprotodontia; family Pseudocheiridae; genus Pseudochirops; species Pseudochirops cupreus. The sequence goes on along the minus strand of CM053582.1, from coordinate 554,294,497 downwards.
GAGTTTCAAATTTTCTCCCCTCCCTCCCTCTCCCCCTTTTTACCTTCTTGTTGTAACTTTCAAAATGTTGCCTGTTATCATTTTAAACGCAAAAGCAGCTTCCTCCTCTGTCCCCAAATGGCATTGTACCAGAACTCTTCAGTGAAAGGAATAAGGAACTAGGGGTCTTATCTCAGGGTGGTTAAAAGAGTAAGGAGAGCCCAATTTAGATCCAGGAGGCACTTTCAAAGTTCCAATCTGTCTTTGTACAGATAGGGAAAGTGAAGCCCAGAGGAGGAGAATAATTTGCCCAGTATCTCCTTGCCTTTGCACAGGCTGACCTCTATTCCTGGAGGGCTCTCCTTTACTCCCTGTTCAGCCTCTTGAGATCCCGAGTTCCCTTCAAGGCTCAGCTGGAGTGACATTTCTACAAAAAAACAAAACAAAACAACTTTCTTGTTTCTCCTAGTTGTTGATTCTCTCTCTCTCCCTATCTAATTTGCTTTTATTATAAATTAGAGAAGCATTGACTTTACATCCTCATTACTTTATAGATACTTTGCACTTCTTTATAAACATACCACTCACTTTCTTCCAAGAGGATTGGACTGTGATTTCAGTAGGTGCTGAATAAACACTTGTTGAATTGTATTAGGCAGGTAGCAGAAGTGGGATCGGAATCTAGGTGACATATTTTCCTATGCAGGGCTCTTTCCACAGAACCAGTTGTCAAACTTTTTTGGTCTCAGGAGTCAGTCAATAAACATATATTAAGTCCCTACTAGGGAGGGGAAAGGGAATAAACATTTATATAGGGTCTGTTAAGTGCCTGGAGTATAAAGAAAGGTAAAGGACAGTTTCTGCTCTCAAGGACCTCAGAATGGAATGGGAAGACAACATGTAAACAACTATTTACAAACAAGCCATATAAAGGATATAAATTGGAAATCCTCCACACAAGGATGTCACTAGAATTAAGAGGAATCAGGAAATGCTTCCTGGAGAATATGGGGTTTTAGCTGGGACTTGAAGGAAGTCAAGAAGACCAAACTGAAGAGGGAGAACATTCATTGTATGGGTGGCAGTCAGTGAAAATGCTTGGAATCAGGAGATAGTGTATTTTGTTCAAGGAATAACAAGGAGGCCAGTGTGACTGGATGGGATGGGGGTATAAGGGTTAAAAAGACTAGAAAGGCAGTCAGGAGAGAGGTTGTGAAAGGCATTGAATGCCCAACAAAAATTTTATATTTGATTCTGGAAGTGAGAGGGAGCTACTAGAGGTTATTGAGGAGGTGGGGATGGTCACAATCCAGAGTTTTGTTTATGTTGTTACGTCTAGTAATATTAACCTCTTTAGAAATTTTATTTTTTTTTTTGCTTTTTGGAGGGGGGAACACTGGGCAATGGGGCTAAGTGACTTGCCCAAGGTCACATGGCTAGTAAATATCAAGTGTCGGAGGCCGGATTTGAACTCAGGTCCTCCTGACTCCAGAGCTGGTGCTCTATTCACTGAGCCAGCTAGAAGAAATTAGAAATTAAAACATTTTAGTATTATCATGAAAATAGTTTTGACTTGAGGGAAGTCTAGGGATCCTCCTATGGGTCCCTAACCACATTTTGAGAACCACTGTAAGTAAACTATCTCTTTCACTCCTCCCCACCTCACTTCCCAGAATTGGTAGCCCTACTGCATTTCAGAAGTTAAGCACCCTCCCTGTTAGTTAAATTAAATAAATAAGGGGGGGAAGGGGCAAAAGGTCAACTTGTATTTATGTGGTGAATAATGATTCCTGGACGAAAGTTTTCTTGATGGCTTCTACTCTCCTGGAGGGAAAGTGTGAAGTTTACACGCCTACAGTTCAGGATCGAAGTTTCAAGTACTTCTCTCTTCCAGACAAGAGAGCTTCTGAGGGATTCCAGAAGATCATGGGAAGGGGTGGTGGTGAACTGGGGCTTTACATTACAGAATTCCACCAGAGAAAGACTCCTTTTTTCAGTTTCTGCCAATTTATAGGAGCTCATTTCCCCCCCCCCCCTCCCCAAGTGAAACTGGGCCACACACCTGCCTTCAGGCATGGGGCTGCAGGTGGAAGGAAAGTTGGCCCTGACACTGCACCTGAGCACAGCCGCCACCAAGAAGTCATTAATCTCCTGCTTCCTGATTAAATCCCTAGGAATTAAACAACACCTCCCTTTATTCCCATGTTTGCCATTCCCTCTTCCCTCCCAAATTCAGCTCTTGATGAAGGCAATCTATCTTCTCTTTGGTTAGTAGGTGACTTGGGGAGGAGGAGGAGAAGGAGGGCAGAGAGAAAAGACAGGAGAGGGGAGACAAGCGAAGAGAGACACAGGGAAAAACAGAGAACATGCTCCCTTGATTACTCTCACCTCCCCCAAATGGAAATATTCCAAATTACACCCCAGAACACTGTAAAACCCGCCATCGTGTCAGTGCTCTCATTCCTCTCTGTCTTCCCTTCTCCCCCTTCCCCATCAGCTGACCTTGGAGTTTGAAGGTAGCTTGGGATTGGGGGGTGGGGTGGGTGTGCCTTCTTTCCAAGTCTGAGGCAGGCTAGTGCACTGGAAAAAAAAAGTGCTGAGTTTGCATTCAGCAGCCCCTAATTTAAATCTCATAACCAATACTGAGTCACTTTTAGCAAGTTCTCTTAAAAAGGAAAGTGTGCCTTAGTTTCCTCAACTGTAAAATGAAGGAGTTGAATCAATGTTAATAGACATTTACTAAGTGCCTACTATATGCCAGACACTGTGCTAAATGCTGACACATAAACGACCTCAAAGGTCTCCTCCAACTCTTTTGTCCCCTTTGAGGAAGATTTAACAGTTCAAGTCGGATGGTCCCACCTGTTTCTTTGACTTTCCAGACAAGGAAACTGAGGCAGAAGCCCAGCCTCCTCCCCTTAGATCTAAGCAGGTGGAGAGAGGTTGTTGAGTGTTGTAGAAAGGGCTCCCAATTTGGCATCCATGGACCTGGGAATATTAGAATGAACATTGACTAGTAAAACTCTCTCCTGTCATTAGTCCCAAGGGATGACCATGGGGCTTGAAGTTGTAAGGGACCCTAAAGTTCATTTAGTCCAATCCCCTTCCTTTTACAGAGGAGATATCTGAGATTTAAACCCACCTCCTCTGACTGGAGATCCAGGGCTCTTCCCACCACAATAACTGTTTCTTTGGCTGTGTTACCTCGGCTAAGACTCTTCTCTTTGGCTTAATTTTCTTATCTGTAAAATGAAGGGATTAATTTAGATGGTCCTTCAAGCTCTGACATTTTGTGATTCTATGGGTTTCAGGCCAGAAAGAAACTGGGGGCTAGATCTTGTTAGGTGTGTGTGTGTGTGTGTGTGTGTGTGTGTGTGTGTGTGTGTCTTACAGATTATAGTGCGCACCCCCCCCCCCAAGCCAGTTCTTTATTTGATATTAGCAAGCACTGATGTAAACTCCTAGACCTAGTCCACAGCAATTCCCAGTTGTGAGGAGGGAATGGCAAGTGGAGCTGGGCTCCTGGAGGGGGCGTGACCCACTGACCTCTGCATCAAAATGAAGCTCCTCCAAAAAGCAGGAAACCCCAAGAAAATCCCGTATTCTCCAAACTTCAACCCAAGGGATTCTGCAGCCTGGAGCAGCTTAAGGTTTGCTTAAGAAGTGCCCTCCAGGTCCTGGGCTCCCTCAATAAAACAGGCTGGGAAAACTTCTAGACGGAGGCCTGTAGGTTACTAATCTAGAAGCACACCTTCTTTCTCCCTTCACCCTTCAATTATTCTAAACTCGAATAACCTCAATTTTGGGGGGGGAGGGATGTGGTGTGTGGATTCCTAACTTTCCCATTTACTAGCTGTGTGACCATAAACAAATCTCAACTCTCTGGGCTTCAGTTTCCTCCTCTGAAAAAAGGTCCTCCCCAACTTTCCATGTACCTTTCTATAAAGCCTCTTCTAACTGACCACAAGAAATAACCATAGGAGATTCTTGTTTAAGCATAATTCTGTTTCTCTCTAACCTTGGGGGGGGATCCTCTAAATGCCAAAGAACCTGGGTTCTTGAGTCTCAACTCTGCTTACTGTGTGACCTTGTGCAACAAAGCCCCTTTCTCTCCTTAGGTTTCCTTTTTTCATAAGTCAAATGATGACGAGGGTCTGGACTCTTAGACGTTCTCAATTTGGGGACAAGGTGGGGAGTCCATGAACTTGGATGGGAAAAAAAATCATCTTGATTTTCTCCAATCTCTAATTGAAATTTAGCATTTCCATCAAGTATTTAAAAACATGATCCTGTGAAGGGACCTACTTCTTCAGATTGTCCATAGGCCATGACACGCAAAGATTAAGAACCCTCCCTCCAGATAATTTTTAAAAGTTCCTCCCAGTTCTGACTCAAAACCCTGCACCCTGCCCACCCTTATCCCTGACGGTCGCTCAGTTAATTATCTCTTGCTCAGTCTTTTCCAAATATTTTATTGACACCAAAAGGCTTTCACAGAGGTCAAAACAATCTTATTTACAAAATATATATTTTCCCGCTATGAAATATTAATAAATACAAAATGGAAAATTAATATAATTTACTGTGTCCGAGTACCAAAAAAATCATTCCAAAAGACATCATAAAAATCGCAACCTGATTTCAAGAAGAGTTATTGTCCTCCCCAGGTACTGGGCTGGGGTCTCGACCTCCTCCATCAGGAAGAGGGGCGGGTTTCGGGTGAAAAGTCAGAACAGTGACCGCAGGCACCGCCTTTTGGTCCCAGAGTTCTCTCGAGTTCGGGCCTCACCACTGTTCCCATCGCCGGCCGCAGGTCCAGAAAGTGCTAGAGGAGAAGGCTGAGCGTCTTCTCCCGCGATTGAGAAAGAGAGGAGCTGGGGGTCCGGAACTGTGCTGGTTTAGGGATAGGGGGAGGGGCGGGGCGCTCCGAGTGGGAAAGAAAGCAGCTCCAAGCGGAGGAGGGAAGCACTTAGCGTTTATGAAAACAGGGTCTAACCCGTGTCTGTGTGTGTGTGTGTGTGTGTGTGTGTGTGTGAGAGAGAGAGAGAGAGAGACAGAGAGAGAGAGAGAGAGAGAGAGAGAGAGAGAGAGAGAGAGAGAGAGAACGGAGACAAAGACAGAAATAATACACAGATACAGCAAGAGAGAAACAGAAACACATGCAAAACGACACAGGTAAAGACAAAGACATACAGAACCAGACAGACGTAGGAAAAGAGACATGGAGAGAAACGGACACAGAGACGAAACATAAAGAGATACTTCTAGAGAAACAAGGAAATGAGGAGGGGTAGAAAAAGGCATAGACCGGGACAGATTGAGAAACAGGAGTCGGCAGAGAGCAGCTGGGGCAGAAGAGAATGTGGCCGTGAGAAGGTGAATTTGATTCTGGCACCATGCATCTGGTCCTCTTTGTAGGAGTTCGGTGGGACCTGTTGGCTAAACTGCAGGCACTTCCTGGCATGTCGACTCCTGGCGAGCTTGAGAAGGACTATGCTTAAGTCCACCAAACCTGGAAGAAGCTGGGAATTGTGAAAGAACGTGAAATGGGAAAGCTGCCCAAAGGCCGAAGATCGAGTGCCCAAGAGCGTGCTCCCGCGCATGGGCGTGCGAGTTAGCTCTAAGAGCCCATTTCCCTCTCAGGCTCTCCTGGGCCCTTCTACACAAAGTCTGGGAAGGACAGGCCTTCGGGAACCAAGCAGACCGGGGAGCCGGCTGAGTGCAAGGGCGGAGGCTCCTCCAGTGAGGTAGTGGGGCTCAGGCTGCCCGCCTGCGAGGCTGGAGAGTATAGCGAACCCCACTCCCCGGCGGCGGAGGAGGCACTGCCAGGGCTGCTAAGCTCCCCAGAGGAGAGCTGCGGTGGGGCCAAGCCCAGCCCCAGGCCCAGCCCTAGCCCCCGGAGACCGTGCTCCCCCATTCGAAGCGTCTCGGTCAGCGCCCAGATGTAGTTGTGCGCAAAGCGCAGCGTTTCAATCTTGGTGAGTTTGGCGTCGTCCGGGAACGTGGGCAGAACACCGCGCAGCGCGTCCAGTGCCGAGTTGAGGTTGTGCATTCGATTTCGCTCGCGGTCGTTGGCTTTCATGCGCCGGCTGCGCCGCTGTCTGCTTAGTGCCGCGTCGCTCTTGGGCCGGCTGCGACCCCCGCGCCGAGCCCTCCCCTTCTTGGGAGCTCCCCGGGTCTCGCTTTCGGCGCAGGACCGCGGCGGCGCTGGGCTGGGGCTGCCGGGTGGGGACAGGGTACAGGAGGCGCACAGCCTGGCGTCGGTGGCGGCAGCGGCGTCTGAAGCTCTCGGAAAAGACGACCCGCTGGTCGTCACGCAGGCGGGCTTGGGGGCCATCCTGTAATGGGCAGGAGGAGAGGTCTCAGTGTACGCCCACCCTTGCCCCGCCCCAGCTGGGAGCTCCGGGGCTCAGTCCCCTTGGGAGTGGGGAAGGGTGCAAAAGCCCGAGAACCTGCGTTGGTGCAAGGGGACACCCGGCCGCCCTTCATCCACTGACCTCAGAGTGCCCCCAGAGAAAGTTTTACCTAGCTTAGAGGGGACGAGACAGAGCACAGCCGGGGCGGAGCCGAGAACCGCCTTCCCGTCTTCCCGTCTGCTCCAGGAGAGGTGCGGACTCGGGTCTCCTGGGGCCCCTCTCTGCGTGGAGTCGGGTGAACCCGGAGGAGGAGGAGGAAAAAGAGGTAGAGCAGAAGAAGGACCAGAAACGCTGCAGGCTGAAAGTCCAGCACGCGACTCCTTGGACAGGGACGGAGAGCCCTTCCTTATATTTGCTTGCCGCCCCAGGGACAGCGGGGGATTTCCGGAGCCACCAGACGTGTGCCCCCCTCGGAACGCTTTATCTTATCGGCCCGGGCCCGGAGCGTGCCTGCCCCACTGCTGGCTGCCCAACGGACCAATCAGCGCGGCAGGCCCTCGGGGCCCCGCCACGCGAACCCTCCCTCCCTTTCCCCCCTCCCCCGCAGGGCACAACTGGATAGGGACAAAGGGCCTGGGGGCGGGGTGGTGGTGGGGGGAATCATTCAGTCTGCCCCGGAGTTCACTGTTCTCCACCCGCTGCGTTCCAGTAACTTTGGGTTCATTAAAGACCCTCACTCTGCGAACCAGAACTTCCTCTTGCTCCCTCCCCGCCGGCCCCACTCTTCGGCCTCCTCTTCTCACGATTTCTCTCTTTTCCTTCTACCCTACCCTGTCTCTCTCTTTATTCAAAGGCTCTGCTGAGTCCCACTTAATTTCCTGGGGAGCTAGAGTGTGTGTGGAGAGAAAGGAAGCAAGGCCTAGAGACAGACGGAGATGGCCAGAGACACAGAGAGGCAAAGAAAGGAGGGAAGTTATAAAGCAATATTGTCCCCATTCTCTGGCCACCCTAAGATCTGGACCAGAAGTGTTTTCGAAGGCTCTGGCCTACCGTGTACAGGGCACAAGACCACAAATGCTGGAGTACTGTCTTACAGTAGCCTGGGTCAATGCCCTTCAGAGAAGCAAGCCCCTTTGTCTTCTCTAGGATGGCAGTAGTGACCCTATAGGTCACTTAACCTCTCTGAGCCTCGCTTTCCTCCACTCTAAAATGAGAGAAGGGAAGTAGGTGTAAGTAAGTAAAGCAAAGGAGCCCCAGCATTGGGGAGTGGTGTGAAAGACTAATAAACTCATTGTATTCTGAGTCAGAAGACAGAGGTTCAAATCCTAGGTCTATGTGACCTTGGGCACATCATTTCCCCTCTCCTGGCTTTAGATTTTCATATCTGTAAAATGAGGGCTGGACCAAATGGTTTCCAAGACCTCTGCCAGGTCCTAACCATACTATCCTGTGAGTCTCTGAGTTTGAATGCAACCTCTTCTCCCTCCCACCCCAAAGCAGAAAACCTCTCTCCTCTTTTATCCCTTCTATTCATTTCTGTCCTGGAAGGAACCTCCAGATGTCATCTAGCCCATCTTCCTGCCACAGGAGTGCAGGTAGGCATTTATCCTGTGCTTAGGTTCTTCTGGGGCAGGGAATTCCACAGCTCCCTTCACTTATCTGTTCCAAGGGCTTGTAACTGGGGTTGTCCATCTTCCCATCTTCCCTCTTCACCTTTTTCCTCTTCTAAATTGTCCTGACTCTGCCTCAGACAACTGGGGTCTTTCTTCCTGGAGTTTCATAGGAAGTCAAGCCTGTGCCCTTCCCCAGCTCATAAAATGTGTAAGCTAGAAGGTACTTCCAAGGATATTGAATTCAGGTCCCCACCCCCCAGTTTTTACAGATTGAGGAACTGAGGCTAAAATGTTAAATCACCTGCCCCAGGTCATGCAGCTAATAAATTATGGGGCTTAGATACAAACTCAGAGATTTGGGACTCCAAATCTACTGTCCATTAAACCATCATCTTCTCCTGATGGGTTCACTTTAGTGACTCCCCTCCCACGATAGCCCTTGCCATAAAGTTGTTTCCCTCCATTCCCTGGGAGAATCTTTCCTTAAAGCAGTGTGTACCTCACAGTGTTCTGACAAAGGGGCCAGAGGGTAATGACCAAAAGGTCACCCCTCCTCTCCTGAGACAGTAGATCAGGCCCCAAAGTTTCCAAGAATGCCAGCTAAGAGATTCTCCTTTCTTCCCACTCCCATTCTTCTGGCTCCTGGAAGGTGACCGAGAGTAGTAGGTTTTCTTTGCTCCACATCCTGGTGACATGGTCTCAATCTGAGGCATGTAGTTGTAGAAACAACTATGGATTTGACAACCAAAGAGCTGGGTTTGAATGCTGGTTTTGCCACTAGTTACATGTTTTTAGGGAAACCGCTGAATTTTGTAGAATCTCATCCCTAACTGGAGGAAGCAGTGATCTTTAAAATCCCTTTCAGTCCTAGCAGTTTATGATTCTGAGTTTAAGAATCTCAAATGTGAAATCCTGATATTAGAGAGAGGGAGAAAGAGAGAGAGAGAGAGAGAGAGAGAGAGAGAGAGAGAGAGAGAGAGAGAGAGAGAGAGAGAGAGAGAATGCGAGCAGAGTCCCATGAGTCTCCCAGGGGATAGAAGAGGCAGCACCAATCTTCGGGGCCCTGACCGCCAGAGTTATCCTTTTCCCCTTTAGAACTTTAAAATTCAGTGAGAGATGAACCCCTCTAAGCTGCTGTTTGCCTCCTGGAGCCATAGTAGTGGCGATGGAGTGGAGGAAAGGGGAGAGAGGTGAGCTCTCTCCAGGTTGTTTGAGATGCAAATCTCTTCCAGGGAAGAAGATCCTAGAGATCTAGAGGGATCTCAATCGTTGGAAGAGGATCTTGGGAATCATTCCTGGACTCCTTCCCAAACTTCCCCAAAGCTGCCAGGATCCTGCTAACCCTTAAAGCCTCTGACTGAGACTGCTTCCTCAGTGCGCAAAAAGGGAGCCATGGGTTGGACGCGCCATGAAGAGGGGAAGCCTCCAGTGCGCGAGATATTGCAGAGTTTTCTCCCACGATCCAGAGGGCGGTGCTGGAGGTCTGGAAGCCCCTCGGGCTCAGAGATCGGGGCCAATCCCCTCTCGCCCCCCTTCAGGGGGCGCAGCTGCGCCCTCTCCAAATCCAGAAAGCCCAAGAGCCGGGATGGAGACGCAGGCTGTGCCAGAGAAGTCTTGTGCGCAAGCGTTGGTGCTGAAACAGCTCCTGCCTTGGCTGGGCTAGCTGGGTCCTCAGAACTGCAGCTGGCTTGCGGAATCAGGAGGCCTCTCGGGATCACCAGCCCTCCGACACCCCGGCCCCTTTAGCACCTGGGGGCTCCAGAGGCGCAAAGGAGACCCCGGGCGAAGCCGGGGCACCTGGAGACCAGAGACGGATTGTATGGGAAAGGAAGAGGCAGAAGGGGCCTGCCGCCCTCTTGTGTACTGGGGGGATCTTTTCAGCTGATGGGGCGCTTTGAGAGCCGCTTCGAGGGGGAGGGGCAGGGGGCTAGGGCGAGCTGAATAGCGAGGGAGCTGGCAAAGAAGCTGGATTCTCCTTTTCTCTCGTCTTGGCCTCCGCACTAAAAGAGGGCCGTCGGACCAAAATCTGGCTAGCGAGCTTCCCCAGCCGAGTCTGGCCACTTCAAACAGCCCTTCAAACAAAAGGAGAAGACGAGAAGAAAGCCCCACCTGCCCCCAGTGTTTGCTAAAATAATAATAAATAGATTTCGTTTAATAAATAATTGGAAGAGATTGTAAAGTGGAGGGCTTTGGAAAACATCGCGCACGGCAGCCCATGCAACCAGCCGTCACCTGCTCCCAAGGCGAGCAACTTTATTGTTGTCACCCCCACACCCCCGCCCCAGACTTGTCCGTGTCTGATAAACTCTCCGTGCTTCTCACAATGACTGTTTACTCATACTTAGCACACTATTACCTTTGCTGTGATAACCCTCCCCAGGGGAGACCTGGCCTGGAGCTTCTCGCCACACCTGTCCTAGGAGCTTAAACACAGGCCTGGCATCGAGTCGCCCTCCCCACGGGGGGCCCAGCGGTCGTTTACTTTGCCCCAATTGACGGCTCATTTATAACAGGTTGACTTCAAGTCCTATCTCAGCCCTATTTGTCTTATTTTATTGAAAACATATGGTCACCAGGGGCTCAGGAGCCCCATATTTCATCTGCCAGGCTCTGGGGAGGTTCCTCAGCCTGGAGCTGGCTGGCCTGGCCGCTGCTTACCCAACGGCTGGCGTGCCAGTTACGGGGGGGGGGTGTAAAGGGGGGGTTTTGTTGGAAGGAGAGATAAGGACAGTGCCACACATAATCCCCCTTGCCCTGCTGGTTTTCAAGAGGTCGCCCCCACCCAAGGGGCCTTGTGCGCTCCAATCTTCCCTGTGTTTTTCTCTTGGGTAGGTGAGAGGGCACCATATGCCACTTCCGAGGCGCATAGGGGAGCGGCTGGGGAAGGAGCCTCCACACAAAGCGAGGAGGGCGCCTGTTGGGGGGGAGAGAGATTTAGGCCCCTTTATTCTCAGCTTCCCCTCCCCCTCTCGGATTTCCTCCCTCTCCGCCTTTACTCCTGACAGCCTGGCTCAGCCCCTGGGAAAAAAAGTCTCCACGGCTGGGGGACTAAGGAGCCGGTGAATGCTTGAAAAGGTGCAGGGCGCACGGAGACACCTGTTGCAACCGCGCCTCTTCTCAGCGCCCCTCACAGACTCTGCTCTCTCCTTTCCCTCTAGGGCTGGGGGGAAGGGGAGGCAGAGATACGTCCTGTGATTTATGGTGACATATGTTGAACAGATCGGTGTGCACTCTTCAGAGGGACACACACAAATACGGAGGCACGCAAGACACTCCGCGAGAAGCAGCAGCTGCTTCCCTTACCTTCCTGGAGAATAATAAATACCTGGGATTCGCGCTTTGGTGCCCAGCCTTTTGAGAGTTCAGCGCTCCCTCCCCCCAGCTCCCCCTTCCCCAGCCCAATCTTGGCAGCTTTGCTTTGTGATCTCATTGTAGAGGTCTAACAAATGCACACTTGTTCCCAGAGTCCGGAACCGGGCACAAACACACGCAACAGAAAATGCGTCAGGAGACACAGATGCAGAGCGCAAGGTGCCCATATGCCCAGTACTGTAGCAGACGCAGCCAATTCAAACATTTATAAGATTTGCCCTCCTCTTCCCTCCCCACTCCTCTCCCCTTTCCCCCAACTCTTCAGTCCCTTTCCCACCCATCCCCTGCTCTCCACTCACAATCGCCCTAGTTCAGATCTTCGACTCTTCTCTTCCCCGCCTGGACTATTCCAACAACCTCCTAACAGGTTCTTCTTCCAGGCTCTCCCTTCTCCTATCCATTCTTCACAGGGCTGTCAACTTTCTGAGCTGTCCTCATTTCCCTGCTCAAAAACCTATTTTCTTTAAGAAAAAAAATTAAAGTTCTCTTTGCTTGGCTTCAAACAGTTTCAGCACCCTAACTCTCCAGCTTCATTTCACATTGCTCTTCGATTCATTCGCTCAGGGGGTCGGCCACACTGGCCTAGGATTGTTCCCAAATCCACTGTTCCCCTACTTCCCTGAATGAGCCAGCCCCAGCCAGATGCACTCCGGCCTCATCTCCTTGGCCTGATGAAGCTCATTTTAGTCTATTTCCTCTGGGAGATCTTCCCTGGTCACCCCTGACCCCAACTGTAAGCATTCCTTCCTTTATCGAGTTTTTGAACAGACTATCGTTAGTTTCTCCTTCTAGTTATCGCGCTCTTTCGTAGGCTGCTTGCGAAATGCTTGTATTCTCTCCCAAGCCCTCTTGCCCCACATTAGAGCAGAGGAAGCTCTTTGGGGATAAGGTCTGTCCAGTTTCTACCGTCGTCTCCCCCAGTGGCCAGCACGGGTTTTGGCCCATAGCTGGAGCTTAACAAGCCTTTGTGGGATGAGTTGAGCAACACTGGACTTAAGCGCCCCAAAACCAAGCAAAGAGAGGCCCGCGAGTGCCTTTGGGACACCAGTTGTTACTGGTTTCTCCAAGTACTCAAAGGAGGGCAGCGAAGCCCCAGGGAGGAAAAGCCAGGCCTGGACCCCGGGGAAGGGCCAGGAGAGAGGCCCGGAGACAGTCAGCTACCCGCAGAGCCGAGCCCAAAGCTGTCAAAGGGGTGGCCGGAGCGGATTGGGCCTGAAACCCTCTGTGGCGCGTGCGCCCAGACGCCAAGCCCCGACCCCTTCCCCCTTGTCCTTCTGCAGCCTGATGGTCCGGAGACCTCACTTGACTGAGCTGGGGCTGCTGGTAGACTTTCCCAGCTCCAGGGAGACTTTGTTCTTACTTCATCTTAGACCTGGGCGGGTCCCCTGCGGTCCAGTCTCCAAGTATACTTGGGGGCAGACTGTCCAGCGAACGAGATCTGCCTGGGACGGAATCAAAGGGAGGGAAGGGCAGGGGAAGGAAAAGTGCAGGACTCCTGTTTCGCCGCCTTTATCCTTTTCATGCAGCTCCAGTCTGGCGGGGCCCAGCAGCGCGCGCCTTGTGCTTTGGCCAGAATATCCAAGAGGCAGCGTGGGGCAGCGGAAAGAGCCCTGGCTTGAGAGACAGAGGGCCCCACTCCCGCGGTCCAGACCCAGCATTTCGGCGTGGCTTTCCATATCTCTGGGCCTCGCTCTCCTCATTCGCACAAGAGGGTTGGACTCGCTGGTTCCTGAAGGTCCTCCAGCTCTAGATAATGGAACGTCTGGAGGTGGCGAAGCCTTTCTCCAATGTTCCTGGGCAGGAGAGCTGGTGGAGCGGTGTGTTGCTGAGATAAGGAGGGCTTATTAATGGCAGGAGGGCCCGGGAATGTATCAGTGTGCTGCAGAGATCCCGAGGGACTAGAAAGCCCAGCCTCCAATCCCCTCACCCAGCCCCTCTGGCTTTGCCTGTAAAAGCAGGCAGCTGTTTGCTGAGGAGCCTTCTGGAGTCTTGTTTTCCTTCCTCCTCTACTTCTTTGCCTAGGCCTTGATCCCAGGAAATTTTGATCACCGGCCTTTTTTCTGAGTATCAGTTTAGAAAGCAAAGGTTTTGTTTTTTTTTTCTTGCGGAGAGGTCTCTGTCCTCTAGGGAATTCTTTTATGGTGACCATAACCTTCCTTTGCAGGCTGGCTCGGCCCTATGTTCCTAGCTCCTTAAGAGGAGTCTGTTGAGGCAGTGACAGCCCCAAGAAGTTCAAATTCTGCCTTCTGCCGGTTTTGTTGTGTGCTAGGAGATGGAGTGGGGAAATGGAGGTAGCAGCTGAGGCTGGGGAATTGTTCAGATCTCCGTCGAGCATTGAGTACAGTTTATTCAGCCATTGAGGGGATAATCAGGCTGAACCTGGGAAGGTCTAGGGGTAGTTGGAGAGAAAAATTCACTCTCCATTAAATCTAGGTACCACAGGCTCAAAGGACCAGAGATCTTGAGACTCATTTTGCATATGAGGAAACTGAGTCACAGAGAGTAACTAACTTGCACAAGGTTACACAGGGAAGTCAAACAGAATTGTAATTCCCTTTCTCTTTCCCACATCAGCCTCCATCAATTCATTCTCTGGAACTCTTACAATAAGCTGAAAGACCAAAGGGACATGGATGTGGACCTGGAAGGGGCCTTAGAGACCAGATTCTAATTTTACAGAATCTGATCTGAGTTCCAGAGAAATGAAGGGACTTGCTCAAAGGGACACAGAGAAGAACAAAGATAGGATTCAAACCCAGGCCCTCTGGTTCCAAATGTAGTGACATTGTGCTCTATGGTAGAGTGTGGGACAAGATCGCTGAATTTACTCAGAGGACTTGGGATTGAATTCAGGCTTGGGTACTTGAACATTTTGTGGGAGCCTGGTAAGATATTTTTCTGGACCTCATTTTGGTTGGGCTATGTGATCTCCAGGGGCCCTTTCAGCTCTAAATTCTATAATCCCCAGATAAGATTCCCGTAAGGGAGTACTGGGTGGTGGGGAAGGGGGTAACCTGGAAATGGCTCCCAACCCTGAGACTTTGGTCTAGCTGGTTAGAGCTGGCAGCCTGCATCCAGACTGGGGACAGATGTTATAACCTTATCAGGTCTTCAAATGGGGTGAGAGTTGAAGGCTATTGAAAACCTCCTGAAGGTAGAACTTGGTGGGAGGGAGAACATTCAAGTTTTAATACTGAAAAGGACAGATATGGTCTTTTCCCAGCCCTGGCAAGGACTGGCTCCAGGCCTTATAGTCACATGGATGTTGGGAGCCTAAGGTAGACTGGGTTAGAGGTGACAGGGTTGAGTGCACCTTAAGAATAACTGGCTTTGCCAATGCCTAGGGAGTATGTGGGCTGTTGAGATGTAACTAGCTTTCTTCATCATTGCTGATCACTTCCTCCCTCACAGACCCTCCCCACTCTCCAGCTGAAAGTGATCTCTCCTTCCTCAAGTCTTCTTAGAGTCCTTTGGATCACTCCTCTGCAATTTGGGTAACCTACATATCTTCCTCCTCTGCTGCCATCACAAACCTGGACTACATGATGACTATGTGCACTACAAATTCATATTATGTAACCATAATTGGGGCAGCTAGGCACTGGGCCTGGAGTCAGAAAGACCTGAGTTCAAATTCACCCTTGGACACTTAGTAGCTGGCTGAGCCCGGGCAAGTCACTTCACCCTGTTTGCCTCAGTTTCCTCATCTGTAAAATGAGCTGGAGAAGGAAATGGCAAACCCCTCTGGTATCTTTGCCAAGAAAACCCCAAATAGCATGAAGAGTTGAACATGACTAAAAATGACTCAACAATAGTCACTTGGGCCCACATCATAGCACAGCAATCTTTTTATTTATCTCTTATTGAAACCCTATCATGATTTTCCCAAATCTTCCATATTGAGCCCCTAACGAGGGCTCTAGTCACATTCCCCTCTCCCCACCATATACTTCGGTGGATGACCTGACCTGCTACTTTATTGAGAAGACTGAGACAATTCAGCTCTAACATACACTTTTTCAATTGAGTTGAATTTTCTCCCACACTCCATCTTTGAACACCTTTCTGTTTTTACTCATTCTCTTGCTTCACCCTAGTGGGAGTGGTTGAGAAAGCCCTTTTGTCAAGACCAATTCTTTCCCCAATCCTCTGCTAGCTATCTTCTCTTTTATCTGCAGTCACTTCCAGTCTAATGCACTCTTTCCCATTGCCTATAAAGTACTACCAAGCTAGTCTCCTCCTATTCTAAAAACCAAAATTTCATTTGAGCTTCTCATCTCTTCAAGTTATGTACTATATATACCTCTCTTCCCCTTAATGGATGATGTCTTAGAAATAGTAGTTTTCTGTTCACTCCTGTCTGCACTTTCTTACCGCCCATTTACCAATCAACTCCTAGCAATCTTTCTGACCTCACTAATCTAATGAAACTGCTCTTTTAAAGGTCATTCATGACCTCTCTGTTGCAAAATCTAATGGCCTTTTCTTAGTCCTCAGCCTACTTGATCTTTCCCCAGCATTCATCACTGTTGGCTCTCCCTCATCCTCCTTGCTACATGGCTTTCTCTCTTGGCAGTGGTGATAATGCTCTCCCCTGGTTCTCCCATGTCTGACCTTTCTCAGTTTCGTTCTGTAAGTGTGAAGGTTCTTCCCTTTCTCTTCTCTCTTCCTTAGGGATCTCATTAACACACACACACACACACACATATGCACACACACACACACACACACACACACACACACCCCACAGAGATTACTTGTCTATATATCTTGGATATTAAACAGATTTAACAGAGAAATTTGATAAAAAGATTTTCCCCCCATTCATCCACTTCCCTTCTTGTGTCTGTTGTGGAGTCCAAAATTATCCAATCTTCAAGAAAAATGACTGAGGTAGAGCTCTGAACCATTGACCATTTATTAAAGGGACCTGACCTCTTCAATGAATGGGACTTCAGATCTTCCTCTTGATCTGAGATGCCCATTGGGTCCCAGGGCTTCACTTTTATAGGTATTGATACCCAGACACTCAGAAGAGGCAAAGTAAAATGTAAAGTCTCATTGGTAGATTAACATTGCTTTTGACCCTTCAGGAGGGTCAGAAATTGGCAAAGGTGGTCACAGGATGGGCAAGGTAGGGGCCATCTCTGCTGATTAAGTGGCCATAAGATGGTCCTTTCCTTATTTTGGTCAAGAGAGAGTGGTCTGGAGGAACAAAAATAAGTTGGCAGATTTTCCATATCATGCCAAGACATCCCACCCATGCAGGATTTGATTATTAGCATTCTTGTTGGTTAGGCCAAGGGAACTTGATAACTAGTAAAAAAGTAATGTACAGCAGATTTATAGTTTTAAAGTTTGAGAACTACTATAAGAAAGAACCTCTCTTATCTAATTATTCCTTAGTGACTAGTTTAAAATATATTAATAAAACATAATTAATATTAGTAGTATTAATGTTAATACTACTAATACATTAATATTTGTAATTCCTATATTAAATGACTAGACTGATTGAATGTATATTACTATTATTACATAAATATAATATGAATAATCCTTTACCCCTTTTGAATTGCACTAAACCGATGAGTACTGATTGGAGCAAAATAGGACTCTAATTAAAATCATCTTTGTCAACTGTGCAGAAACCTTTCAGTTTCCAGTAATCAAAATTGCCTATTTTATCTTTTGTAATTTCCTCTGTCTTTAGTTTGGCTAGTAATACATCTGCTACTCCTAGCTGTAAGAAGTATATAATCTGTTTCTTTTCTATTTTTTAAATAGCGTCATATTTAACTTTAAGATCCCATATCCATTTAGAATGCATTGGGGAATTTGGTGTAAGGTGTTGTTGGTCTAAACCTAATTTCTGCCAAATTGTTTTCCAGGTTTTGCCACAGATTTTATTAAATAGGGAATTTTCCCTTAGGTAATTTATGTATCTTACTTAATCAAATCCTGGGTTATTGAGTTCTATCATTTCTGAATCTCTCATGTCTACTGTTTCATTGATGTAATCTATTCTTTAACCAATACCAGATGGTTTTTGATGATTGCTGCTTTATCTCTACTCCTTCATCTCTACTTCTTTTTATTATTTCCCTTGATATTCTATATCTTTTATTTTTCCAAGTGAATTTTGTTATTATTTTGTGAAGTGCTGTAAAGTATTCCCTTGGTATAGAATTAAAAGTGTAAATTAATTTTGGTAGTGTTATCATTTTTGTTATATTGGCACAGCCTAGCCATGTGTACTGAATATTTCTCCATCTATTTAAGTTGCTCTTTATTTCTTTAAGGAGTACTTTGTAATTAAATCTATGCAAGGTTTTTTTTTTTGGTGTATTCTAGTAGGTTCATCCCCAGATACTTTGTACATTTTGTAGTTGGGAGGGGGATTTCTCTTTCTGTGATTGATTCTTGTGTTTTGTTATTATTATATAGAAATTTTGTTAATTTTTGAGGATTTATTTTGTGGGCTGCAATTCTAATGAAGCTATTTTCTCAATTAATGTCTTTGCTGATTTTCTAGAATTTCTCAAGTCAACCATCATGTCATTAGCAAAGATAGTTTTATCTCCTCTTTACTTCATTCCCTCAATTTCTTTTTCTTGCCTTATTACTATTGCTAGCATTCCCAAAAGTAAATCAAACACCAGTAGGATGAGTGGGTATCTTTGTATCACTCCCATATTCATTAGAAAAGGTTCTAAATGACACCTATTGCTTATGATGCGCTTCTAGTTTTAGATAGATGCTTTTCATGTTAGAAAAATGTCCCTTTATGTCTATACGTTGTAGTGTTTTTAGCATAAAAGAGTGTTTTCCTTGCTCAAAGACTTTTCCTGCATCTATTGAGACTGTCATGTAGTTTTACATGTTTTGGTTTTTAATATATCAAATATATTAACTTATATATTAATTATATATATAATTATATATTATATATTATATAATAATATATAATAATATAATTACATATAATTAATATATATAAATATATATTAATGTTGAACCATCTTTGCTTCCCTGGCATAAATCCCACTTGATCATAGTGAATGATTTTTTTTTTTGATAAATAATTCTTGTGTGTTTGATAGGCATTTGTTTAAGATTTTTGAGTCAATGATCATCAGTGATACGGGCCTACAGTTTTCTTTCTGTGTTTTATCTTTCCCTGGTTAAGGTATTAGGATTATATTTGTTTTCTTTCTCAGTTTTTGAGAATAATTTGAGGGGTATTTTTTTAGTGTTATTAATTTATTTTTAGTTTTCAACATTCACTTCCACAAGATTTTGAGTTTCAGATTTTCTCCCCATCTCTTCCCTCTCCCCATACCAAGAAGGTATACATTCTGATTACCTGGTCCCCCAGTCTACCCTCCCTTCTATCACTACCCCCCTTCTTTTATTCCATTCCTTTCTATTTTCCTGTAGGGTAAGATAGATTTCTATACCTCATTGCCTGTATATCTTATTTCCCAGCTGCACATAAAAACAATTTTTAACATTAATTTTTAAAACTTTGTGTTTCAAATACTCTTCCTTCTTTCCTTTCCACCCCCTCCCATTGAGAAGGCAAGCAATTCAATATAGGTTATACATGTGTACTCATGCAAAAACACTTCCATAATAGTCATGTTGTGAAAGATTCACTACATTTCCCTCCATCCCATGCTGTTTCCCATTTATTTTATTCTCTCCTTTGACCTTGTCCCTCCTCAAAAGTGTTTTTTATTCAGCTCTGGTCTTTTCATCAAGAATGCTTGAAAGTCCTCTATTTTGCTGAATATCCATTTTCACCCTAAAGGATTACACTCAGTTTTGCTGGGTAGGTGATACTTGGTTTTAATTCTAGCTCCTTTGACCTCCAGAATATCATATTCCAAGCCCTCCAGTCCCTTACTAATTGCTCTTTAAAAGTTTGATAGAATTCTTCTGTGGATTTGTAAGTACCAGGAGTTTTTTCTTTGGCATTTCCTATACAGGTAGATCTATTTACTTTCCTGAGATTAAGCTATTTAAGAGATCTATGTGGTTTGTTGATAGTTTGAGTAATTTATATTCTTGAAAGTATTCCTCTATTTTTTTTTTGCGCTGTCAATGTTGTTAACATACAGCTGTGCATAATATATTCTGATTATTCTTTTTATTCCTTCTGATTTTGCTATAATTTAGCCTTGCTAATTTGCTATTATTGATTTGATTTTCTTCTCTCTTCTTTTTAATTGGATAAGCTAAAGGTTTATCAATTTTATTAGCTTTTTTTAAAGAACTAGCTTTTAGTTTTATTTATTATTTCTATGATTATTTTTTCTATTTCCATTCAAATTTTCAATATTTTATATTTTCTGATGATTTTAAGCTTGTTTATTTTCTATTTTAAAAATCCATATTTAGTTAATTAATTCTTTCTTTTTTACTTTGTTAATATATGGTTGTAAGGACATGATTTTTCGATGGAGGACTGCTTTAGCTGTATCCTTGAAATTTTGGTATGGTATTTCATCACTATAATTGTTTTTATGTAGTTATTAATTGTTTCTATTATTTGTTCTTTTGTTCACTCATTATTTAAGATTTCATTCTTACATCTCCATTTGGGCCTGTATCTTTTGTTTGAGGTCTCTGATCCAAATTCTATTTTTATTGCATTGTGGTTTATAAAAGATGTGAAAGAATTGGTAGTGAGAATCAAGTGAACCACATTGACTCCATCCTGTGACTCAACTCTGGAGCTAGCTCAATTCCCTTTCTGTTCAATTATAGAATTATAGAATTTCTGTCTTGTAAGAAGATTTTATTAAATTGTCAGAATTATGAGAAAGCCATTGTTTGAACCAAGCCCTGTGTGCCTGGGAAGCTAGACTACCTCTACCTGCTACTTAGAGATCCTTTACTAAGGACTTTGCTTATATTGACCAGAAATACATTAAGATTCTAAGACTGATTTGAGTTTTCTCACAATTATGTATCTCAAGGAACTCATCTATTTTATCTGAAAACTGACCCTGTACTGATAAATCAATTTTTGTTTCCATGTTCTTTTGATTGTTTACAGACACTTGGGGGGAGGGATGGGACACCGCTTTTTTCAGGTTTCAGGGAATTATACCTGTTCAATTTTCCTCTCCCAACTTGGAAAGTCTTTAATCTTTTCTCTAATTAAAAACCAGATTACCTAATGTTATATCCTGGTTAATTGTTTCTTTTTTACTTAATTGGTTTCATTTGATTAATTGTTTTTAATGTATAGCAATCAATTTCCCCCTGTATTCAGGGTTCAATGCCAAAGCTGAGGAAGGTTACTGGTTCTGAAGTGTTGGGCAACTGACATGCATTGCTTAATAAATCAACATGCTTGGAAGCTTGAATCTTTGTTTTCTCAGTCATTTCACTTTTCATCCACCACAGATGTATTAACTATTTCTGAGTTTAAAATTGTTTTTTCAATATCTCTGTGCCCTAGTACACGGTTAATTTTTATTAAAGTTTTTTGTGGTGCTGAGGAATGTGTGTATTCCTTTGCCATCCCATTTAGAAGATGCTATAAGCTTTTAACTATAGTTTCTCCAGAAATTTGTTTAGGTGTATATTTTTCTTTTTGTTTATGTTTTTGTTAGACTTATACAAGACTGATAGAGGGATATTGAAGTCTCCTGTCAATATTGTGTTACAGCCTATGTCTTCATGAAGCTCAGTTAATATTTACTTTATGAATTTGGGTGTTAAGGCATTTGAAACAGATGTTTGTTATCAACATTGATTTGTCTATTGTTCCTTTCAGCAAAATATAATTTCCTTTTTTATCCCCTTTTATTTTTGGAATGTTTTTGCTTTGATAAGATCATGACAAGTCCTGCTTTTTTGGATTCACTAGATGTGTAGTAAATTTTTTTCCATCCCTTCAGTTTGATTTTGTCTATGTCTTTGTTTTTAAAATGTGCTTTTGTAAGCAACAGATCATAGGGCTTTGTTTTCTTATCCAATCTGTATCTCTTTTTCCTTTTTATTGGATTGTTTAATCTATTCACATTTAAAATTAGAAGAGGTAAGTTTATATTTTCCTCTGATTCCAAAATTGTTTTTTTTAAGTTATGGTTTTTTCTTCTTCTGCTGTAAGCCCAAGGTTGTTTTCCTTCAGTTATTTTATTTTAATCTCTATTTAAGGTGGCCCTGTTTCTATTGACTCTCTTCCCCTTGCCTCCTACTCCTTCTCATTCCTTACTCCTTTCTCTTATGGATTTTGTTTATTACTTCCTTTTCTCCCCTGCTTTTTTGCCTGTTCTCTAATTCATGATCCCTCTAAGTATCTGCTCTCTCTCTTTTCTCTGTATTCTTCAGGCAATCAAAGCTTCCAAGATACCCATTTTAGACTCTGCCCTCTAAGCACTTTCTGCCATTACAGTATGGACCTCAATCCATGGATTCCCCCTTTCCATTATGATTTACTCTCAAATCAATGCCCTCATTATGTAGTCCACATTTGCCTAGAATTATCTTCCCTTTCTCCATGCTGTCCTACTCTACCATGTGCCAGTTGCCCCCAGGGGTTCCAACTCCCCCATCCCATCGCAGGACAAATAGACCTTTCAAACATCAAATCCCCCAGGCCTCATTCAGTGTAAGATGCTCAAAAACCTTTACTGATCATCTCTCTTCACCCATAGGATTATTTATCTGTAGGAACCCCCTCCTTCTCCAGATTAAGGCCTTCTTCTCTCTCCCCCTTTTCAAGCTCTCCACCCTTCTCTTCCTCATTTCCTCTCCTTCAGGCTCATCTCTTTTTGAGGCTGTATAGGTCACCTTCACCTCATTACTAGTCCCAGCACATAGTACACTTCTCTCTATCCTCTTGTTCCCCCCACTTCATGTACCCTCACATGTTGTAATGTAATCCCCCCAAAAAAAGGATTCACATGTAGGCAGGGTGTTGCCAAATTCTGCCCCTGTCTACCTCTTCACTGTTAAACTCTACCAGATTTTTGCCTTTTCTTCTGTCTATGTCTGTGCATTTACTAAGAAATCTTTTACTGGTTGGTCTCCTTGTTGTCATTTTGTTCTTGTTACTGTCCTTGCTTGCTTCATTTATTCATTCTTCCTGTATTTCCATTGTTTAGGGTCTTTAGTATTGAATGTATGTCAATTTCTTCTGTATGACTGAGCTCAGATGTGCAGGGTCGGTGACTCTGGGTTGTGTTCTGAGCTCCATTGCTCTTCAGAATGCATGATTCCATTCCTTCCTATGTTTTCTAGAAGGGGCAGAGTAGTCTTGTATTGTTCAAATGCCTTTCCTTTGTATTTGTAGGTCTTTCTCCTGATAGCTTATGGAATTTATTGTTTCCGAATTGAAATATTAAATTTAACCTCCATGTGTCTTGGAGTTGGCAGCTTTGGGTTGCTGTTGTTGTTGAGGGTTTTTTGGTGGGGAAGAGGAGGAAATCTGTGAATTCTTTCAATTTGGATTTAATTTCCTATGCTGAGAAGTTCTGGGCAGTTCTCCTCTGCTATTTCCTTCATTCTGGTGTTAAGGGGTTTTGTCCTGTCATGTTCTTCTGGGAGACCGATCACCCTTGGGTGGTTTCTACTCACCCTGTCATTTGAGGTGAAGATATTTTGCTCAAATAGTGAGCATATTTCTTTTTAACATTATTGGTTTTTGTTTCTTTTTTCCAGATTGTCCTTTACTTCTGTGTATTTGTATTCCTCATATATCATTCTCTCTCTGTGTGTCTCTCTCTGTCTCTGTGTCTCTGTCTCTGTCTCTGTGTCTCTGTCTCTCTGTCTCTGTCTCTCTCTCTCTCTCTCTGGCTTGCCATCCATTGCAGATTCTGATATTTCTATTCTGCTCATTGTTTTTGTCGTTCTGGACAAATTCTGCTCTTTTAACTTTCATTTCTTTTGAAATTATTAGGAACAGTGTGTTGTGGTTCCATATTCTCAAATTCCACAATTTGTGGAAATCAAATTCCATTTGCCTCAAGTTTCCTTAGTTCTGAAGTACTTATTCATAGATACCTGAACTCATTTACTGGATCTGGAGGCCGTATCTCCCTTCTATTGTTGCTGTTTTTCTTCTTGGTTTATCTGTTTCTGTGTGAGGTCTTTGAGTTCTCTTCTTCCTGAAATCTTTGGTAATTTCAGTTTTTATTCCCCCTTTATTTTCCCTGTCAGTTATCTTTTGATCTCCCTCCTCCCCCCCCCCCTTTAATTGAGGTTTCCTTGGGGGCTGGATTTTAAAGTGTTTCAGCCTCCTCCCATGCATGGTCATTCATAGTTCACCAGCCTAGGTCTCTGTTCCAGCTGACTTTTGGGTGATCAGAAATGGCTCCAGCTGGATGCTATGTGTTTTCCCTCAGATTTGATGGACTGCTGCACAGTCCCCTCCCTCCACATGTCCTGGTGACTGGTCTCACTCTGTTCCTCAGTTCTCCCGCTCAGTATTGGTAGTTCCCAGTTTTGTAGTGCTGGTGTTTTGGAGTTGTATCCTCTAGCAAGCTTTTGCTCTTGAAGGTCTGTAGCCAAGCTGGCTGTCACAGCTCTGAGCAAATTTTCATAGCCTGGTGCTGGGGTCTCCACAGTCCTGGAAAGAGAGAGGGAGGATAGGGTTGTAGGGGTGGATTTTGTTGTGAGTCTGTGTCTTGTCCTTGGGTTTGCTCGTACAGGCTTGCTGCCCGTAGTATGGGAGGTGGGGGAGGGGTGCTGAGTGAGTGCAGGGTTAGTAAGCATTAATTCATGTTTTTTATTTTAACTTTCTTTAGGATTCTGGGTGTCCAAGGAAATGGAGATAGTTGAAATTGCTTGATCTTTGTTGCATAATTTCATTTACAGAGGTGTGAGAGGTTGTAGGGATCAGAGAAAATATCTAGTCCTCCCTCTTGTTGCTCACCTCACCTGCAGAAGTTGTCTTTAAAATATTTTAATTATTATATAAATTGTTTTCCTGGTTCTTCTCACTTCACTTTGTTTCAGTTCATCCAAGTTTCCCAATCTTTTCCCCCACCTGAAACCAGCCCTTTCGGTATTTCTTATAGCACAATGATATTTCATTGTATTTATAAATCCTCATTGTTCCTTACTGTGTATTCTACTTATATTACTATAGGTCTTACTGTACCTACCTAGCAAAATGTAATCTCCATGAGGGCCTTAGATTGTATCTATTTTGTGTTATTATATATCATATTGTATCTATTTTAGACCCCTTTTACCTAATTCAGAACCTTGTGCATTGACACAATAAAATGTTGAATATTGTATAATCCTTCCATAAAAAATTAGGCATTTGCTTGGCATTCAAGGCTCTCCAAAATCTGGTACATCTTACCTTTCCAACCTTGTCTCATAACTCATCCTCTTCATGCACTTTATACTACAGCCAAAG
This sequence comes from Pseudochirops cupreus, assembly GCA_028627135.1. Classification (NCBI taxonomy): domain Eukaryota; kingdom Metazoa; phylum Chordata; class Mammalia; order Diprotodontia; family Pseudocheiridae; genus Pseudochirops; species Pseudochirops cupreus. The sequence goes on along the minus strand of CM053582.1, from coordinate 554,269,790 downwards.
GGGTCTACTCTGTGTCCTACAAATAGACTCAGGGTTCTCCATCTTCCTGCCTTTCTTCGAGCTGTTCCTTATTCCTGGGATATTAATTCTTTTACCTGTGCCTGTTGAATTTCTACTCATCTTATGTTTGCATGTCCTTCATATTTAAAGAAGACCAATGACATCACAGGGTGACATCTTGACTTGTGACTGAATTGGATTTAAGTGAGGTGGAGTTGAACGAAGTGTCAGCTTCACTTTTCTGGTGGCAGGACAAAAGAAAAGATGCCTGCTAGTGACCCAGGATGCAGTGGACGACCTTGGTATCTCCAATGTCAGACCAAGCTCTGAGCACTCCACAGTACCTGCTTCAGTCGTCTTTATGGCTATTGGGAACAAATTGGTCTCATCTGACCATTCTATCAGGGGAAGTCTTCACATGCTTGGGATAGCCACCCCCATAACTCACTGAGGGGTGTGAGGTTTGTTGGCTGCTCATCTGCCAAGATGATTTTTACCAGAGTGTGGCCACTGCAATTGCTATAGCTTCTTACAGCCATGGGTGAGGAGTGAGTGCCAGAAAGACATCAATGATGGATAAGAAACCCTGAGAAGAACTTGGTAGCTCTCATACCAGAGAGGCTAGTTTTCTCAGAATGCTCCACCTCCTCCCCTCAAATCTTCCAAAGACAACTCAGAAGCCCCCTTTCCTGGTGTTCTTAGACCTCTACCTCCCTAATGTGCTTATCATGTATTCTTGTGTATTGCAAACTTTTGTCTTGATGTCTCGTCCCCCTACTAGAGACAGCCCTCAGTGAAGGCTGGGGAATGTCTTCTCAGATGGTATTTCTTTCTCTGCGTGAGCCTAGTACTGTCCATTTGGTAAGCACTGTTTGGGCTTCTTGGTTTCTGATTGAGGTTTATGGTGGTGGGAGAGTGACAAAGAGGAAAATCTCTGGGGAATCTCTGGATTCAGGATCAGAAACATAATTGAACCTCAGGGAATTGTCCCTTTACACCTCATTTTGTCTCTGGTCTTTTGAGGGACACAAGGTTTGGGTAGCAAAGCCCAAGTCCCAATCTCTTTTTTTCAGCTCCAAAGCACTTAGGAACCCCCTATCCCATATTTGACTCTGCTAATGCCTGTGCCAAGGTGACAAGATGGCATGTGCACCAGCTGGGCACCACCTTGATGCACTTCAGTAAGCATCTGTGAAGAGTAATTACATGGAGGATGGTGGCCAGCTGTTCTCCACAAGCACAGAAGTTAGACCTGGAGGAAGCTGGCTTTGATTGGAGTAGCAGGGATTTAAGTGCACACAATCAACATCAATTTTCAGTCAATCCATTCATCAGAAAGGCTTTATTATGTGCTGACCATGTGCCAGGCACTTTACTAAACATTGAGGATATAATCTTTGCATTTAAGAAGAAGAGACGGCACACACACAAATGTACAGAACAGATATACACTAAATACAAGAAATTTGGAGGAAGCAGGGCACTAGTAGCTGGGGGTATCAGGAAAGGCTTCATGTTAAAGGGAATAAATGAATTGAATCTTAAAGGAAACCAGAGATTTTGACTGATGATCCAGAGAAAAATGTATCCCAGGCGTTGGGGATGGGGACTTCCTTGCTTATTAGCATATAGTGTGTGTGTGTGTGTGTGTGTGTGTGTGTGTGTGTGTGTATGTGTGTAGTTCTTCTTGGAGGCTCAAACCCTCCAAAGGGTTTGGGATTCAATCCAATTTAACAAGCATTAAACCTTGGGGGTACAAAGCCAAAACAAAGCCCCCCACGCCCCCAAAAAGAAAAAGTCCTTGAAGATGGCTGACTCAATGGAAGGCAGACAATATGCAACAATCTACTCTAGCAAAAGAAAAAAAACAAACAAACCCAAACACCAAAATTCATACTCACCTGCATAATGATCAGGAAATCTAATGAGAAACAGTATTAAGTGACTCCTTGTGTCTATTTACCCAGAAGCCCAAGGACTGTAGGAATGAGACCACTGGCAAAACCTCCACCAGCAAAGGCAAACAAGCCCAAGACCACTGAGGAGCTGAAGATAGGTAGAGTCTCTGTGTTTGGAAGCAGCAAAGATGAAGGTTTCCCCTCCAACTTCAAGAAGGCCCTGGGGAGATCAGAAAATGCTAGGGTAATGAAAAAGTCCCAAGTGGGGACCTTGGAAGCCCTGGGGAGTGGCAGCAACCAGAGAGGTGTGACAGTGCTTAGACCATCTATCACTCCATCTTGAAATATTATACAGGGCCATGAAAATCCAGCACTCTAAGCCTCAAAGACCCCTTAAGGCATAAACATGACTAGAATATGAGACTGAGAGGTAGAGGACCATGAAGAAATGTGGAAGACAGCTGAGACCAAGCAGGGCTAGCCACCCCATCCAAAAGCAGCATAGAAAAGAAAGCCTAGTCCTGGGAAAAAAGCCTCAATTCAGGAACAAAAGCTAGAGAGATGAGTGAATCAAATAGAATGTGGACCAGTATTTTTTTTAAATTGCAGATCTGTAGATTTCTGGAAAGGAGAAAGTGACTGTAACAACTGCAAGTGTGAATCAGGGGAAAAATGGATTTTCCACAAGGGCTACATCAATACCTGAAAGAAATAAAACAAGAGATAAAAAGTGAAATGATAGCTCTAGAGAAAAAAAAATTAGAAGAGAGAGTAGTAGATAAAAACTAGAATGGATCAAATAGAAATTGATGACACTGGGAAGCAGTAAGAAGTAGTAGAATAAAACTTAAAAAATACATTTTTTAAAACGTAAGCTATCTGATATTAAAAGAAGCTAACCTGGAAAAGTGGTCAAGGAAAGACAATCTGAGTTACTGTATTACCTGGAAACCACAATTTTAAGAAAAGCCTGGAAACTATATTTCAAGGAATCATAAACAGAAAATACCGAATCTATTAGAACCAGAGGGTAAAATAAAGATGGAAAGAATTCACAATTGCCTCCTACAAAAAGGCACCCAAAGGAAGAGTCATAGCAATGTCACAGTCCAAATCCAGAGCTTCTATATTTAAAGAAATATAAAGAAGAATTTCAAGCATCGAGGAATGTTAGACATGATCATAAAAGGCCTGACAGCTTTTATTGTCTTGGAATCCAATATTCCTTAAAGCAAAATATACAGGCTCATGACCAAGAATAACTATAAAGGCAAAATTAGTTATTTTTAATGGAATAGAGAATTCATCCATTTTCCATTGAAAAGATCACAGTTGAGAAGGAACTTTGAAATACAAACACAATAGTTCAAAGGAACCTAGAAAGGTAAATTTATCTGAGCAATTTGAAGGAGCAGTATGATGATGCGGTGCTAACATTGTAATAGAGGAAGAAGAAAGAGGTCTCCCTTTAGAACTTAAATGTCTTCAAAGGGTGTTAAAGGAGTAAGATATAAAGAACATAGGTCTTGGGAGAAAGTAGTTGGTTCCATTCTGAGGGTCTGAACAGGGAAAAGAGAAGGGAAGGTAAAAGAAATACACAAGTGTAGAGTGGAGGAAGAAGAAGAACTTACAATTTCTTATAATTGTGGTTCATAGCATCAGATGGATCTTGGTCCTTTCTGAAACAATAAGAGTTGAATGCATACGTGGTTTGGTATAGAAATACCTCTAACTCAACAGGGAAACAAGCAAGAAAGGAGGCAGTGGTTGAGAGGGAATTTAATATGAGTGATGGAATAGCTGTAAGCAAAACAAATTTTCTGATCCTGAAGTGGAAAGTAACAGAAAAAAAAAACCAGTACTAGAATCTAAGGGAGGTGCCCATCAGTTGGAGAATTGTGGTATATGAATGTAATCAAATATTTTTATGCCAGGAGAAATTGAGAAAGAGATGATTTAAGAGAATCCTGGCTAGTGTGAACTGAAGCAGAGTGAGGTGAGCAGAACCAGGAGAACAATTTACTCAGATAACATTGCCAAGTACCAACCCTGGAATCAGGAAGACTCATCTTCCTAAGTTCAAATCTGACCTCAGACACTTACTAATTGTGTGACCCTGGAAAGGTCACTTCATCCTGTTTGCCCTAGTTTCCTCATCTGTAAAATGAGCTGGAGAAGGATATGACAAAACACTCTAGTATCTCTGCCAAGAAAACCTCAAATGGGGTCTTAAAGAATCAAATATGGCAGAACAACAAGAATAAATATATTTTGATTTTACCTGGACCTATGATATTATTGTGTGAAGACCTCAGTTGGAAATCCCTTTATCCATGCAGATTGGCAATTAATCTGTAGGTTACAGTTTTATATAGTTGCCTACAATACTGAGAGGATAAATGATGTACCCAGGGCCAGGGGCCAATTTGTATCAAGGCAGCTTTTGAGCACAGTCTTTTTACTGCTCCTGAAATGCAATATGCATATTAACAGTTTTAAGTAACACCTTTGAAAATAGAGGAAAGCTTTAGTTTCCCAACAAAGATAGGAAGCACACATACAAGGCAAATGTTGTTAGAGTCCTTTGATACAAATCACCTGGAACATTTGGCTGGAGAATGAGAGCTTCTCAATCTGACCATCTAGTTCAGAGGTTCTCAACCTGTGGGTCATGACCCCTTTGGGGGTTGAACGACTCTTTCACAGGGGTCACAGGAGTTGCCTAAGACCATCGGAAAACACATATTCCCAATGGTCTTAGGAACCGAGACACCACTCCTCTATCTGTCTCCAGGCGGGTCCACCTACATGCAGATACGCCCACATATGAGTATTAAAGGGTCTCGGCATTAGGAACTGGTCTAGTTCATTAAAATATGGATGGTTCAATGTCATTTTGCCAGACATCCATTTGGAGGATCATTGACTCACTTTGTAGAAACAAATCTCCGCCATGTTTCATCTAGATCTTTGACATTCAGTGTCAGGCTTCCTGACCAGGAATCCCACTCAGAGAATATATCCTTAAAATCCAGCAAAGTTTTAACCTCTGGTCATACTTTATTATTAGGGCTCCCCACAATCCTGAAGATTCTGAAGAATTGATCAATTTCTGAACTTCCATGGAAAAGTGGTTTCTTGGTTGTTAATTCAGCAAACATTGCACCCAGGTGACCCCAGCAACATCTCTGGGCAAACTTACCACTATGTTTATACTTCATGTGTATAAACCCTAATAGGTATTCCAAAGATCTATGCAAGTCTCTGGTAGTCAACTCATTTAATGATTTCTTTGTCACCTCTTAATGGATTTTGAGGTTTCAAATCTCTAAAGAGCTCTTCCATATGCCAAAAGATAATACTTTTTAAGATTTGATACAAATAATTTTTTTTTATCTCTATATGAGATTCTTTATTAAATTTTTTTGAGTTACATCTTTTCTCCCCGTCTTTCCCCCACCCACCACCCCAAAACAGCCATCCCAGTATTTCCCCCCTCCCCCAGTCTATTCTCTCC
>CM053582.1:554238665-554263875 GCA_028627135.1 Pseudochirops cupreus | reverse complement strand
TCTGAGGAAAACTCCATTTATTCCTATACTTTCTAGTGTTTTTAAGAGAAATGGATGTTGTATTTTGTCAAAAGCTTTTTCTGCATCTATTGAAATAATCATATGATTTCTGCTAGTTTTACTGTTGATATGATCAATGATACTGAGCTGTTAGTATTTGTGAAGAGAGGTGACTCTGTGGACTTATAGGGTGTTTAGGTGGTAGGATGTTACCTATAATCTGCTCGATACCACTATGTTCTGTCTCCTCCTTGGTTAAGGGAAGAGGGAAGGTTGTAATCACCCCCCCCAGAGACATGGGGTGCAATTGTAGGAGATTTGGGGTCAAATCCTGCCTTGGACACTTAGTAGAGCCAAGGTGATGTTGGAGTTGAGCTGGGTATTCATCAGGAATACTTCCGGTGACACATTCTTTGGTTCCTTGCTAATGAGGCATTTAGAGGCTCTTGGCTAGTCTTTTGGTCCCCATGATAGGTGAGTTTGTTTCAAAGATGCTTCTGGGACTGAGCCAGCAAGAGCATATCCTTATTAGGTCAGCTAAAGAAGAAAAGCTGTTCCTCCATTTGAGTTGGCTTGTTTGTTGGGATGTCAACCTCAGATTGCCCTCAGACTTCCTGGGTGGGGGATGGGGTGGAGAAGGATCCCTACCAATACCTTCCCCAACAACTGCTATTGTGACTACCACAAGGCAGCTAGAATGTGTGCTTCCTTAGAGCTGGCCCTCAAGTCCCTGTCTGGCTCTTCTGTTTGGTGTTTCTTTCCTTAAGTGCGCGGCAGAGACTGAACTGCAATTGCTAAATGGACGTGGATGAATCTAGCTTTGGCAGCTACTTCCTGAGCTATTGAGAACTGACCTGGAGCTTGTAGTTTTTCCTGAAACTTACTATCTCCTTCTTAGAGAAGATGACTATTACCAGGAGGATGAGCCATGCCCTGAAAAGCCAAGAAAACCTTGACCTTGAGTTGCTGCTCAGACAGGGAAGACTGAAATACAAGTGAAATCTTTCTTTCTTTCTTTCTTTCTTTCTTTCTTTCTTTCTTTCTTTCTTTCTTTCTTTCTTTCTTTCTTTCTTTCCTTCTTCCTTCCTTCCTTCCTTCCTTCCTTCCTTCCTTCTTTCTTTCTTTTTCTTTCTTTCTTTCTTTCTTTCTTTCTTTCTTTCTTTCTTTCTTTCTTTCTTTCTTTCTTTCTTTCTTTCTGCTATCCCATGGGTTTCTCTGGAGTATTTTCTGCCTATAGGAAATAAAAATTTAACTTTGAATTGGTTACATGGTGTGATGGTTTGCAGACTAGAATCTGCACCCAGTGACTTGTGTTCAAATTCTGGTGGAATGTATGGTTCTGAGAGATAGTATGGTATAAGTATAGCAAAGAAGGCACTGGATTTGGAGTCAGGCAGAGCTGGGTTCAAATCCCACCTTTAACACCTATTAATTGTGTGACACTGGGCAAAGCATTTAATGATAACAGCAGCTAACATTTATATAGTACTCGGAGGCTTGGAAAATGCTTTATGTATATTGCCTAATTTGATTCTGTGAACAGCTCTGTGAAATACATGGTATTATTCTCCCCACTACAGATGAGGAAGCTGAGTAGCTATTGTCTGAGACAGGATTAAATCCAGGTCTTGGTAACTCCAAGCCCAGAGCTCTATCCACAATACCGCCTAGCTGTTTCACTATACCTCAGTTTGTCCATTTCTAAAATGAGAAGATTGAATCCGATGGCCTCCAAGGTTCTTTGTAGTTCATTGCCAAGGCTATTCTCAAAGACTTTCAGGTAGGTCAGAGCTGAAAGAGCTTGAGTTCCACTTGTTCAGGCTTTTGAGAACCTAGGGTCATTTTCTCATCATGATGAACATAGGAAGACTTCAATGGTAGATGTAAGAGTTCCCCCTTCCCATTTAAACTGTGCTGCAGGAGAAAGAATGTTGGATTTCGAACCTAAGGACCTGGGTTCAAATCCTACCCCTGCCACTTAGTAGCAATGTAGTCATAGGCAAATCACTCCATCTCTCTCAGCCTCACTTTCCTTATTTGTAAAATAGGTGAAGTTGGAATCTATGATCTCTCAGGTCTCTTCTAATTCCAAATCTATGATCTATAGTCCTAGGAAATCTTTAAATGCCTTGGGATTGTCAGAGGGAAAGAGAAATGTCTAGACTGTGACAATAAGGGTCTGGGATAGAGGACTAGGGAATAGGGCTCAAGGCAGAGCATGGCTTCAAATGTATCATCATGGTGACATCTTGGAAATGGAAGAAACCCAAGTCACTTTCCTTCTCTGCTTATTCCCCCTCCTTGCTTAGGACAAGTCTCTCTTCCTATGATCTAGTTGTAGTAGAGCTAGCTATGAGAATAGGAGGGATGGTTGGGGGAGGGCATCCCAGAGGCAGAAGGGTAGGAGCGAGGGTGACATATTGGATACCATACAAGAGCTACACTGGTACTATACCACTTGAGGTGTCTTAGCAAGGGTGTATTGGAGCCAGCTCACACCAGCTTCTGAGAGAGCTCTTAAATTTCCAGTGCAAGTCTTGGAAATTGAAAATTCTGCAAATCAGAATTTGATTTATTGTTTTATTGATTTTCCAGACTTAAGAACGTGATGGAGAAAATGTTAAAAATGCAGATTACACATAAAAGTGCATCCTGTTTTCACTCCTCTTGCCCGAAGCTAGTTGTTAAACACTTATTAGCATGCTGCTGGGTTTATGGGTCACAGGGTGGGGTTGCTTCTCTAGAAAGTCCAAATTTATTTCCTTCTGGAGAAACTTTAAGATCTTCAGGCAGGACTATAATCCTACTGAATTCCTAGATGGGTTCCAGTGTGAAGAGGGACTTACCATACTTTTGAAGCAGTACTTTTCCAGCCATCATGAGTTGATTTTCTTTTCAGGGAGAGTCCAAGCTATTTGGGCTATGTTCCACGGGGCCATATCCCATCATGGATCCAGAGGTAAAAGAGTTTCTTCTCTCTCAACACCAAGTACATTTTTTGTTTCTGAGGCAAGTCCAAAACCTGAGGGTGGTGCTATGGAGCTGAATAATTGGGGGGTGGGGAAGTTGGAAACAAAAGAAAAGAAGGCAAATTGAATTCATTTTTAATTGTTACAGTGAATTCTTTGTGTTTTCTCCATTTTGACTGTGGAGTAAAATACTGTTCTATACGCACTTTGCAGTATTACTTTGAGTACTCGTGCAAGAAATGGGATTCATTTTGTCCACAACTTCAGAGAGATGTACATGAGTTATATTCAAACATTTCCAGAGAAAATGTTGGCCTGGGGCAAAAAGAGCCAAAGAATTAGAGTCAACTTATTAAGCATCAGCCAGGTCCAGGCACCCTGCTAAGTGCTGGGGATACAAATGCGAAAAAGAGAAGACATTCCTTGTCCTCAAGGAGCTTACAATCAAGTGTTTGTGTATGTGGAAGATAGTACACAAAATGAAAGGGAGGGGGGCAAAGGAGGAAGGAGGGCGGGAGAAGAACCAAAGCAGGACGTCCAGTCAGGCGTGAAGTGGGGAGATGAATGAGCTGAGCCCCTTCTTTAAATACAATTCCCTCCAATTCAAGTGGCAGAGAACCTGGGGGGGCTAGGCCAGGGGTTAGACATCTGCATGTTGTATCCTTGTAGTAGAATTCAATAACCAATAATTCACAAGTGCACTCTTTGTTCCAGGTCCTGGAGATATAAAAACAAAACAAACTCTGTCCTCTGGGAACTTCTGCAGTGGTTCTCAACCTGTGGGTTATGTTCAATTTGTAACAATGAAAATACATCCTGCATATCAGATAGATTTATAACAGTAGCAAAATTACAGTTATGAAGTAGCAACGAAAATAATTTTATGGTTGAGGGTCACCACAACATGAGGAACTGTATTAAAGGGTCATGGCATTAGGAAGGATGAGAACCACTGTTCTAAGGAATAGGATAATACAAAGGTATGTAAATACAAGATCTATACAAAGTTATTCAAAGGGATTACAAGAGAGAGAAAGTACTAGATCATGAGATTCTTGAAGGTGGATGATGTTTCTTCTGTCTTTGTATCTCAAGGCCTTAATACAGAGACTGACACATAGTGGCAGCTTGGTTTGTTAAGTAGAACTGTCTGAGGTCATATGTCCTTATATCCACTACACAGTCATGCAGGAGGCTAAGTCAAGAATTGGTCATTGGTTGAAATGCCCACTCAACCACCAGGATTCTTTCAAGGAAGACAACGCAATGTAGTAAGAAATATACTGGGTTTGTAGCCAGAGGACCTGGGCTTGAATCCTGCTACTTCTTAGCTAAGCAACCTTTGGACAAAATAATTTCCGATTTTGAACCTTAATCTTTGTCTTCAAAAAGAAGGAATGATAGTGGATAGAGTGATGGATATGAAATAACATAGATATGGTTTCAGGTCCTACCTCGGACAATTATGGTGTGGTCCTAAGTAATTAATCACCAATGAGCATTTATTAAGAATCTTTTCTCCCCAGCCATCTGTCTCTCTGTCTTTCTCCCCCTCCCCATGAATCTCTCTTCTCTCTCCCTGTCTCTGTTTTTCTCTGTCTCTGTCTCAGCAATGGGTTTAGTACTCATAATGCAAATAAAAAGAATGCGACTAGCAGAATCCATTCTGAGGGAGATAACAAGCATTTCTATAAGTATAAGCAGAATAATTATAAAGAGAATAAATGGAAATAAACACAATGTTATTAAGTACAAGGTAGTTGAGCAGAGAGGACTTTAGTGGTGGGGGAGCAGTCAAGAAGGTAGAAAATAGCGCTTGAACTTTGACTTGAAGGAGGAGGGATTCTACATGGTGGGGGTGAGGAGGGAGGGCATGTCAGTCATGGTGCACAGCCAGTGCAAAGGCACAAAGACTGGAGATGGAAAGTTGCTTGAGAGGAAAGAGAGGAGGTCAGTGTGGTTGGATTGCTAAGCATGGACATCGGGGCTGGAAAGATCAATGGGGACCAGACTGTGAAGTTCTTTGAGAGCTAAAGAGCTCATTTTTCATCCTGGAGGCAGTAGGGAGTCACTGGATTTTAATTGACAAAGACAATAACAGTCATGTCTGTGCTGCAAGAAGATTGCCTTGGAAGCAGTGTAGAGGAGGGAGAGAAGACATGAGGAGGGGCTAGGCTAGGGCTGAAGGTAGGAGAGGAGAGAAGGCCTCAGCTTCCAGACCAGTTCTGAAATCAGAAAAGGTAAAATTTGGCAGCTGACTGCATATGTGGAGTGAGGGAGAGTGAGGAGTTGAGAGTAACAAAGATGTTACTGGTCTGGGAGGTTGAAAGGATGATGACAAACCTTCTCTGTGCCTCAGTTTCCTCATCTGCAAAGTCAAGAGGTTGGACCAGATTATTTTTGCAATCCCTTCAGACATAAATGATGACTCAGATGCTTTGGATGCTAAAGACAGTGGCACAGAGAGGGAGGTCTATTCAAGACTGTCCAGAGAAGCAGGAACAAAGAAGAGGCAAATATAGCTTTGCCCCTGTCCCTTACCCTGTCTTCCCCCCATGGCTGTGGTGCGGAGGTCCCAGTGATCAGGATTCAATTCTCTTTCTTAATAGCTTTAAGTGACACTGGGAGAGGTTCTGGACTGACTCATTGCTTTGGGGGAGCCTCTTTCTTCTTTAGATAAGGCTCTGAGACCCAGCACCCCAAAGTCTCCCAGACAAGGCTCTTTCCCTTCCTCTCACCAAACCCTGAACATATGTTCCACCTTGAAAAGATCAATAGTGGCTCAAGGCTTCATTAAAGTAATGTATTGAACACTCAGCCAGCACCCCTCCCCCTTCCTGTCTCAGTATTTTCAATGCAGATCCTGATGTTTTCCTTCCCGGAGGGGAAAGTGTGAAGGATGCCCAGGAGCGCCCTTTTCGCCTACAGGTGCTCCTGACACCCACCAGTTCAGCCTTTCTTATCTTTGTATCCTTAGGGCCTAGCACAGGTTTATCTTGTTTTTAAACTGCGGTTATGTGGGTGTAAGTAACTCCCTGATCGGTAGCTGTTCCCTTACTTATGGTCTGAGATTCCAACCACTGAGAGAATTCAGGTGACTTCCACAGGACTCCTGTGTGTCAGAGACAGAACTGGACCCCAGGGCTTTTATATGCTAAGGTCAGCTTGTATTTGCCTTGATGTGGAAGGTGCTTTTTAGAAAATAGAAAAATCTTAAATTTGTTTTAATCAACTGACATCTGCCTTCTTCTTAACCTCCCTTCCCGCCCCCATAGAGAAGACTGCTGATAAATATGCAGAGTTGATGGAAACAATATTGACCGTGTCATAAAAAACAAAACAAAATAAAACTTGTCTCATTCTACATGTTGAGACTTTTGCCTCTCTACTATGAGGTGGGTACTATGTTTCATTATTAATCTTCTGGAATTATGGCTGGTCATTATGCTGAGTGTTCAATACTAACACTGTTCCATCACCTTTCTATACCATAACGTGTTTGCCCATTCCTCCATTTATGGGCACCCCCTCAGATTCTCCAGTCCTTGTTACTTTAAAGAAGCCCCTTCCTGATCACCCCAGTATCAAGTGGCTTTCTGAGGTTGGTTGGACACTTTGGAAAAGCAAAGAAGGTAGCAAGTATTGAGTGGAAATTATATGTCTAGTCCTGTGTTATGCTCTGAAGGGGATGTAAGAGAAGTCTAAGACCCAGACCCTGCCTCGATGTACTTTACGCATTGGCTATCTGAGCCCATCTAAAGTGGGATGGGGTCCCCATAAGGGTATTTGTTCCAGGAAGGCCTAGCAGTCGCAGCAACCTCAATTACTTCAGTGCCAAGAGCCCTCCGGTGGAAAAGGCACCAATTCCCTAAACTTCCAACTTTCAGGATCATTTCCTTATAAATCTGTCTGTCTCTATGTGTTCAGGGAAAATGTCTAGGGTATGATCTGCACATGTGTGCACTCTGGAACATTATTGTTAATAGTAAATACTTTTGGTCTCATCTCATCTATGTTGGGGGAAATCTTCCTCTCCCATTGGGTTTGACTTTCTCAGTCCCATTCCATCCCTTTATAGTCAGACAAACTCATGTTAGTTGGTCATTGAGTTTTTCATATAATGACTTCAAATGACATAGAAGTGAGAACATATAATTAAATGAATGAAACTTCCAAATTCGGCTGCTTTAGCTGCTCCAGAGAGAGGACAAATAACTCCCCTGATCTTCTTTTTACTTAGGCAGAAATCGTTTGGCTTTTTCTTTCTCTCTCTTTCTTTCTTTCTTTCTTTCTTTCTTTCTTTCTTTCTTTCTTTCTTTCTTTCTTTCTTTCTTTCTTTCTTCCATCTTTCTTTCTTTCTTTCTTTCTTTCTTTCTTTCTTTCTTTCTTTCTTTCTTTCTTTCATCCTTCCTTCCTTCCTTCTTTCTTTCTTTCTTTTCTTTCTTTTTTTCTCTTATTGGAGGAGGGAAAGCGGGGCAATTGGGGTTAAGTAACTTGCCCAAGGTCACAGGGCTAGTAAGTATTAAGTGTCTGAGGCCTTAGGCAGAAATCAACTCTCTCCCTCCAGGGAATGAGGGGAAGGAAGGTGTTACTAAGTTTGAGTTTGTTTGAGCTTCTCACCTACCTAGTAATTATGTGACCTACTCTCAAGTTTCTTGCTCTGGTCCCAGTTTATCTATAACTCACCTGTATCTGGATATGTTCTCTACTCCAGTCTCAGTCTTCATAATCCTCTCATTCACTCACATGTGCCAATGAAATGATAACTGCCAGTTATTACTCAGCTTCATGCTTGGATGGTCCAGAATGATGTCTACAGCTATTCTTTCAATGGCTTGTGTCTCTGCTTCTCCACTTTATGTGGCTATCACTTCTATTTTAGGTTTAAAAAAAGCCACAGGAACTTGGAAACTCTGAGTAACACCTGCTCAGCAGGCACTTGCAGTCCCTTCAGGGTTCTGTGGTAATGACTCTAGGGGAGGTATGATCTTTGCCAAGATAAGGTCTAAAGTTGAAATTATTTTCCTCATCCCTTCTTTAGAAGCTATAGAAAAGTCTTCCTTTGATCAAATTCTGATTAAAAGGATACCCAGGAGAAATAATGAAAAAAAAAAAGTAGTAATGAGGGAGGTATAGCATTTCCATATCTCAAGTTCTGTTATGAAATAATAACTATCAAAACTATTTGGTACAGATTAAAAATAGAAAAAACTGAATAATGGAACTGACTATAGATAAGGAAGAATCCAGAACAATTTAATTCAATAACTGAACTTGCAGTAAACCAAAGAACATAAGTGACTTGGAAAATAAGTCTTTATTTGAGAACTTTGGTAAAGACTGGGAAATAGATTGGCAGAAATTAGTGTAGATCAACTTCCAATACCACATACCACTGTAAGAAGAACTGCAAACTACTAACTACTCTATGAAAGATTGCTCTAAATCAATAATAATAAAGGCGATGCAGTTGGAAACAATTCTGAAGGTTCACTTCATGCTCTGAAAATGGATAAAGATGACAAAATATGGAAATAGTCAATCTTGGAGGGACCATAGAGCAATAGCACACCAATACACTTCCAGTCAAGCTGTGAATAGACCCAAATCATTCTGAAAAGCAATTTGCAACAATGGGGAAAATAGACTAAAATGTTCATACTCTACCCAAGTCTGTGCTGAAATCAGTGTGAACCTTTTGATAGCCCAATTGTTCAATTTCAGTATGAACCTTTTTACATCAGAAATTGGCAACTACTACGAGCAGGAGTTTAATTTATTGCTTTGTCTTAAGAATCTGATGGAGAAAATGCTAAGTGTGCAGTGCATTCATTGCCTTAGCTATTATGAAACCAGCGTACCTCTCTTTATGACCCGCAGTTACCATTTCTAGGCACATATCCCTAGGAGGCCAAAGATGGAAAGGAGATTGCAATATCTAACCAAATTTTTATTGCAACACTTTTTTTGTGGCAGTAGGGAACTTGAAACAAAGTAGATGCCAAGTGATCTGGAAATGGCAAAACCAATTGTGACCCATGAGTATGATGGAATATTATTATACCATAAGAAACAGGGAATATGAAGAATTCAGGAAGTAGTACATGAATGGGTAAAGTAAGCAGAAGAAAACAATGCCCACACCATAAACGTGAAAAAGCAAAAATATGAAACAGAACCATGGGTAATTGTGATGGTCTTCTCTTAGCTCCCTTTTTAACAAAGATATCTGAAGGGTGGTCATGGAATGTTCCACATACTGTTAGATGTGGTCAATGTGTTGTTTAGTTTCACAGAACTGATTTCTTTCTTTCTTCTAAAAACTTAGATGTTGAGGGAGTCTGAATGCAGATTGAACCATACTATTTTCCACTTTCTGTATTTTTTTTCGTGGTTTCCCCCCCCCCCCCCACTTTGGGTCTGTGTCTTCTTTTACAACATGACTAATATGGTAATATATTTCACACGATTAAACATGTATGACCTATATCAAACTGTTTACTGTCTCAGAAAATTTGGAACTCAAAATTAAGAAAAATGAATGTTAAAAATTGTCTTTACATATAACTGGGAAGAATAAAATATAATTAAAAATAAAGTCAGTTCTGAAGGATGGGTTACTGATTGGTGAGTAGGGAGTGAGGAGAGTTATTTAAAATGAATAGCATATGAAAAAGACTAGAAAAATAGGACTCAATGGCAGATAAGAAAAGATGACAACTGGTTTTGCGGGGTTCACTGTTTTTGATGAAGTGACTGATTGGTCAGAAAAAGAGATCAACAGATTTCCTTATTGCCTTCTATCTTTTTTTAATGGAAAGCCCCTTGATTTACAGTCAAAAGATCCAGATACAAATTCCACCTTTGAACACTTTGTGTGACCTCAGGTAAAGCCATGGAATATTTTTTTATTTTTTAAATTGATTTGTTTATTTACTTTTAGTTTACAAGATTCAGTTCCACAATCTCTTGAGTTGCAAATTTTCTCCCCTCCTTCTCCTCTGCCCCCCCCCCCCCATGGTAGCATACAATCAAGTATAGGATCTGCAAATACTTTCACATTTGACATTAGTCTGGTTGTATAGAAGGGTTGTAACCAATGGAGTGAACAATGGGGCCATAGGATATTTTTGAACTTCAACATCCTCATCTGTACAATGGGGAGAATATAGCTGCAATAGCCACCTCTCTCACAGTATCTGTTAGGAATATGCTTTGTTAACTTCAAGCTGTGAGTTACTGTTGCTATAATTCATTCAAGAGACCTAGGTTTAAATCCTAGTTTTGTCATTTGCTGCCTTTACGACCTTGAGTAAGTTACTAGGCCTCAGTTTCCTTCTCTGTAAAATGAAAGAGTTGGACAAGATGGTGTCTGAAGCTCCTCTTCTGAATTCCAAGGTCTTCTGTGAGCACCTTGCATAGAAGACTTTGAATTATCTTCTCATCTCTGTGTTTGACTTGTCTCTTCAATTAGACTGTGAGTTCCTGGAAAGTAGGAGCTATTTCTTGAATTAAATCAAACAAGGCATGGGTGGATGGATACCTTGACCTCCTCACTCTCTATTTTCTCCTCAACCCCTTTGCAATCTGGGATTACTGAATGGGTAGACAAGCTGAGCCCTGGGAAAGGCCTTAGCTTAAAAAGGCCAAGGTCTCCCGCTGCATCTGGGACCATCACTAGTTGTCTTGACCCCTGTCTTGCCAATGGACCCCAATGACTCAGGAGGAGAGAGTGAGGGTGATAACTTTGCATAGCCCTGCCTCACTCAAATCCAATTCACTTGCAATTCAAGATATCACCCTCTTGCTATCATTGGTCCTCTTTGAGAATGAAGGACAAAGAACAACAATGATCTGTTAGCACCCACCTTTGTCAAACTGTCCTGCCCAAAGACTTCCTAATTGCTAAAATCAGTGGTTTGCCCTCACTTTTCAGTCTCAGTCTCAGTCTTGTCAAAACATTTCTGTATTTCCCATCTTTATATGTATTCCTTGTTTGGACAGATCTATCTGCTTGTTGTCTATCCTGTTAGATTGTGAGTTTCTTGAGAGCAGGGTCTGTCTTTTGCCCCGTTTTGCATCCCTAGTGCTCAGCACAATGCCTGGAACATAACTGGTGCTTAACAAATATTTGTTGACATCCCGACTGACCTATTCCTCTCAAGACTTCTGGTATAACACACTCTTCCAGGTCCTCTTCTTAACTTCATTTATTCAATTACCAAGCAAATGTTTACTATGGGCCATGGGCTGGGGATACAAAACAGCAGATATAGCCCCTGACCTCATGTAACTTATTCTACTGGGGGAAGGGAAAGTATGATTATATGTAGACAAATGCAAAATTTATATAGAATAAATATGAAGCGGTGGGGGAAAGGTGCTACCATGGAAAGAACATGAAAGGCATTTATAGGAGTGATCAAGAAGAGCCATGAAAGGAATTAGGGATTCCAAGGTGCAGAGTGGACACCCAGAAAACGTTAGAATCTTATACTCCCACATATATTTGGTGGGTGCTTTTAAAAATTTTTGCCTGTATATTTGTTTGTTTTTTGTTGAGGGCTACTAAGTTTATATTTTTAAAATATAAAAGACTGCATAGAAATATGAATGTCATTTTCAAATATATCCATTTCTTTCCTTTCCTTATCTTATTCAGCAAGATATCCCTTTCAATTCAGATTTAAAATAGAAAGAAAAACTGTTAAAATCCATCAGCATATTGACATCAGTCTGACAGAGTGTTTAATACTCCACACCAATAGACCCCCTTCTAAACAAAGGGTTTACTGTTTATTGTAAAAAAAAAAAACCCACCCCCAAGCCCCACCCAACAACAAACAGTGAAATTAACTTTAATAAGTGACAGATTGTTTTATATAGTTTTGTCTACTTTCTTAGCCTTGCATCATTTTATATAAATCTTCCCATATTCTTTGCATTCTTCTGGCCTTTTTTTGAAGCTCAATATTCCATTCCATTCATTTATTAAAACACACAGACACAGACACAGACACACACACACTCCGTTTGTTCAACCATTCCTCAAGTTATCAGACCCATGACTAAAATCCAACTCAAGTGCTACCTCCTTCAGGAAGTCCTTCCTGATTCTCACAGTCAGTGATGACCTTTTCATCTTTGGATCTCACCTAGCAAAATCTGCTATGACACGTATTTTCCTTCTCTGTCACAATATTGTATCTCAGGGGTATCTGTATTTTTTCCTGTTAAGGCCCTGTCACCTCTTCATGTCCTCAGTCTCATCTAAACTTTGATCTCTCCTAATGCTTGGTCTAGGGTTCTGTCCACTTAATTCAAGTCTTTTGAATTGCATTGAATAGAAAAACTCCAGGCTCCTGTTGTGCTTAGCACCCAGCTGCTCACTAAATATTTGATGATTGATTGATGGATTGCCTGATTAGCTGTCAGCCAGCTGACAGCAAGATAGATGCTGGATTAAACAGATCCGGGGTTTTTAACCTTTTTTCTTTTCATTTTTTTTTTGTCAGTCTGGTAAAGTCTTTGGACAGCTTTTCAGAAGAATGTTTTTAAATGCATAAAATGAAATACAAAGAGTTAGAAAAGAAGCTAATTATTTTGAAATACAGCTATCAATATATTTAAAAACAAGTTCTTTTATCCCATGTTAAGAACCCTTGAATCATATTGCAGAGGAGGAAAAAGATGGTCTTGTGGTTGGAGGGGATGGGAAGTGAGAGGGACATTTAGGTAGGGGTTCGTAGAGTTCAGAGACGAAAGGATTTTAGCAGACAGTTCATTCAAGCCACTCATTTTTCAGAGGAAAAGGAAGCCTAGAAAGAGGAAATCACTTGCCCAAGATCACACAGCTAGTTAGGAGTTGCCCAAGGGAAATTGAACCCAGGTTGTTGGATTCTTTTTCATCATCACCTGTCGGTGCTCGGGAAGCTTGGGAGGGCAGCCTGGAGAAAGGGAGACGCACTCTTGGGATTTGGGTGGATTGGGCAGGTGAGGCCAATTTCGGGCAGGAGTTGGGAGCCCTGCGCCCCTCCTCCCGGCCTCCAGCTTCACCTTCTCAGTGCAGAGCCCCGGCAGCTGCAATTTCTCCCAGGGGCCTTAAGAGGGGAATGCTGAGCTCCTTCTTCTTCTCTCTGTCGCTTCCTGTCATGCCAGGTTGGAGGAAGTGGGAGGTGGGGCCGGAGTGCTAGCAGCCGCCCCTCAGCTTCAGGGAGCCAGGCCGGCCGGCAGTGGACAGCGACGGGGCCCGGGAGCTGCATCCCTCCACAGGTAGGGAGGGAGGGGGGCCTGGGTCGAGGCTTTCCCTCTATTCTGCGGACCCAGCGCTTCTGGAGAACGTTGGGAGGGGCCTGGGAAGCAGAGGCTGCCTTCGGTCCTCGGTCCGCTCCTCTGGACTGTGCGTCCTCTGCCTCGCAATCCGTTCTACTAGACTGCCTGCTTCCGATTCTCGTGATGCTGCCGGGAGGAGGACCACAGTCTGCGGACGAGCTACGTACTGGGGTAGTGAACAGAGCCTTGGATCAGGAGTCAGGGGCCCTGGGGCTCTCGATAGGGAGTCGGAGGACCTGGCTTCTCTGCTCTGTACTACCTGGCTGACCTTGGGCCAGGCCCTTTACCTTCTGGGGGTCAGTTTCCTCATTTGTAAAGTCAGGGGCTTTGAGGTGCTTTCAAGGTCTTAATACTACAATCGTGCTAGCTGTATTCTGAGAGATCAGCCCTGAAGCAGCCAGGGTCTCCATTTTCAGCATCTCTTAGAGACTGGATACTGTCTTTTCTTTCTTTTCTCCTTTCTCTCCCCCCTCCTTCCCCCACCCCATCCCACCTCAACCTCCCCTTTACTGAAGGTTGTTTAGTGACAACAATTTATACCGGGATCCTCTGTGTAATTTCTACAATCCCACTCCACCCATTTGTTTATCAGTGTCAACCGAGTGAGATTAAGAAGCCCCCTGGGTTGAGCTTGGGACCTTAGCAGGGACTTTGAAAATGAAGTCCTTCATTTTGTGATGCTTTTGAGGCCCAGAGATGTCCAGGGACATGTCTGAGGTCATGCAGTGGCAGAGTTTGAATTTGAACCGAGGATGATACAGCAAAATATATATATATATATATATATACAAAAAGAATTCTCAGTGTTCTGTTCTATTCTATCTCGGACCACTGGCCAGGTTTCTTGGCCTACACTGCCCCTCCCCCCGTACAAACCATCTTCCCTGAAGGCAGTTTATTGATGTTAACAGAAATGACTTTATTTAGTTCTGTAAAAGGGGTACTGATAGTGACCATTGAAATTGTTCTGTGATTTTTCCATCTTGACTTCACTCAATTATTGTAGTCATGGTGTATTGTACTTCAGGCTCTGGTTTTTTCATTCTCTCTTTTAATGTAATTATCTTTTGTGTTTTCTAAACATTTTATGTCTGTCATTTCTTCCAGCCCAGTAATTGACCATTAAATTAATGTGCCATAATCTGTTCAGCAGATCCTCACTGCTGCTTTTCCACTTCTCAGATAGTGAAACTGATGCAACAGAGTGGAGTTCAGAGGTGACCCGGGTGTTCTGGCTCCCATCTTCATCGAGGGCATCCTGCTTAGTGCCAACAATGGATACAGAAACCATTGTCTCCATTCCTGACATACCTGTTTCTAGACTGGGAATTTTCTAGTTAGCTAATTCTGATGGATTTCTCCCCTACTTCCTTCTAGGATTAGGTAAAAAACAAAACAAAACACAAAAACCAACAAACATCTGTCTCTCCCTGACTTCTGTGGACCTGGGGTTTGAAGGTCAACTGCAGTACTTAATAGCTGTCTGACTCTGGCTTTGCAGAGCTTCAGTTTTCCCCTTTGTAAAATGGGAACAATAATCACAAGCACATTTACCTCATAGGGATTCAGTAAGGAGAGGCTTTTATGAACCGTAAAGGGCTATTTTTGTTGTTGCAGGTCCCACCCACCAGTGCCTCTGAAGATGGTGAGGATCTTGGCCAATGGGGACATTGTACAAGATGACGACCCTCGAGCCAGGGCTAGTACCTCCTTTCGGAACATTGCATCTCGACAGGTAGGGGACAGGAACTCTTGGGACCCATCATAGCTTCTCCTGGTTAAGTTTTCCCTACAAATTCTAGAATTTGCACCATATACATGCAAGAGTTGGAAACTCCTCCCATTTCTAAAGTTCATATAGCTATATCTATAGATATAGGTAGGTGAACTTGGAATCAACAAGATCTGGATTCAAATCCCTCTTCAGACATATTCATAGTATGAAATTGTATAAATCACTTTTCCTCTCTGTAAAATGAGTATATCAGCCACAGAGTTGTTATCAGGGTCAAATTTATGTTAAATACCTTGCAGATCTTCCAGGGCTATATTAACATGAGCTGCTGTTAGTTATGATTATTTTACAAAGCTCTTTTCCTACAACAACCTTGGGAGGGAGATGGTGTGAATATCAGTCTCATTTTACAGATAAGGGCATAGACTCCTAGGGATAGAGTGTCATGCCTAGGATCATCCAGCAAGAGACAATCAGAGCTTGGATTGGAATTCAGGGTTCTTTCCACCACTATACCTTGGCCACTCCAGTGACCTGATACTCAGACTGGAGCATTCTGCTCATAAACCATGATTTCTTGGACCTCCAAATGTGGCTGGGGACTCTCTCCTTGTCTAGTAAAGTTACCCATGATGTCCTTTCCCTTGAGGTAGTATGGCACTGTGGAGAGAGGTCTAGCCTCAAAACCTGGAAGATCTGTATTTGGTACATACTGGTCATAGGATCCTGGACAAGTCATTTGACTTTTTAATGCAATTCTCTTAGACTCCAAGTTATAAAGAAGCTGCTGATCTGACTCTGTGGAAGGCATTTCCAGAACAGGAGTTCTCTAGGCAGATATTAAAGGTCTAGAATTAGATTTAAGTGAGAAATTTTAAAAAGTGCAAGCACAATCAAACTGTAGGGGAGTGGTAGAGCCAGGGTAGGAACAGAAAAGTTTAGCCAGTAACTGCAAAATGATGCATATGCCCTCTTTTCAAAGGAGGGAAGGCGTGAAAGCGGATAGACAGATCATCACCATTTGTACAAAGCACACTTGTTTTTGCCCGACTTTGGAACGTGGTCAGATACATCTCTTCTTTCTCAGCCTGAATCTGTCTCTTTCCTGTTTGGAGACTTTCATGGGACACCTCCCATGTCCCCAGCCCTGTGCTAGTTTCTCTAAGGTAGAAAAGGAAAGATATGTTCCCTCAAGAGACAGTGCAGGATTCAGGAAACCTGGATTTCAGCCCCACTTGGGCTCTTCACCGTGTGACCTTGGATATTATGCTCCCACTTTCTGAACTTCCATTTTCTTATCTGTTGAGGCCGAACAGCACTGTGGGAGTCAGGCAGACCCAGATTCTAATCCTGCCCATGATATTTATTAGCTGCCGGGCAAGTCACAATCTCCATGAACCTTACTTATTGAATCTGTAAAATGGAGATAATACTTGCTTTGCTGGCTTGTTGCAAGGCTCACATGAGATAATATATGTAAATACGTAAAGTATTTGTTGTCTTTGTTATAATAATAATAGCTAACATTTACATGGCACTTGAAGGTTTGCCTACTGCTTTTCAAATATGATTTCATTTCATCTTAACAGCCCTGGGAGGTAGCTCTATTATTACCCCAGTTTTGCAAATGAGGAAACGGAAGTTGGCAGAGGTTAAGTGACTTGCCCAGGGTCATACAGCTAGTAAATATGACTCAGGATTCAAACTTGGGTCAATGCTTTTTCCAGGGTTCCCCCTAGCTGCCTGCCCCCCTCTTTTGGTTTGATGGAGTTCTGATATTGATTTGTCCAAGGACCATTTCTATCCTATTATTTTTTAATGTAAAATGTTTTTCTGACTATTGCGAAGGCATTATTTATTATTCACTGAGGTTTCTATTGACTCTGGATCGATGATCATATGATTTATTTCAAGGAACTCGTGGTCTGCCTGGAATTCTGAGCAATGGCCTGGTGTGGTTGAAGGGGAAGGAGTCATTTTTGCACTGCCCAGCCTTGGCACTGCCATGGATGTAACAATTGTCTTTGCCCAATTGACTGTTTTGAATAAATATTGGTAATAGGAAATGCCTCTTGGTCTGGTTATCCCTCAGCCTCTTTAAAAAGCTCCTGAGGGGTAGATTCCATAGAATAACTTCTCCATGATGCCTCCCTTGCTCAGGATTCCACCAGACTCTTTGGAGTTCTCCTAGTGTTGGAAGGAACCTCAGAGGCCATTTTACCGATGAGGAAACTGAGACCCACAGAGATTCAGTGACTTATTCAAAGTCATACACAGACAATCAGTTACCAAGTCAGTATTCAAACCTTCTCAGATCTTTTCACTCTACACCTACTGTCCTGGCTACTTCCTCTACTTTTTTTTCCCTATTCCTTTGCAGAACTTTTTCGCCAGAGGAGAAGGCCAACCTCATGGGGGCCCTGCCCCAAATATTCATCACTTGGGGCCCAGGCAAGGTGCCCATCGCTCCCCATTCTCTGACATCAACCAGCAGCTGGTGAATCTGGGTTTTCCCCTGTGGCGCCTAGGGGACCAGGTGGTGGAGCCTGTGATGTCCATCCTTCTTCTGTTCTTGGTCATGATGCTGGGAGTTCGTGGGCTACTGCTCGTGGGCCTTGTCTACATGGTGTCCCAATTGAGCCTTCGATGACCTTGGGGAGGGGAAGGGAGGGAGGGGGGAGCTCCTGGGAGAGGTGTGAGTATGTGTCTATTTGTGTGTGAGCTCCTGTGCTTGAATAAAGAGTGAGGGGTGACTAGTTGGGGCTGAGGGTTGGGTCCTTCCACTGAAAGTCCCTTACTTTTTGGGAAAAGGGCCCCAGGGAAACAAGGAAGTATCTGCTGCTGTCTCCTATCTCTGCTGGGTTTCTGTCAGGAGAAGGCCTTGCCATAAGGGGGGGCTTCTGATCCAGGAGACTTTTAACTTCTAAGGACCCTGCCCCCTTTTTTTGTTCTTGTAGCTAGAAGACCATGTTAGAGGAGATCCCCAAATTCTCTCCTAGTTCCTCCATTAGACTTGACTGAGGCTGCCAGGGATGGAGGCTGGGAGTTGGGGCTGAAACCAGTCCTCTAGAGCCTTCTTGTCAAAGCTTCATTTTAGCCTGGGGGATTTTCCCTTTTTCCTTCCATCTCTAGCAATTCTAAGGAGGAGACCCAGCCCACAGAGTCAGGCTACTCACCAGTGCTAAACCTTGGGTGCAGGACAGTTATTGCCAAACAAAGCAAAATTCTTGGAGATGATTTTTAACTGGGCAGGTACCAGATGGGAGATGTATTGCTTCCTAGACCTGGGAATGGGTATAGGCTAGAGGGGATGGCTAATTCCTAAGGCAATTTTATCCTTCTTCTCTGATGCTGCACCATAGGACTTTGTAAATGTCCTTGAATCTGAAAGGGACAAGGTTGGGTTTTTAAAAAAATTGTGGGGATGTTATTCTGAAAACTCTGGCTAGGTTTAGTGTACAGACAGAAAGAAACCTGTATGGTAACGGGGTTCATATCTGTGTGTGTATTGTTAGGAGGGGAGGCATCACTCACTGCCTTGGGACCAAACTACACCCTCTTTAAAGGCCTTTTTCTAAGATTTTTTTGGGGGGAGGGAGAGGACAGAGGCAGGTCTAGAAAAGACTTAGCTGGACAGGCTAGGTCTTAGAGACCAAACTGCTCTGGAACCAGTTTGTGTGAGTGGATGCAAACCCAACTCTTTCTTCTGGGTGAGTTTCCTGGCCAGGGGCTTCACTGGAGCCTTGTACCCAACTACAACCCTGGGATAGGAAATCTGGACCTGCTGTGCGAGGGGCAGACCATGGGGGACCCCAGTTACTG
The DNA here is from genome assembly GCA_028627135.1 of Pseudochirops cupreus. Taxonomy (NCBI): domain Eukaryota; kingdom Metazoa; phylum Chordata; class Mammalia; order Diprotodontia; family Pseudocheiridae; genus Pseudochirops; species Pseudochirops cupreus. Next base: position 554,245,017 of record CM053582.1, on the reverse strand, counting down.
GGGTAGATCACTGACATTCCTTGGGTTCTGGGGGAGCTCTCTGTCAGAACATGACTCCTTTCTCAAGGCAAGTCTCTGCTGTGTCTTATTTATGGGCTGGGAGGGGGACATTTTGGGTATGGGATAGACTCCTGATAGCCTCCCATCCCTGTAAAATGAGGGAGGTGGGGCTAGATGAGGCCTGAGCTGGTTCAGACATTCTGTGTGCCAAGGATTCTTTCAGCTCTCACATCTTTGACGTTTCCCAAAAGCAACAGAGAGGAGGTAGCCAGAAATCAGGGGGCCCTAGTGAGTGATGTTAAGCCTGAAAGGTATTGAGGTGGGGTCCAGGCTATAAACATTGGTGGACCTGACCTTGAATTAGAAGGCTGGGGGGCCATCTAGTCTGATGGGAACAAAAATACAAAACATGGAGTAGGTTTGGGAGAAGGGAGAGGGTGAGGGCTTTATTTTCTTCCCTGTCTCCCTCCATCTCCACATCCAAATAGATTCCCTATGATCCAGTAGTGGTCCCCTAGGGCTGTTTCTCTTTTGGATAGAGTGGACCCACTATGCTAGATTTGCCTGGCAAAGCCAGGGTCTTCCATGGTGGGCTTGAGGTGCTAATCCTGCCATATAAGGCCAGCTTTGGGGTTTTCTGTTAATCCCTTGACTAATCCCCCTAAGTGGCTACATTTCCAAGTCAGTTCGGATTTGCAGCCTGGCTGCTCTGGGTTTCAACTTCCCCCTCCTCCAAGTGAGTCATTAACCTTGATTGACTTGGGGTTGGTAACCCCTGGCTACCTTACCCCAACCTCTTGCTTTCAGACTCCTGATTGACCTGCCTATGGAAGAAGGAATGATCTTTATGAATGGGATAATGGGATCACCAGAATTTGAGCTGGAAATGACCTTAGGGAGACTGAATGGAGCCCCCTCAAAGCTCGAGGATTGAGTGACTTGCCCACACAGCTAGTGAGTGAGCTGGGATCTGAACTCAAATGGAACTCTGAGGCCAGAGCCCTTTCTCACAGTGACGTCCTTCCTTGGAGAGCATCACCTGGCTTTCACCTCTAAGAATATGCCCCTCTGAGCTTATCTCTTTTCTTCCTGCACCCTAGCCCTCTGTAGGAGGGATGGATCCCATTTTGTAGCTGGAAAGACAGAGAAAGGGCAGGGAAGAGATTCACCCAAGGTCAGAGAGTCCCACAGTTAAATGCTTCCATGAGTGATAGAAGGTGATGATTTTCTTAGCTGTCACTGCTAAGGAAAGAATTCCAAATTGAAGTGTTATTGAAGGACAGGTATGGAAAGGACCTCAGTAGTCTGGTCTACAAATTTCAGAGAGAGGGAATTCCATCAACCATTTATTAAACACCTACTATGTGCCGGGAATTTGATACTGAAGTAAAACAACTTTTATTGTTCAGTTTCAGACTCTTTGTGACCCCATTTTGGGGTTTTCTTGGCAAAGATCCTGGAGTGATTTGCCATTTCCTTTTCCAGATCATTTTACAGATGAGGAAACTGAGGCAAGCAGCATTAGGTGACTTGCCCAGGGTCACACAGCTAGTAATTCTCTAAGGCTGGAATTGAACTTGGGTCTTCTTTATTCCAGGGCTAGCACTCTATCCCACTGCACCACATAGCTGCCCAAGTATGATCGCAAAGCTGGAAAGGGGCCAGGTTGTGAAAGGCTTGAAACATAACATGAATTTATACTTGAGTCTTAGGGGTAATTTGGAGCCAGTGAAGTTTGGAGCCAGGTGAGTGATGTGGTGTGACTTTTGGAGGAAACTAAGATTCAGAGAGGTTCACTGATTTGTCTAAGGCCCCTCAACCAGCATCACAAATAGGACCAGATCCACCTCCTCTGATATACCTAGCCCAGGGCTCTTTCCACTAGGCTACACTATCTTCTAACAGAATAGATTTTCAGTATGGGATGGGGGGAGGAAAGGAAGTCCCTATGGAAGGGGAAGTTTTCCAGGGGGCTGGAAATTCCCTTAACATAGCAAGAGTCCTTGGATTGTCTACTTCCATCTCTCTGTGTGCCTGTATTTTCATTTCTCTTTAAGCTTCTCCCCACCTCAACCACCACATAAGGGGGATCCCATAGTACATAGTTGTCCTTGGGAAAAAATACTTATCTCACCCCTTCTCTCTTCCTAGTCTTCTTCCATTTACTCTCCTTCACCTACCCTTATGAATGAGATAATATCTGTAAAGCACTTAGCACAGTGCTGGGCACACAGCGGACACTGTTCCCTTCCCCTTCCCTACTCTGGTGTTTTCAGCAATGCTGGTCACTTGGCTATTTGTTGAAGGGGATATTCCATCTCCTGACTGTTTCTGCTCTGGCTGTCTCCCATGCCTGGAACGTTTGGCCACCTTGCTTCTGCCTCCTAGAGTTCCTCCAAGACAACCTAGATCCCACCTTCTGCTAGTGCTTTCCCTCTGAGGTCAGTTTTCATTTATTCTCTATCTATTTATTCTCTTTCTTCTTTGTATGTTGTCTCCCCCATTGGACTGGGAGCTCTTTTGAGAGCAGAGTTACATTTTTTACCTTTCTTTGTATCCCTGGACCTTAGCATGGTACCTGGCACACAGTAGGGACTTAATAAATGCTTGTTGGTGATGATAATAAATAATACTGAGTTGCTGTCGGTGGTAACTTGTTGCCTTCTCATGGGAGTTTACATTTTAAAAGAGGACTTGGTGAAAGGGCAATGTTTAACTCAAAGGAATGAGCCATTAAAGGCATCATGGAGAGATCCACTGTTTTGACACAGATCATTTCCTGTAGATGACCACCTGTTGCACTTGAAAACATTTTCTTCATCCATTTTGTTTTTTTGGAGTGGATGGTCAGGCAGGTTTTTTTTCTTTTTTCAAATATGTCTTAATGATGTCTTTGGGTTTTACATCATTTCCAGGAAACTTTCTATTGTGACAAAGAGAAAGACTTAAGCAAAAGCAGTGCATTGAGCAACTAATCTGCTGATATATACACATAATATTCTAACAATGCTCCACCTCTTTGCTATGGATGGAGGAGGTGATTCCTCTTAAATGAGAATGGATTTTATTGAGAAGGCTCTGAAGCACTTGGTGCAATGGCTACATACCAGCCCTCTTGTCAACAAGGAATCCTTCTTTGTCTCTGTTTGGAGGTAGTGTAATAGAATGAAAAGAACATTGGATTTGGAATCAGAGGAACTGGGTTTAGATCCTGGAGTAGCTGGTCTCCCTGGGTAAGTCACTTCATTTTGTAAAATGAGAGAGTTGGACTAAAAAACAGGTCTCCAGCAAACTAGCCATTGGTTTCCTTCTTCCATGTCTTAGATGTGCTCATCCTTACCCTCACAATATAATCTTTGTTTTCGAGTGTTATTTTAATTCAAAACTTAACCAAACACAATGAGCATTCCCATATACAGAGTACAAGAGAAGATGCAAATTATACATGAAACTGTTCATTTCTATTAGGTACATCTTCCTTTAAAATAACGCTTTAATGTTTGCCGAGCACTGTACTTAAATTATCTCATTTGAGACTCACAACTACCTTGTGGGGTAGATACTATTGTTTTCATTTTGCAGATGAGGAAACTAAGGCAAGTTACATAACTTGTCTAGGGTCACACCATAAGTGTGACTTGGGTCTTCCTGATCCCATGTCCAATGCTCTCATCCCCACCTAGCTGCCTAGGAAAAATACTTGGAATTCAACATGCACATAGAATCTTGAGGAACTCTAGAGGGATTTAAACTGAGACCTGAGCAGGAATCCCTTTTATGACCTATCCAAAAGGGTGTCAGCTGGCTTCTACTTGAACACCTTCAATAATGGGGAACTCATTACTTCAAAAGGCAATCTAGTTTCCTTTTGCATAGTTTATAGGAAGCTTTTCTTTATATTAAGCAGAAGGTACCCTGTTTTCAACTTCTAATTTCTCCTAGATCTGCCTTTTGAAGTCAAGAAGAACAAGGTTAATCTCTCTTCCTCATGAAGATTTTTTTCAAATAATTAAGGGCAACTTTCTTATCCTACCTAAGGCTTCCCTTCTTCAGGCTAGGTATTTCTAGTTCCTTCAACTGGTCTTCAAATGACATGATCTCAAGATCTCTTACCACCCTGGTGACCCTTCCTGAGATGGGCTGCATCTAAAATATGATGGGTACTCAGGACTGAATATAGCTCTCTACATATGGCCTGACCCCATCCAAGTCCAATGGGACTATTACTTCTCATTCTGTGCACTGCTGGCTCATACTGACCTCACAGGCACTAAAGTCTCCTGGCCTTTTGTACACAGACTTCGGTCTAGCCTTCCCTTCCCTCTTCCATACTGCAAATTGCTTTTTTTGGGCCAAGCATGGGAATTGATTCTTCATGCCTGTGATCTCATGGATGTGGGCACTTCCTCTAAGGATGTGGATCACTGTCCTATCCATGCCCTTTTATGTTTATCCCTATTATTCTGTTTTCTTAGATAGACCCCACCATTTCTAGCACACTGACAACCTGTGGGCCAATATGGCAGAGTGAGCAGAAGTATTAGAATCTAGTTCTCTTTTGGCACTTCCTTGAAAAAGATCTAGGGAATGTACCAGACTGAATCTTATTGGGAAAGCCAAGAAGTCAGAGTCCACAATAGCCACAGGGAGCATTCCAGTGCCCGAGGAGGGCCAAGAAAGGGCACCAGAAAGAGACAGCAAGGGATCCTTGAGAAAGCACTGGGCGAGGAAACAGGTGCCATCTGGCAGCCGTGTTGACCACCACCCAATGTTGAGTCACAGATCCAGGGTGGAGAGGAATGGTCATGAACCTTGACCCTACCTGTGACTGAGCAAGGAACAAGTTCTAGGAATCATGTGTAGCTGTATGTGTGGCTCTGATCCCACAGCATCTCAGACCAAAGGGAAACTGGCAGTTCTGTCTCTCTGAACCCTGCAGTGCTTCTGAGTGGACCAATAGTGACTGAATCAGACAGCAGTCTGCTTAAACTCCCAACCACAAACTAATAGAGGTTGGACCAGGACAGCAGTGAACAGTGGGTAGTGCAGGACAGACCTCCCTGCTCCTCCCACCCCTTTGGGGGTACTGAAAGGTGGCAGGTCCCAGCCAAAGTTAGGAAAGCAGAAGGACAGTTCAGGTCAGATACTTTTCTCACCCAGAAGTCTGCAGAGCCCAGCTCTAATATAAATCCAAAGCCAAGAAGTAGGCTTGGAGAATGAGCAAATAAAAAAAGAACCTGACCTTAAAGAGCTATTATAGCAACAGGGGAGCTAAAGACAAGCACAGAAATTGTATGAAACCTCCCACTTAGGGGCCAGATGCGAGTCTCACAAATCACATGGTAACAGAGCTGTGTTAGAACACAGGTTGCCCAAGCTGGAAAGGACCTTAAACTCATCACCCCTATCATTTTACAGATGAGAACATGGACCCAGAGTGGGGACCAGCTTGACTTAAGGCTACCTGAGGCCAGGGGCTAGAACCCAGCTTCCCCAAAGCAAGCTCAGAATGGACTACCTAGATAAGATGACACAGGATTCAAAGTCCTGAATCTCTCATTCCCATTGGAAAGGTAGGAAAAGTTCCAATTCCTGCCTGAGTACCAAGGACTCAGCCCATTTTTCTTTTGGTTCATTTTGTTTATGCTTCATTCTGACCTGCAGTTTTTTACTTCTCTGTCAGGAAGGGTAAGGTTGGATTCATCAGCAGACCTAAGGAATCAAGAGTGGTCATCAAATGTTGTCAAGCTTTTGTTGGTGCTTGCCATTGGCCACAATGGATGGAGTGTTAGAGCCAGGAAGATATGAATTCAAATACTACCTCAGATATTAATTAGCCATGTGGTCCTGCGCAAGACACTGGATCTCTCAGCCTCCCTTTCAACTACAAAATGGGAATAATTATAGTTACTTACCTCATAGGTTTGTTGCAAGGTCAGATGAGCTTATACAAAATACTCTGTAAACCTTAAATAGCTATTACTCCTCTTACCACCACACCACCACTGCTACTACTACTGCTGCTGCTGCTGCTGCTGCTACTACTACTACTACTACTACTATTACTACTACTACTACTACTGCTACTGCTACTGCTGCTGCTACTACTACTACTGCTACTACGACTGCTGCTGCTGCTACTGCTACTACTGCTACTACTACTACTACTGCTACTGCTACTGCTGCTACTACTGCTACTACTACTACTACTGCTACTGCTACTGCTGCTACTACTACTACTACTGCTACTGCTACTGCTACTACTGCTACTACTGCTACTACTACTACTACTGCTACTGCTACTACTGCTACTACTGCTACTACTACTACTACTGCTACTGCTACTGCTGCT
>CM053582.1:554215535-554238165 GCA_028627135.1 Pseudochirops cupreus | reverse complement strand
ATATATATATATATATATATATATATATATATATATATATATATATATATATATATATATATATATATATATATACCAATCTGCCCATTTCAAGGCATCTAAATAACCCCCAATATTGCCATCTATCACTGCCCTTCTTCAGCTAATCCTACAAGAGAGACATCTGGGGGAAACACTTCCCTATGCTATGGATCTAAGCCTCCTGCCTGCTTGACCCAGGTTCCTGACCCAAGTCTTAGCCCTGATCAAAAACATTCTGATACCAAAATTAATCTGAAACACAAAATCTAGGGCGTGTGACTGTCTCATAATTTGTGGGTTCCTACTTTCGTTGTCCCCGTAATATCTGGAACTCTTAAACATAGCCCCTGGGGTAATGGGAGAGTGTCTCAGAATCACTTTACCAGATGGACAGTCTGGGTTGTATCTGGGTAGCCACATCATCACAGACTTACTCTTCTAGGGAAGACACTCCAGCCCCTAATATAGGGCAAGTCCTAAGTAGAGACACAGAACACAGGAAACCTGGAGGGATGAAAACACAGGCACCTAACGATCCTTTCTACTGGGCTGCCTTGCCATGGGGGAAATTTCCCAGGATGCCCACATAGAACAGCTACACTCATATGGTTTTTGCTTGAAGGCCTCAGGGGAGAAGGAATCTACTCCCTCCCCCTCCTACCATGGCATTCCATTCCACTTTGGGAGAGTGCTCATTCAAGTGCCCAGCATTAGAATTCACCAGTTGTAGGCATTGCCTGCCCTCCTCTGTGAATAGCCCAGCTATTTTACACAGGTTACCTGATCCCTGAAACTTCCCTCAGTTCTCCTAACTACCATGCCCATGGTCTCTTCCCATCTCCTTTCCCATCAGAGACCCCAGAAGTTAGAAGCAGAAGGAACCTTAGGGAGCCTTTAGTCCAACTATGGCATTTGACACATGAGAGAGGAAGTAACTTCCTTATTGGCACCCAAAAAGCAATGTCAGGATCTGAACCCAGGTCTTGTACATCCAAATCCAGGCTCTTTCCATGACATTGTGCGATCTTTCCTTTGAGAAATCAGGTAAGGAATCACAGATGACTCTTACACTTCCCTGAGCCTTTGATGATTGCTGTGGGCTTTGGCGAAAGCTGGTTTGTTTTCTCCCTCTGAGACATACTCTATAAATCTAGGCCAGGGGTCCCCTCCTGAACAAACGCAACTTAGAGCTCAATCTCAATCACTCTAAAACAGAAGAGGCAGCCAGGTTGGGGTATGGCTCTAGAGTCAGAAAGGCCTGAGTTCAAATCCAACACATACTCCCATACTTACTAGCTATGTGAAGTCACCCCATGGCTGTCTGCCTCAGTCTCCTCATCTGTGAAATGAGAGTAATATAGCACGTCCCTCCCAGAGCTGTTGTGAGGACCAAATGACATGATAATTACTAAGGATTTTGAAAATGCTCAAGGGCTATTTAAAAAGGGCTCCTTTGAGGAGTAAGTCTTTATCTCCCAGCTTTACCCAGTTAAAATGCCCCAGAGGAGTGCCCCCACCTTCCCTGGTCAAGGCTTAACCCTCAGCACCATCCTCCCCACCCCAAACACACATGTTGGCTAGTATTTGTGCGGTCAGCGACACCCCCAGCTGCATGACATTGGAATTTTCCAATATGACCCCAGGAAAATGGGGGAAATCTGAGAACAGTCACTATATTGAAACTATAACCAGGGCTTGGTGAAAATTGCCACATCATCCCAGAATCACCATCCGCCGGGGAGGGATAGGGGAAGGGGCCACCAAGACCAGGCAGAACCAAAATGTGGGATGGCAGAAAAAGCATTAAGTTTGGCATGAGACAACCTGAGGTATAACCTAGCCCTATTTACTGCCCGTGGGACCACGGACAAATCCCTGAGCCTCAGTGTCCCATCTTGGAAAATAATTAGGTAAAGGAGAGACCCCAAGGTCCTCTTTAAGGTTCTAAATCTTCATTTATTAGACAGGACCCAAAAGACCGGAGAGGAGATCCCAGAGCAAGTCAGGGACCTGTCCTGAAATTACATCTGCTCACGCCCAGAGTCTCTAAGGCACTTGAGGCCAGATGGAAGCTGGGCTTTTCTTTCAGAGGCAGCCCTGTAGGCTCCATGGTACCTGACTCCACTATCAGAACCATGAGAGTGAAAGGAAGCAGAGCCAGGCTTTGGGAAGGGAGGAAGAAGAGGGGTCACTCACGGTGCCTGTCTCTCTGTTCCCAACAGCTCTGGGTCGCAGACAACAGGAGACGTGGAGCTGGGAGGCAGAGGATAGGGAAAGGTCCTAACCTTGCCTCTGAGACAGGGGACAGGAAGGTGATAAAGGCAGATAGGATGGCTGGAAGGCAGAGAGGCTGGAGGAGGGAGGAGGAGGAGGGGCCCCTAGGTCTGGTCACACGTTAAAAATAACCCTTGTCTATTGTTCGCTGCGATTGCTGTATTTCTCTCTTGAGAGATTGCCTAAGTAAAGACTTGGCCAAGCCAGGAGACTGCCTGGAAGTTGTAAGGATGCAATTGTTTTTGTGATGAAAATTAAATTTGCCAAAAGAAAATGTTTTTAAATTAAAAAAAAATTTCCAGCTGAGGCCAGAGGATTGTTTCTTTCTCATCTGTGTACCCCAGGGGCCTAGCACACAGTAGGTGTTTGTAGATGGATTGTTCCTGTGTCTTATATGGTCTGTGTTCACTTCATGCCACTCTGGCCCATGATCAGGGGTCAGTGAGGAACGCTGGACCCAGAGCTGATAGGGTCATCAGAAGCCACCTAACGTCGCTCCTTCCTTTTATAAAGGAACAGTAGGAGGCCCAGAGAGACCCCGACAAAGTCAGAGGAGCCCATAGAAACCCGGGGCTAGAGGCCAATCCTGTAATTTTACAAGTCAGTACATTGATGTCCAGGGGAGTTCACGAAATTACTTGCCCAAGGTCACACAGGCTGTAACCTTCAGAGGGGGCTGGACAACCACTCCACTCCTGGGGACCTCTTTTCTTCTTCTGTAAAATAAATACGTTGGCCTTGTTGGCTTCTGAGGCCCCTCCTCGAATTAAATCCCTCCATTATCTCATTTGGTCTTCAGAACATCCCTCCAAGGTACCTAGGATAGGTCCCAATTGAGAGATGAGGAAACTGAGGCCCAGAGAGCCAAAACGCCCATTTGAAGGCAGCACAGGTGAGTTAGTAGCAACGTTGGTCCTGAAACCAGATATTGAAGTCGGAAACAGAAAAAGAAAGTGGTGCCTAGACCCTAAAGCCCTCTGCGCCTTCTGCTCACCCTCTTCTCTGGTTGTCTCCCCTGGTGGGTGAGCACCTTGAGATGGATGGCTGCCTCTCTCGTGAATTTGTATGTCCAGCACCTAGAACAGCTCTTGGTTCATGGTGAGCTCGTTAGTTCATCCATCCATCCATCCATCCATCCATCCATCCATCCATCCATTCATTCATTCATTCCTGAATTCCAAGGTCTGTTCTCACACACACACACACACACACACACACACACACACACACACACACACACACACACACACACTAGAACACACAAAACTGCAAGCTGGGCCTGGGCCTGGGGGCTGGGGAACAGGGCAGAAAAGACCACCCTGGCTGAGATGTCGGGGGCTTGCTGTCTAGCACATCCTACCCTAACCCACAGCTCACTCCCCCAGACCCCACTTAGTGGAAACAGTCTTCCCTTGGCTGACCTCTCCAGAATTCACTCCTCCTTCCTCTGCCTGGGTCTCCGTCTGCCTATCTGCTTCCCCAACTGGCGGGCCCACCTTCTAACAAGCTTGGCAGCCTTCCCCCCACCACGGCACCCAGGGGACCACGGCTTAGTGGTCAGAGCGTCAGGTTTACTATACCTAGCTTCCAGGCAACCACAGCTATGCACTCCTGGCAGGAGGGTTTTGGCCCCATCCTTCCTCCTTCCCACCAGACAGATGGAGTCTATTCTTCATGGGGAGATGCCAAAGATTGAGCTGGGAATTGGGGTCTCTCCAACCCTTTGCCTTGGATCAAACTGGATCCAGGTCTCTGGTTGCAAGGGTCCAGGCTGCTAGGGAATAAAGTGGGAAGCCTGGGACTCCGAATGTTGATTGGGCGGTGATCGGGGCAACCTTTCACCCGTAAGATTTAATTCAATCCAATCCAACATTTATCAGGTATCCACTGTGGAGTGACCTGCTGGGTCATTGGAATTAGAATTGTAGGGGACTCTCAAAAGCAGATCAACCCCTTCCTCTGTGGCGACAAGGAAAAGGGTGAGCAGCACCATCAAACACAGCCACGTCTACTGCATTCCACAGCCATAGTCCCCTTCTCCCCCGCTGCGACATCAGAGGCTTAGCTCGTCATTTGTGCTTCGGGATCAAGACTGGTCATTAAAACCAAGCAGAACTTGGCTCTCAGCAGCATTAGTGGTGCCTTCATTTATTCACTGTGTCTTTTTGAGCCTTTCATTTCCATCCCATCCTTTAACATCTAAAGCGATGACACCTCTTCCAAGCAGCTTTCCCCGACCTTCCCCAAGTTGAGATTGACCTCAGACCTCATGGGGTCCTTATCTGATGTCATCTTATAGAATATGGTTATCATGGAATTCTGGGTAATTTTCTCCTTGAGATTAGGGACTTGACTTAGGAGTCACAAAACCTAAATTCAAATCCTGATTATTTGACCATGGACAAATCTTTTCACCTCTTTGGGTCTCATTCCCTGGAGCTGTAAAATGGGTAAAATACCCTTGTACTTTCTACCCTACAGGGCCATTGAGAATAGTGCTTTGTAAATCTCAAAACTCTATAGAAAGGAGAACCATCACCATCTTCATCAGGGAATATCTGCGGTCTAATTATCCATTTCTTTCTTGCATCTCTCTTTGGAGGAGGGGCACGGCCATAGCTCTGAGGTATCTAGATGAACCTAACTCCCCAGCCTGGGAGCCCTGGTGCTTAGAGCCCGGGGACTGACCTTCCCAGGCAGGAAATGGCCTTGGGCCCAGCCCCTCTCCCACGGCACCAGGAGGCCAGCGCTTCCTGAGCTCTTTGGGATGCCGCTACTCTCTGCCAGGCATATCATTTTCCCAGCATCTAAGAAGGCTGGGCGGCTGCTTAGGGCTCAACCCTGTCATTCCTAAGCCTGATTGCAGCCCAGTGGGAGCAGCCAATCATCCCCTGCTCCTGAGGCATCTTCTTTCTCATGCTTCCCATCCACATACTCAAATGCCTATCCATGTACACACATACATACTCACACACCCCTCGTTCTTCATTGGGCCATGACTCACCTTGGGGCGGAGGGGAATTGGCAGAGGGAGGCTGGATTCCGAGCCCACAGAGCCCCTGATGGGATGGTCTTTTATTCTCTTTCTAGCATTGTACTCAGAACCTTTGATCAAAAAGACATAATAGGGTCCACTCTCTCTGGCTCAAGAGTAAGTGTAGTGTATGAGAAATTGGATTGGAAGACACAGGGCCTACATTCAAAACCCAGCTCAGCTACTTACTATGGGACCTTGGATGAGGTCCTTCCCCTCTCTGGGCCCCAGGTCCTTCTCCTGTAAAATGAGACTGACTGCCTGGCCTCTGGGGTCTCCCCAGTCCTTTGATCCCTTAAGACCTTGCTGCCAAAACAACAGAATCCACTTGGCTCTTGCTAAATCTTGATAAACTGGAAAGGAGTCAAGTTCTCCCTCCTCAAGCATTTGCCTGTCACTGGTGTTCCAGCATAGCCCAACCTCTGGACATGCCTGACATACATACTCGGAAGGGACTTGGAAAGGTATCACTATAGCCCTCAAAGGTCTCCCCCACCCATCTACCCACCCCTCAAAATGTCCATCATTAGCTGTTCAGCTAAAGCACTGTCCATAATGGGGTATCATCCAGTGTCAAGAACCCTGAATTTGGAGGCAGGAGAAGCAGGTTGGAATCTAGGCTCTGCTGCAGAACTACAGAAAATCCCTTCCCTCTAGCTTACCCCACCGGAAAATAGAAGAGAGAGGGGATAAGAAAAGGGGGTGATAGAAGGGAGAGCAGATTGTGGGAGGGGGTAATCCGAATGCATGCCATCATGGGGTGGGGGAGGGGAGAGATGAAGAGAAAATTCGGAACTCAAAATCTCATGGAAGCGAATGTCAAAAACTAAAACAAATAAATCAATTGAAATGTGAAAAAAAAATTTAAATTAAAAAAAAAAAAGAAAATCCTTCCCCCTCTCCGCTTCCTAAACTGTAAGATAAGAATTATGAACTAAATGATCCTCAGGCCCTTCTGAGCTCTGAATCCTGGGGATCCTCCTTTAAGGTGGTGAGGAGGAGGCGCTGGCATGCAAGGTCTGTGGTTTTTACAGTACAGGGCACTCCCAGTGTGGGCCCTATCTCCAACACAGAACTTGAACCATCCATGACTTAATAGATAAGGCACACAGGGGCACAGATATTAAGTGTCAGAATCAGGATTCAAACCTTCCTCTTATACAGTCCAAACCTGGCATATTACCCACTCCATCACATTGCCTCTGTGGACTAGCAATAGAAAATACTTTAAAAGATAGCTAGGGAGCTAAGAGTCAGGAAGACCCAAGTTCAAATCTGGCCTCAGACACTTCCTAGCTGTGTTGCCTTGGTGGAGTCATTTCATCTCTGTCTGCCTCAGTTTCCTGAACTGTAAAATGTGGATAATAATAGCACCTACCTCGAAGGGTAGTTGTGAGGATCAAATGAGATGTTTCTAAAGTGTTTAGCACAGTGCCTCATACATGGTAGGTGCCTAATAAATGCTTGCTTCCTTTCCTACTCCCTTGAGGTTTTCTGGGATGTCTGGGAGGAGAAAGGACAATGAGTTTTAAAGAGGAGAGAACTTCCAGGCAGCGTATTCCATTGTGATTTCATGCTCTAGGGAATGGCTTTTTTTTTTTTGTTTTTAAATAGGGAACATTTGATAAGTCAGCTCTACCAACTATGCACATCTATGGTCTTAGAGCTGTCCAAGGACACACAACAAAGAGGTGAGACTTTTTTTTTTTGCTTTTTGTAGGGTGATTGGGGTTAAGTGACTCACCCAAAGTTACACGGCTCGCAAATGTGTCAAGTGTCTGAGGTCAGATTTGAACTCGGGTCCTCCTGACTCCAGGGCTGGTGCTCTAGTCACTGCACCACCTAGCTGCCCCCAAGAGGTGAGACTTCTAACGACTATCCATATTGTTGGCCAATGACATCACAGAGTGAAGTCTTGACTCATGGGAGAATTGGACTTGAGTAAGGTAGAGTAGTACAAAGTCATCAGCCTCACTCCCTCTTCCAGAGTCCTGGAGATCCACCAACATGACAAAAGTCAGGAAGATGGGTGATGGCCTGGGACACAGTGTTTGACCTTGGTTGTGTCTAACAGCTGACTCTTAGGGCTCTAAAGTTTTCAAAGCACTTTGTTTTCATCATCTCATACAATCTTCCTAACAACCCCAGGAGGCAAGTGCTATTATTATTATTTTTTTCTCATTGTACAGCTAAGTGAAGGCAATCCCAGGTGAAGTGACTTACCCAGGGTCACATAGCCAGCAAGCATCTGAGGCAGGATTTGAACACTGTTCTTCCTGACTCCCTCCCCAGTGCTCTCTCCACCTGGCTGCCAGGTCTTTCTGACTCAAAGGTTGGTTTTCTGTCCCCTTACCCACGATGCCTCACCTCTCTTCCCTTTTGGATGGCTCTCGTGGTTAGGAAGTCTCTTTATATCAAGGTGAAATTTGCTTCTATGGGCCTTCTATTCATTGTCCCTAGTTCTGTCCTTGGAAGCCAAGCAGAAAAAGACTAATTCCTCTTGTACATGACAACCTGTCCAGCTCATTATTATGTCCTGCCCTGAGGCTCCTATTCTCCAGGCTAACAATAGCGATTTCCTTCAGCCTACCCCCATGTGGCTGGGGCTCGGGGACTCTTCACCATCAAAGTCCCCTCTGGTCCCTCTAGCTGCCAGTGTCCTTCCTAAAATGGAAAAGTGTGGTCAGGCCACATCCTCTTTGGATAAAGAGGCCATAGGAACATCCTGTCTGCATCTCAGCTCTTTAGAATAAGGCCATGAGTCTCCCTTTCGTGATTCCTTTCTTCGCTTTTTTCCATCCAGGCTCGATCAGACCCTGAAGCCTGGCACCAATGACATGAAAAATCAACCCTCCTTCTCTCCACATGCTAGGAGGCTTCCTGTTCCAAGGAAAGACGGCTGTGATTCCATCTACTTCCTTTAGGTATCCGTCTTCCCTTACCCATGATGGGACGAGCAAAATGGCAGTCTGGAGAGAGAAGACCTTGAGGGAGTCGCAGGAAGTCCATCAGCCCTTGGAAATTGGGGGGCCCTGACGCCTGGATGGTAAGAACTAAAATTGGCTCATGGAAAAGCCAACAGGCCAAGATGAAAGGCTTCTTCCCAATTTGGAGGAAACCCCACAGCTGGTCAGCTCATCCCCCCAGGGGATTGTGGGGGCTCCAGATGTGAGGAAGTTGGGCTGGCTGGCAGGCTGTTTGTGCCAAGTCTCCTTGGCTGTTAAAATCATGGGGTTTTGTCCCCTGTGACCTCATCAACTGATGAAGGGAGGTCTGCCATAACAGCCTCAACAGCCATCTGCCTGAGGAGCATGATGGAACGAGGCTCCCAAATCTGGTACTCCCTAGCTGTATGACCTGACCTCTCTGAGCCTCAGTTTCTCCCTCCGTGAATTCAAGCTGAAGACACTGATACTTCCGATCCACCGCTTGCACATGGCTGTAATAAAGGACAATATTTTGCAAGCATTCAAGGAAGGCCTGTACAAGTTGGGGCCCGCAGGCCAAAGATGTCAGGCAGCATTAAAAGAAAAAGGAGAGAAAAACATCCACAGGCCTTATTTAGAGGCTCCAGAATTATGAGCGGCTGCCAGCCCAGGGAGGGGCGGCCCCGAAACCAGCCCCCTCCCCTCCACGCGCCCCCCAAGCCAAAGAACAAAAGGCAGAGGCTTCAACATAAACAGAAGCCACTGCTGGGCCAGGCATCTGAGGGGGTCTGGGAGGTGAGGCTGGGGGGGGACACAGGGATCTCCTCCACTGCCCCCACGCCTCCAAGCCAGCTGTGGAAATGAGCACGCTCCAGGGGCCCAGGGACCGGAAGGAATTAAGCCAAACCAAAAAGAAACTACTGGGAGGGCTGCAAATGATGTCTGCGTCACCTCTCCATCAGCTGAAATCTCCACGTGCCAGGGAGCTCAGAACTGCCTGGGTCCCTGGCTAGTGCGGCCAGGGCAGGAGGGATTTTGGCCAGGCTGCTGGGTTTTGAGTAAAAATGAAAAGTTGGAGATTGAAGCTAATCCAACTCTCCCATTTTACAGATAGAATAATTGAGACCCCAAGAGTTGAAGTGACTTACCCAAGTACACACAGGTCGTGAGTGTCAGAACCTCGGTTTAAACTCATCTCCTCTGGCTGCAGGTCCAACATGTTTTCTATTACACCGAGCTGTCCTATTTATGGAAAGTCTTGGTAACGTGGATCTTAACCTTGGAGGGACTTTAGAGACCATATGGGAGGAATCTGAGGCCCTCAGAGATTTTTGTCACTGGTCCAAGGTCACTCAGATAGAAAGCATCAGAGGTGGGGATTTGAACCCAGGTTTTTTGACTCAAGATCCTAAAGATGTTCCATTAAACCACACTGCCTCTCATTCATCTGTGAGATAGATCCCAGAGCTAAGGTCCGACCCCAGGATCTTGCTTAAGAGGAAGCTAAATCACCTTGATCAAGGTCACACAGGTGATAAGTAGTAGAATTGGGACTAGAACTCAGACCCTGAGACTTCCAGTTCAGAATTTCCAATGCACCATGCTGTCTCAGAGAATGACATCACAGTCAATTGACCAACGCATCAATAAGAAATCAGTAAGCACCTTCTATCTGCCAGATAGGGGAGGCACAAACACAAAAGTGTGACGTTCCCTGCCTTCCAGGAGCTTATGTTCACTGTGAAGATACAGGACATATAGGAGAGTGGTTTGGCCAAAGAGGGAAGCTTATGTTATTGGGAAAGACTGTTGTATTTGGAATATGTAGACCTGGGTTCAAATCCTGACTTTGCTATTTACTCTGTAGTGCTAAAAAAGTCATTTAATTTTTCTATAAAATGTGATGAGACCAGATGACCCTTTTAGCTCTATAGCTATGATCCTGCGGTCGAGGGAAAATCCACCTCAGAATTCTGACTTCAAGGGAGAGTCGCTGGATTGAGAGCCTGAGGGGACCACCATGGGCCTAGACCGAGGTGTCGAACTCAGAGAAACCGGCACTCATTAAACCAACTATGAGGCTCCCTGGAGGCCACATGCGGACTTAGAAAACAACATATTAATGTTGTTTATGTTCCGGTGTATTTTTATTGATTTTAACAACATTTCCCAATTACATTTTAGTCCGGTTTTGCTACACTAGGGAGTGTGGAGGTGTCAAACATTGTGACCTAGGGCACATGGTCCACAACCCTCTGGAGGGCCACTAAGTCAGAACAAAAGGTAGCAGGGACGTGCTTAACTAAATAAATAGAAAAGCGATAAAACACAGACAATGTTAACTTTTGGCTTTCTAAGCCAATATGCACCAGCAGAAATTCTCAGGTAAGATTTGGTGGCTCCTTTTCTATTTGAGTCTGACCTGGTCTAGACCAACCTGCTCATTTTACAGATGGGAAACTGAGGCCCAAAGGGTGAAGCAACTTGGCCAAACTAGCAAATGACAGATCCTTAGGGCAGCATGACCCCACCTCACTGCCAGCCCCAGGAGAGAAACCTAAGTGGTCAGATTTGAGTTCAGGACTTCTTGACGCCAAGCCCAGCATACCATCCACTGAGTCATTTAGACACTCCTGTAAGCTTACAGGACCTGGTATTCCCAGGCCATCTCCCATCCAAGTACCTGAGATCAAACAAGATCAGGTGCATTTGGGTGGCATGGCCAAAGACTAAGGGCACACAGTAGGTGTTTAATAAATGCTTATTCAGGGGCAGCTAAGTGTCGAAAAGAATAAGGTCACTTTAAGTGGAAGATCTGAGTTCAAATTTAACTTCAGTCACTTATGAGCTGTGTGACTCTAAGAAAATCACTCAACCTCTCTCTGTTTCTTCATCTGTGAAATGGAGGACATAAAGCAGCTGCCCCCAAAGGTTATGAGAATCAAATGAGATAACAAGTAAAGCTGATTTAAATGCTAACTATCGTTGTCCTCAGTGACTGGATGTTCTGCAGTCACTGCTTGCTGTCTGAGCCCAAGGACCGAGAGGGCACTGAGGACAGCGCGTTGCTGGTTGGGGAGGATATGTTTGTGTTTCTATGTTTGTAGCTTTTCAGTAAATATTCTTTGGTAAAAGCTAATTGATGTTGATTGGTTAAATGATCACAGTGAGTAATCACTGAGTAAATCGATGACACCTGGGAAATGCTAACTATCATTGGTCATTGATAGTGAAGACACTACGCCAGAATGGAGGTCTACATGGATAGCATTAAAGAAAACACCACGAAGCATTGGGTGATGGTGCCCCTAGAACTCCAAGGGGAAGATCTCATTTTTCTATAGGAACCAGACTTGCCAGCGAGAGTGGGAGTTGGGATAAAAACCCCCAAGAGTATAGAGAGGCTACAACCCAGGCATGGAGGTTAGCCTGTGCAAAGGCATCTGGATAGGAGAGGCAAGGTTGTGAGCAAGGAGGAGTCTAGTTTTGCTATAACATAGAGTGCTTGAAGGGGAGCCTGGGAAGATTCCCTGAAGTCACATGGCAAAAGGTCCTTAAATGATGAACAAGAAGAGGCTGCATTTTACTATAGAGGCACTAGGGAGCCATTACAGTTTTCTGAGCAGGGGTGGGGTATAGTCACATTTGTGCTTTAGGAATATCACTTTGGCAGCTGGGTGAAGGATGTATCAAAGAGAGAGGAAGGTTAGAGCTAGAGAGACTAGTTCCAATGGAAGGGACCTCATTCTGGATACATAACCAACCCAAGTCTTCTTGCAACATATTTGTGTCCAATGACACTTTTCACCCCACTTGTAAAAAAACATCATTATTGGTAACATGCTCCAGCCTGCTCACCCCCACCACACTCCTCTCCACTGCCCTTTGGCTCACCTGCAGTTCTGAATCTTTTGAGATCACATTGTTCCCTGATTCATAGCCATATAGCTTCACCAGAAAAATATGTGTTTGAAAGATGAGCTTTTGTGTCAGAAGCAGCTTGGACTCACTTAAGTTCCTAAAAGCAATCCAACCCACGCTCTTCCTTCTGTTCACATCAGTGTCCAGATCATATACTATGCCTGTTCAAGATCAACAAGCTGAAAGACTAACTCAATGGACTGCCCATTCAACTTCATATTTTAATATGAATAATACATGTTTTTCATCCACTTGATTTTTCCTGTGTGGATAGCTAGACTAAGCTCTTTCCAAAGCTTACAAATCTCATGAGATTTGTAATGTCCTGGGATTTAATGCATTCAGTTCAACATCTGGAAGACTTCACCTTCTACAAGAAATCCATCTTCCTTTTGATCTCTGCATAGAAAACCCTCTAAGGGTTTTCTCAGTGATAGATTACTCTCTATGCCCCACAAGAAAGAGACCCAAGATCAGACTGATAGCAACCACCTGAGACATAATCAGAGAGAAACCAGGGTGTTGTAGTAGTCAAATTACTGAATTTTGAGACAGAGGATCTGGATTCAAATTCTACCTCTGCCAAGTCACCTGTGTGACTTTGGCTAAGTCGCTTCACGTTTTCAAGCCTCTGTTTCCTCATCTGTATAATGAGCTGGTTAAACACAATGACCTCTAAGGTCTCTCCCAACTCCAAATCTTTGATCCTAAAGCTTTCCTTTAACTCTTTCCTTCTAACCGTAAATGTATGTTTAACTGTAGGATTTCAGACATGATAGTGCCCAGATGGAGGGGATGGTTTAGGGAAGAGGGGAGTTTCCTGGTTCCACAAAGAACAACAAAATGACTGCCCAACTCTTCCCTAATTCTACTGCTCAAAAGAGACACAGGACTCATGCTCCCTAGAAATCTCTTTCCCCCCACAGTAGTGGCCTAGAGAGGACAGATCCAAGGTCAACCTTGCACCAATCATCTATAAACTATCTAAAAAGTGTCACAAGGAAACTTAACTTTCCTCCTCTATAAAGTAAGGAACTTGAACAAGATGATTTCCAAGGCCCCTTTTGTCTCTAACTTTTATGATCATAGTGGGGTGCATGAGGGAGCTGATCAGGTCGCTCTTGATCATGTGATTCCATGTCCTCAGCACAATTGAAAAAATGGCAAAAGCTGACAGAGACAATCAGGCATTATTAAATGAAATGCCAATAAATGTTCAGGTGTTGTTACTCCATGATGAAGTAGCAAGTTTTCCCTGTCAGATCTAGAGGGCAGCTTGACCAAAGATCAGTCTAGCCCCAGGTCACCTTGAAGAAGAAGTCAGCCACAGAAGGGGTAGGAGTCACTTCAAGGAGTGTGAGCCCTGGCAACTTCATAAAGAGGCAGCTGTGGAGAAAGTCCAGTTCTTGAGAGCTGGTCCCTCTTTGCCTTTCTCCCTAAAGGCCAATTCTCTCTCCTCATTACCTTCTCCAGCAGCCTTGGAACTTTGTAGAAGACCATCTCATTCAGTGGGAGACATCATACCCAGCAGGTAACAGACCCAGATGGTTGGAAGGGTCAATGCAGGTGACTCCGTGGAGTATAACCCCTGGCAGCAGAGAAGAAATCCATCTGTGGATCCAAGACAGAACTACTTCCAGAAGTCAGGAGTTGATCTTCAAAGAGAATTGGGCCCAGGGAGCCCAGCTAAGTGATCTGCCCAGAAGAAACTGCATCCTGGAAGGGAGCAGCATAAGGACCTTATAAGAAAAGACAGAGTCTGAAAGACCTGAGTTCAAATTCAGCTTCACACCCTTACTAGCTGTGTGACCCTGGGCAAGTCATTTACCCTCTGACTCAGTTTTCTCATCTATAAAATGGTGATTAGAATAAAACCTACCTCTCAGGGTTAAGAGGATCAAGTGAGATAATTATAAAATGCTTAGCAGAGCGCCTGGCACATGGTAAGTGTTCTATAAATGCTAGCCACCACTATGATTATTAAAAGAGAAGACGGTGGGCCCCCCAACACCACAGGTATGAGTTGCCTTTGTCATCTGCATTCTCTACTCATGCACCTCACCATCCATGTACAGGACAGCGTGCCCATTCCTCCCACTGACACCGTGAGTAATTGTGGGATGGCATGCCCTTGGTTTATTGGGGGAATGTGTCATAGCTACTCTTATCATGCCATTTGCTTTGAGCTGGTTATGTCTACTGGCTGATTGTTAAAGGTAGGTGCATCAGAGGGGGCTCCTGAGGCACAGCTTTAGGTGTATACACCCACAGTGTACAAGAGGTAGGTGCCCCCTAGGGACCTAATCTAGAAGTACAAGTTGAAGGAGCTAACTCCCTGAGGGAGCACTATCTCTAGACCCTACTTCTCTTCCTCTCCTCCCCTGTGCTGGTGTTCTTTGTCTCAACTTCTCTCTCTCAGCTTTCGCATGTATACCCTCTCTCTTTCTCCTATCTCCCAACCCCCACTGTCTCTTCCCTTTTGAAGACCCTCCCCTGCCACCCACATGTTCAGTAGAACACATGTTGCCATTCTCATAAACACATCCTGATCCTGGAAGCCACCCCCCCTTGTCTTTGTGATTGATCCATTATGAAGAGGAAAGGAGAAACACAAATCTTTCATTAATTCCCTGCTTTTATTAATTATTATACTGGCTTTCAACTTGGGTGGGGGAGAGGGCATCCCTTAAAATTGGGGAAGGTTTTTTTTATTTAAAAAACCCTACCACATTCTCTCTTCAACAGATGTGAGCCACCTCCTCTAGGACTTTGGGGGCTGCTGATTGCAGGGAAGAGAAATACATTGTGTAGGGGAGGCCCAGAGGACTTGTAAGTGTCAATAAGATCCTGAAGGCAAGGGGTATGTATGCTGGGAAAGCACTCTGTGTGGCTTTTCTTCAGACACCACAGCATCCCTTGCCCAAGGTCATCATGTTCCTATGGCTAGAACAGACCTTAAGATTTTTTAGCCCACTCCTCTCACCCCTATTTTGGACACCAAGGACACCAAGACCCAGAGAGGAGTCACACAGTTATTTTGTGTCAAAGTTAAGATTCAAACCTAGCTCCCTTGATGCCAGATGCACACTCTTTCTTCTAAAAGCTGAAGAGGACACTCTTATTCAGGTGCAGGCTACACTGACTGAGGTCCGGACCATCCTCTATGCAGCTACAAAGGAGTCTGACCACATCACTCCCTCCATCAGCAAAGTCTAGTGCCTCTCTCCTGCCTTGTGGACAAGACAGGAACTCTGCAGTTTAGCTTTAAAAGCCCTTCCCCACCTGGCCCCAGTCTAGCTTCCCAAACTCATTGGACATGCTGTCCTCTCTGTGGATCACTCCATGATTGGGCCAAAGTGACCTTTTCTTTGTTGCTCACACGTGGCGTTCCATGACCTCACCTTTGCACCAGGCCATCTCCTTTGCCCACCTCAAATGCACCTCAGAGAATCATCTCTTCCTTCAAGTTGATGCTCAAATACCACCTTCTACAGGTTTTTCCCATCCTGCCAAATAGTCCCCTCCCTCCTAAACTACCTTGCATTTATCTGTATTTACTCATAGGCAGTGTGACTTCCTCCTTTGTATGCAACTCCTTGTGAGCAGAGAGTGTGTTTCCTTCTTTGTCTCAGAGCTTAGCAGAGTTCCTGGCACATAGTAGGTATTTAAATAGTACTTATTTGATGGATTCTTTGATTCTGTAGGAATCTTGAACTTGAAGTTCAACCCCAATCTCCTCCTCTACTTCATTCTTCCTTTGTCCACATCCTTTCTCCCTCCATAGATTCAAAACACTAATTCTGAAGAAACCTGGCCTCTGGGTAATCCCTTGAAAAAATGTGTTGGGGAAGGGAGGGGAAGTATGCCACATGTCATCATGATGTGGTGATAGGAAGCACTGCCTCTGAAATCAGAGGACCAGGATTCAAATCTGAGATCACACCTAGAATTCTCTGATTTTTTGCACTCAGGCAGGAAGCCAGTGGATGGGGGAGTAGGGGAGGAATGGGGGTTGAGAGGAGGGAAGTAGGGTACAGGCACTGCCTGGGATCTCAGTCTATATTTTTATGCTTTGCTGTGACAGACCCCTCAGCCATGCTGCTTCAGAACTTGTCCCTCTGTCCATAAAGTAAAGGAGAAAAAGTTACCAAGGGGACATTATGTAAATAAAATGCTTTCCCATCCTTAGTGACCCTGTCTAGGAGTCCCTCAATTGAGGCAGAAGGCAGTTTCTAGGCCTGACTAGTGTATGGAAGGACCATTTGTGCTAAGAGGAATTTCTGGAAAGAGGAAAGATGAGGGAGGAGGGGGAGGGAGGGAGCAGCCCCACAAATCACTTTCAATGAGGTGAGAGTCGCCAAGGCAACCTGCCTAGTGCTGGAAAACACCACAGGCCAAGAGATGCACCATTGCCATGGAAACCTCATCCTAGGAGCCCATAGGGAATTGTCCCTGTTTGCTGTAGCAGCTGAGGTAGTAGGGGGAGGTCCAGGACTTAAGGGTAGAACAGTGGTTGATATGGCAGGGAGAGAAGAGGAAGAGATAGACAAAGAATGGAAGAGAGGAGGGAAAGAAAGAGAGAGAAGCAAGGAAAAAGAGAGAGGAGGAAGAGAAAGAAAGGTATGGGGAGAAAAGGAGGAAGGTAGAGAAGGGAAAGAGAAACGAAGAGAGAGTTATGGAAAGGGGAGAGATTGAAGATTGGAGGAAGAGAAGAGGGAGAAAGGGAGATGTAAAGAGGGAGAAAAGAATATATAGGAAGAAAGGAAGGTGGAAGGGGAATGAGAGAGAGAGAGAGAGTAAATGGTGGACAGAGAAGAACAGGGAAGGAAAATGGAGTCTGGTTTGGAGGCAAGGAAAAAGGGATAGAAAGAAGAGAAGAAGGAGAGGGAAGAGATGAAGGAGAGGGGAGAGATGAAGGAGAGGGGAGAGATGAAGGCAGAGAAATAGGAGGGTAAATGGTAAAGGAGAGAAGAAGAGGGAAGAGAAGGGGATAGAGTGGAGTCTGGTGTGGGAGTGAGGGAAAGAGAGAAAGGCAGAGAGAGCTGGAGAGAGAGGTGGAGGAAGAGAGAAAGGAACGGGGGAAAAGAGAAAAGGAGAAGTAGAAAGAGTAGTGAAAATTGCAAATGATGGCAGAAAGAGAAGAGAGGGAGACATGAGAACAAAGGCTCCGAGGAAAGGAGGGAAATGGGATGGAAGATGTCAAGGGGAGAAAGACAGAGACAATGGGAGCTCCTTAAAGTAAAGGGTCCCCATTAGTATGGAAATCCTCAAGCTCTCTGGGTCTTTCCCAGTGTGAAACCAGAGTTACCAAGAGTGGAAACGTGCTTAGAGATCTCAGCGTGAACGGTGTGACGAGAAGAAACCCAGAGCCAGTGGGACAACTGGAACAGGAGGATCATAGGCTGGCTCCATGGGTATTATCAATAATTATTGTTTGGGCAATCCATAGTAAGCCACTAAGAGGGGGCTGGGGCCAGATGGAGCCCTGAGTCCCCTACCCGGGTGAGAGGGGGCCCAGCCCCCTGCACTGCCCCTAATGATTCCCAGATCCATCTCTCTCTGCCTGCCTTTGCCTCCAGAGAGCCCAGCTGCCGGGGACCCAGCACCACCTGCTGGCCAGAATTGGAAGCTGAGCAGTCCATGGAGGTCACTGCTCCTGGGATCCCTTTATAGTATCAGCAGAGGGTGGGGCTGTCCTTGGTAAACTTTGGGCAGTGACCTATTGTTCTTGTGGAATTCTGATAGTGAGGTGATAGAAACAGTGCTATTTACCAATTTCACTCCTTCATTAAACATTTTCCCACCTCTGTCCCTTGGTTTCCCGCCTGGCCATTGGTCACTCTGTTGACTCTGGTCACTTGACAGCTTTAGGATTCAGTAAAATTAGGAGATTGAACCAAATCAAGCAGCACTGTGCTGAGCACTGGCAATGCAAAACAGTGTCAATCCTCAGGGAATAATTCTATCATTCTAATATAGAGAAGTTATATACATGAATAGGTCTATTTTTAAATGTAAAGAAATCAGATAAAATGTCATGTTGGCACAGGAGGCACTAGGTCACAGGGGTTCCTAACCTGGTGTTTAAAATATTTTGATTATTATGTTTCAACGTTCCTCTTCTTTTTCTGATGCCGCCACTCTGGTGTAGGTCCAAGCCTGGACTACTGCAGTAGCAGCTGGTGGGTCTACCTGCCTCAAGTCTCTCTCTACTACTATCCATCCTCCATTCAGCCACTTAAGTGATTTTCCTAAAGCACAGGTTGGACCATGTCACCTGCCTAGCTCAACAAACTCCTGTAGCTCCCCGTTTCCTCCAGAAGCACATATAAAATAGTTTGGCATTTAAAACCTTTCATAACTTGGCCCCCTCCTACCTCTCCAGTCTTCTCACACTTTACTCCTCAACATTTACTCTTCAGTCAGTGACACTGGCCTCCTGGCTATTCCATGAACAAGACTCTCCATCTCTCTGCTCCAGGACTTTTACCTGACTGTCCTCCACGCCTGGAATGCTCTCCCTCCTCAATTCTGACTACCCCCGACCATGTACAACTTTCTTTAAATCCCATCTAAAATTCGACCTTCTTCAGGAAGCCTTTCCCTTTTAATTCCAGTGCTTTCCCTCTTTCCATTTGTACTTCCTATTTATCCTGTGTATAACTCACTCTGCATGTATTTGTTGTCTCTCCCATTAGACTGTAAGTTTCTTGAGGGCAGGTACTATTTTTGCCTCTTTTTGTGTCCCCACTGTGCCTGAAACATAGTAGGAGCTTAATAAATACTGATTGATTAGATGATTGATTGAGTCTATGTGTTTTCTTTGGTGCATTTAAAATGTCATTCTTAGGAGAGATCCATAGGCTTTCCCAGACTGCCAAGGGGTACACAATACCACAAAGGTTAGGAACTCCATCCCTAGAAACTAAGTTGGGGAGAGGAAAGGAAGCAGAAGGAAGCACTAGAGCTGAGTTCTTATTGAAAGTAGGGTGTGAGAGGCAGAGGTGAAGAGGGAAAAAGGACTAAAGACCTGGAGCTGGACAATGGCTCCCAAGATCCCTACTAATTCTAATCCTTTGATCCTATTACTCACCTACTATGCATTTGTAAGAGAAAAACTTGGCAGAAGAGAGAGGGACAGGCTTCAGAGTCAGGAAGACCCAACTTCAAGCTCCAACTCTGACTCATCTTGGCCAAGTGACCCTGGGTAAGTCAACCTCACTGCCCAGAGCATCTCTATAGAACCATGGGCTACAGAACAGTAGCCAAATCTACATTGGTAGGAAGTGTTTCTTCACCTCATGTTCCCTAGACCAATCAGAGGTCCAGAACAAAATGTTCTTGTATTTTCTTGTCTTTCTATTGTCATAGGTAGGGGTGCATAGTGAATTTGATGGAAGGTGGTGTAGTTCGGTGGAGTGGAGTGACCAGAGCCACAAGGAGCACAGGAGTAGCCAAGGATTAACCCAGATGCCTATTCCTTCCTCCCTACCCATCCCCCATTTTTCATACTAGTCCCCCAGGGTCTTACGGTCATTACGTTCTTCTCTTGGGGTAGCCCTTCCCACTAGGGCAAATTGACCAGTGGGCCACCACGGGGAACTGTGCCACATGGGACTTGTGGTAGAGTGGGTCGGAGGGAAAGATCTAGCATGAGTCCCCATGTTGCCTCCCCCATGCCTGGTCACTTTCCTTTATGCCCATTATTACATAGACTCAGGGTGTCCTTACTCCCTTCCTCCACTTGAGGCCTCTCCTCCCACCATCACTCAGCACCCACCTCTTCTCAGGTCAACTTCTCTCCATCCTGTCCAAGTCCTTGTCGTTATTATCAGGAGGAAGTCACCTTAGCCTCCATGGCCACAGCTTCCTCATCTGTCATGCTGGGTGTTGGATGGTTCAGTCTCTGAACTAGGATCTGTGTCCCTAGAACCTAGGTTATTGATCCTCCCCAGGAATTTCAGTTCAATTCGACAAGAATTTATTGAGTGCCCTGAGAACAAATCTCAACTGCACTTCTTACCTGCTGGGTGATCTTGGGTAAATCACTTCTCTCTGAGAATTGCTTCTTTTTCTGTAAAATAAGAAAGCTGAACTAGATCACCTTTAGGGTCCCTGTGAAATCCTTGTGATCTAAGGATGCAATGCCCTGAAGGATTGGGGAGCACTCTGGGTATAGTACTCACCATGCCTCTTGTGGTCTGGAGGGTGCAGAGACAAAGGAAGGAGGAAGAGAGAAAAGCACTGGCTAGGAAATACACTATCAGTGGCAGAAAGAGGAAGGTGGGGCAGACTGGAGACTGGGGCTAGAAAGGAAAGAGACTTCAGACCAGTTCCAGGCAAGGACCAAGGAAATTAAGTGATATGGATAAACAAGGTAAGACTACCTGGGGCCAAAAGCCACTCTCTATGACACATGTTCTTAACCTTTTGGGGGCCCCTTGGCAGTTTGGTAAAATTGATGGGTCCCATCCCAGAAGACTGTTTTTAAATGCCTAAAGTGAAATGCATAGGATTGCAAATGTCATAAAGGTCTGGTGTATGGACAGACCCCATCAGCTTCCTCAAATCGTGTCTCTCTGTGTGGAGGATATTAATTACATAAAAGAAACCAAATTATACCAAAATAAAGATGTAATTTTTTCCAACTAAGTTCACAGACCTCCTGAAATTCAGCCATAGTTTCCTTGGGGAGGTAGGACATGGTCTGTGGACTCAACTGGAGCTCTGAACCTGACTGAAACTGACCTGATGTGTTTAAATCCCTGGACTGGATCTTGGCAATTGGCTCTAGAGGGAAGAAATTCCCAACCTTCAGAGGGAAGTCAAGAGACCCTACAACCCTGTGACTTTCATCAGCCAAATGACCTCCAGAATATAGAGAAGTTTTCCTCTTCCCCTAATGAACCCCTTCTCTATCATCCCACCATGCTGGAGAGGTGTCCTTGGGCTCTGGAAGAACTGATCCAGCAGAGTACAAGTTCTGACAGGTCCTACCAAGGTATAAGGGCTTCAGGCAAAAGTCTAGTAGTGGATTGTGTGCCATCAGAACTGATAAATGTACAGATTCCTGAAATATTTCATGTCTAGAATAATGACTTCAAAGGACTGATACTGAAGGATACTTCCCAATTCTTAGAAGACAGGTAGTGAACTATAAGTGCAAAATGAGGTATACATTTTTCAGACATGGCAAATGCATTCATTGCTTTTCCTTAACTGTACTTATTTTTGACAAGGGAGGATTCTGTGGGGGATAAGAGGAATCACTGAAAGTGACATTGACAAAGACAGATCTAAACAATTAGAAAATATTAATTCCTCATGGATAGATTGAATCAATAAAATGAAAATGTCAGTTTTACTTAAATTAATTTACTTATCCAGGGCAATACCAAACTATCAAAAGAACTATTTTATAGAGCTAGAAAAAAATAATAGCAAAATTCATCTGGAAGGGGGGTAGAGTCAAGATGGTAGCATAGAAGCAGGAAAACTCTGCAGCTCCCCCCACAGCCACCTCAAATCCCTATAAAATATGACTCTATACAAATTTTAGAGCTCCAGAACACACAAAAGTACAAGGAAACACATCTCCCACTTAAGGCAGGCTGGCAGGCGGGACAGAAAGGGCTCATGGCAGCACACTGGAAGCCAAGAGCAGTCGTGGCTTCAGCCCCAGGGTTGCCAGGACAAGCCATGGCTGGAGCATTTGGGAGAGTGGACCACCAGCGGCTGTGGCAGCTTCCAGAATTATCAACCCATAAAAACCAAGTACAAAGTGAAAGGTCAGTGGAACTCAGCTAAATTTGGGGGAAAGGAGCGAGTTGGCCAACTGCCACCAGGGCAAGAAGCAGCGTGGCGGCTCTGCAGCTGCCTCCATGTGGCTGCTTTAGAGCTCCTGGCCTGCAGATTGCAGGGGGGCTAAGCAATCATTCTGAGGCTAAGTGCTCTTGCCTTGAGCTGCCTGGATCAGGATCGTGGTCTTGGGTGGTGGTCCTGAGGCGTGTGACCAGTGAGCCAAAGCTGGTGGGTGCTGCAGAGACTGTGGCCTCCTAATAGCTCCAGCAGTTGTGAAAACCCCAGCAATTTGGGACAAAGCTCTCCCCTCTGGAAGCAGAGTTCCACAGAGTTAAAAAGTCAAGTAATTGACTGGCAACATGAACAGGCAAAGGAAGCAAAGTAAACACAGCAACCCAACTTTAGATTCCTTTTTGGGGGACAAAAAGGATCAAAGCATGGATCAGGAGGAAGACAACACAGTCAGAACTCCCGCACCAAAAGCTTCCAAGAAAAATGTAAACTTGTTACAAGCCATAGAGGAGCTTAAGAAGGATTTTGAAAACCAAATAAGAGAAGTGGAGGAAAAATTGGGAAGAGAAATAAGAACAATGCAAGAAAATCATGAAAAAGAGAGTCAACAACCTGACTGAAGAAAACAACACCTTAAAAA
>CM053582.1:554196324-554215035 GCA_028627135.1 Pseudochirops cupreus | reverse complement strand
AAAGGGCTATAAATAATTGCATACCCTTTGACCCAGCAATACCACTGTTGAGTTTATATCCCAAAGAGATCACAGAAGTGGGAAAAGGACCCATATGTACAAAAATATTTATTTCAGCTCTCTTTGTGGTTGCAAAAAACTGGAAATATAGGGGATGCCCGTCAATTGGGGAATGGCTAAACAAGTTATGGTATATGAATGTAATGGAATATTATTGTACTATAAGAAATGGGAAGGAGATGGACTTCATAATTACCTGGAGAGGCTTATACAAATTGATGCTAAGTGAGAAGAGCAGAACCAGGAAAAATTTGTACACAATCACAGACACATCGTATGTGTGATGACCAACCTTGATAAAGTGCACTCTCCTCAGCAGCGCACAGCTAAAAGACAACTCTACAAGTCTCAGGATGGAAGGAGTTATCTAAACTCAGAGAAAGATCTAGAAAGACTAGAGTTTAAATGGAGACTGAAGCAATACATGCTATCATTCTTTTTCATGTTTGGTTTTGTTTCTTTTTTCCCAGTGTTCTCTCATTGGTTACAACCCTTCTATGCAACCAGACTATTGTACAATGTGAAAGTATTTGCAGATCCTATACATGATTGCATGCCACCATGGGGGGGGGGGGAGGGAAGAGAGGGGAGAAAATCTGAAACTCAAGGGATTGTAGAACTGAATCTTGTAAACTAAAAGTAAATAAAAAAAAAACTCCTGGGAAGACTGGAAAGCAGTCTGGCAGAAGTTAGGATTAGACTGACATCTTACACCACACTCCACAATACATTCTAAATGATTATGAGACCTTAATATTAAAGATTATACTATGAAAAGTTTAGAAGAGAAAGAGATCCTATACTTCTCACAGATAGGGATAGGAGATATATTCTAAACCCAACAAGACATAAAGGCAATTATAGAAGGTAAAATAGATAACTTTGATCATTTGAAACTGGAAAAATTCTATGCAGATGACATTAATATACTGAGAATAAGAAGGGAAATGGTTGAATGGGAAAAAAAAGATTTTTGTGTCAAATTTCTCTGATAAGGGTTTGGTATCTAAGCTATATAAATAATAAACACACACATACTATGTATGCATGTACATATATACATGCATACATATATGTATATATACATACACACATATGTATATATGTTAATAGCCATTTCCTGATAGATAAATGGTCAAAGAATATGAACAACAGTTCTCAAATTATTCACAATCACATAAAAATGTTCCAAATCACTAATAATAAAAGAAATGCAAATCAAAGCAACCTCAAAGTTTCATCTTGCATCCTGCAAATTGCCCCCCAAAATGAAGACAAAAATGGCAGTAGTCAATATTGAATGTGTTTTGGAATGATGGGCACTTTGTTGGTGGAGCTGTGAAATGGTACAACTGTTTTGGAAAGCAATTTGGAATTATGCAAATAAAATGACTAAAATGATCATACTCTTCGAACCAGAAACACTTCAAGGAAGCCATCGATAAGAACATCTTCACAGGCGTGAGTAGGTGGTGCAGTGAATAGAGCACCGGCCCTGGAGTCAGGAGGACCTGAGTTCAAATCTGACCTCAGACACATAACACTTACTAGCCATGTGACCTTGAGCATGTCACTTAACTGCAATTGCTCTGCCTTCCACCCTCCAAAAAGAAAGGAAAAAAAAAGAATATCTTTATCTACACCAAACTATTTATAGTAGCATTTTGGTAATAACTAAAAATTGGAAACAAAGTAGATGCCAATCAATTAGGAAATGGCTAAACAAATTATGACACATGAATGTAATGGGGTATTACTGTGGTGTAAGAAAAGATGTGTGTGATGAATATAGATGTATCAGCAAGCACCCTAGCACACCCAGGATGGCTGCTAGCACAGGTTCTTAGATCTGCTTTTCTAAAGGAAAGCAACTCAAAAAGGGTTAACAATCTTACTTTAATCAATCAAAAATATATCATTTACCTAATTCAGGGGAAAAAAGTCAGCACCCTGAACTTCAGAGAATACAAACACAAGTTACAAGCAGACAAAGAAACAGATCAGTAGACCGGCTTCCAGTCATCTGACCATTACATCCATACCTAGTCAATTACCAGAGAGAGAAGCATCAACATCTGGGTTTTCAAAAGCGGGGGGCTCAATGGCTTCCCAGAGTCTCATCAGGCCAAATCACACAACTCTTTCCAAAGTGAGCCCCAAAGCAAAAACCTCACATCAGGGTATATATATATATATAGTTATGTAGTTATATAGTTATATATAGTTATATATAGTCTTCTCCTGGATCAGAGAATGTGACAGCCCTCTTGACCCACTGCCCAATCACAAAATAACAAGGCGTGGGCATTCCTGAAGAACAAGCCTCCTGCCACAGGCTCCATGTGACCGCATTTAGCCTATTAGGGGGCAGAGTATACTTTCAAATTAGGGAAGCTTCTCAGAGTCGCTTAAGCCTATCAAAGGGCCTGGGGGCAGGGAAGATCTTCAGATTCCCATAACAATAGAGAAGCTTGGAAAAATTTTTATCAACTGATGCAGAGAAGAGTTAAGTGGAGCCAATTAAAGAATATACACAGTAACTACAATGTTAATGAAAAGAACAACCGCGCACTAAAACATCTAAAGTAAATGTAACAAAGTTATAAAAATCCCTTGAGACTTGAGACATGAGAGGACGCCCCCAACCCATGCGGCTGGGAAGTCCGCAGCTGTCACACACTGTGCAGGTTTTCAGACTTTTTCCATAAGTTAATCAGTTGTGCTGACTCTTTTTTCCTCTCTAAAAGACGCTATTTAATTCTATGGGATGGCTCTCTGGAAAAGGGACTGGGAGGAGCACGGGGAAAAAGAATGATGATGTAAGAAACAGAAGACCTCAATAAAAACTTATTAGAAAAACAAGGGAGGACCTTTGGTAGTAAAAACTTTGTGAGCTGGGAACAGTCTTTCAGGAAAAACTCCTCCTGAGTCCAGATCTTGGATCTCATCCTAACTGTAGCACTGACCCAGTGAATTGAATCTGCTGCGTCCAAGTCTTGGAATATTGTAGCCAGCACTGTATCATGTTAGACATTGTCCAGGCCAAATTAGGATGATATGTGGCCCAAGACCAAGTTGTCCATGCGTTGTGTGCCCTTTCCACCATAGCTGATTCTCTGTATTGGTGTCCCTCCCTCTTGTCATCTCCTATCCTTTATGATGTGGTTCTGGCCTCACATTCACAGTGCCTATCAAGCCTTTCCATCAGTTGATGTTGGTGAATGTTATCCTATTTATTCTTCCTACTTGGCCAAGGATACTGATTTCCCCCAAAGAATTCTGATTAATTGCCCTTCAGCATCAATGCTTATTGGGAGGGGATGGACATCTAACAAGTGCTTCTTCCCCAATCATACTTTAAGGCTTATCCAAGTTTCATTTCCTTCATTAAGCCTGCCCTGATTAAACCATACTTCACAATTGTCTTTCCCTCTTTTGTTTTTTGCCTTTGGAGTCTGTTCCCCCAAGTACAGGGCTGAATTATTAATACATTTGAACTACAGACCATTATACATCTTCCATTCGCCTCCTATTCTCCATTCCCTCCCCCGCCCCAATTCAGAGCCCTATTATTTCTTGAAATGGTTTCCTAACATTTCCTTTCATCTCCAACCTCTCTTCCATCCAATCCATTTTTCATATCACTACCAGACCAATGCCAGATTACATAAATTTTAGTTATTATAATTTAAACTAATGGGGAGGCAATTAATGCTTTTAAACAGCAGACTATACATTAAAAAGATTAGTTGGACAGGAATCTGTAGTCTGTATATGTGGTAAACACACACATGTACACACATGTGTACACATATGTATGTAGAAGAACTCACACATATACATACACACGTATATATGTATTTTATGTATATGTACATATATATATATATTTTTTTTTTTCCCCCTCCCCTATTAGAATGTAAGCTCCTTGAGACCAGATGATGTTTCACTTTTGTCTTTGTACCTCCAGGACCTAGGAAATTGTCTGGCACACAGTAAGCAATTAATATACATACCCTTACCGATTCATTGATTTCATAATTGTGGGCTGTACCTATGGACTGATACCTCTAGCATCCCTGCATACTTCCAAACATCCTTAATTCTTAAAAGTCTCCAGAATTAAAAACTGGACTCCTTCTTCCTCTTGCATCCTGCTTTGTCCACCTCTGTCCCCTTCTGCTCCTTGGAGAGAGCACCCTTCCTCTAAGCTAGTGCTCTAGAGTTGTAGGGAAGTAGTCTGGGGTAAAAAAAGTATAGACCCTTAGCTGGTCTGCAGTAGAGTTTGAGTTGGAAAATACTATTCTCTGCTCTAACCCCATGGGATTACATGCCCTTATCAGTCTTTCAAACTCCATGCTCTGCCCCTGCCAATTCTTCCTGTACCCATGCTTCTTCAAGGCTTCATTCAGTTACTACCTCCTCTATGAAGCCTTCCAGGATTTCTCCACAGGCAGTCCTTTCAATGTGATGGAGTAGTCAGAGTGCTAGATTGGAAGTCAGAAAATCAGAGTGTGGATAATCTGCTGATTTTTTATGGGTGACCTTGGACAAGTTACTGAACCTCTTTCAGTTTCCTGTATCTAACAAATGAAAGTGTTGGACCTGATAACTCTAAGGTACCTTCTAGGCTTAAATCTATGATCCTATGCCATTATAGCACTTATGTACTTTTCATATGACTTATGATATTCATCCCCTTCCCTCACTCCACCCCACTAGATTGTAAACTCCTTGGGGGCAGAGACTAGATGCATTGTGCATTCATTATTGGAAAAATACTTTAAATATAATCTGCCTCCGCTTCCCCATTGCACATATGAGGAAGCTGAAGCCCAGAGATTTGAATCCACTTGCCCAAGGTCACACAGTAAATAAATGGTAGACCCTGATTTAAACCCAGATCCTCCAAATCCAGTGCTCTCTACAATATGCCACATAGTATATGTTGGATGATTGAATGGCTAGTTGGCTCCAGAAGGGGGGAAGGACAAACTCCATGCCATCACTCTTATTTCTAAGTCAGCATAAAGCTAGGAGGCAGCAGGAGGGCTTTGGTAGAGCCAGCTCAGGGCTTTGCAGGTGGGAATGGAGGGTCAAGAGGTGGGGTCAAGACTCAGCTGGGAAGAAGTCACTAAGTCACTAAGGAACTTTCTAAGATGGAGATGAGGAGAACGGGGGGCTCTGAGGGCAACAGACAGGGTTCAAACTCAACACTGTTGTCGGGAAAGGATGTGTGGATGAGCAGGGGGACAGTAAGCCAGGGAAGAAGGAGTTGGAAGGCAAGTCCTTCAGAGAAGCAGCTGGCATCAGAGAGCAGATCTTGAGCCCATGCTCTGGGGAGGGAATTGAGGAGCTCACACCTGAAGGAGATGCTTGATGTCTTGGCTCCCAGTCCTTCAGAGATGTCAACACTGCACCAGCCATTAAGTTCCCAGCAAGCTGCTTAAAAGGCTCACCAAGCTGCCTCTCTTGGCTAGGGGACTGGGATTCTAGAGTTTAATAAGAGTCAGCAGAAGGTGGGGAAGGCTGGGAGACTTCCAGAACCCAACGTGTCTGCTCAATACAGATGTTGGCTTTTGTGGGAAGTCCTCTTAGAAGTGTGAATGAAACTAGTGGCTCTGGGTGGCCAAGGGACCTTCACATCTATTAGTGACAGTGGAGTAGTGTGGGGAACATTGAGAAGGACATGCCACTCCTCAAACCAGTCCAATCCCAAGGAAGCCATTGAAATGAAGCCAAGGCCAATGCGAATTCTAGCACGCTTTAAATAAATATAACCCTTGTTCCAAATACATCTGGCAGACAAGATGGTGATTAAGGTGGAGAGAATTTGCTCTGGTCAATTTCCCGTGATGAAAACAGTAGAGGGGGAGCTAGCTATGGCTCTGGGCTGGGTCAAGGGCATGAGGCAAGTGGGGGAGCAGGAGAGACTGGTGGGATGGTCAGAGCAGAGGAGCCTGCGTGAGGGAAGAAGTATTCACTTGAGGGAAACAAGATGCACAAAAAGCAGAAATAAATCAATGCAAGCTAATAGGAGGCAAGGAGTAGCAGCTTGGCTGGTGCAGGACGGGATGGGGAGGGGAATGAGGAATAGTTCAGGTAGAAGACAACTGAGCTGAGCTGAGAAAGAAGGTCTGGAGCAGAGACACAAATAAAGGAGATAAATTTTAGTGTGGGAGGGAGAGTAATAATGTTAGTGCGGCTGGACCAGAGGGTGCTATGCAAGGATCAATGTCTAGCAAGGCTGGAAAGGAGAGATAGGGCCAGGGTGTTTAGGGCTTCAAATGTGAAGCAGAGGAGTTTGTTTCTGGCTCTGGACAACAGCGAGCCATTGGAAGCTGCTATTTCAGAAGAGAGGACAGCATTTGTGAATATTGAAGATTTGCCTCCTCTTGGTGGGAGCAGCTGATGAGAGGCTGTCTAGGCACTTGAACTCATTTTTTTCTTCACACTCGAATTTGGAGCATGCCTGTGGACTGGCTATGAGTGACCTGGTTACAGGAGAAGTCAGTTATATTCATAGAGTTTTGATTTTACTCCTTTTTTTGATTCTGTGAACTTGACGAGGAGCCACTGGAGGTAACTCTAGCCCTGCTCATTACCCTTTTCCAGCGGGGTTACCAGACAGGAGGCAGAGAGGGAGGTGACTAAGCCCCTTATTCAGCACCAATACACTTTGAAGACTGTGACCATTACGATTCATCTGCCACTAACATCTACCCTTACAGCTAGCAAACTCCCATCATCTGAATTTGGAGGAGGAGGCATTAGCAGATGAGAGGATTAAGAAAGGCTTTATGCAGGAAGGTGGCAGCATTTGGTTGCCTAGGAGGAAACTCTCCCTAATCTCTGATTCGCTCATCTCCCATCCTCCTTGATCCCCATCCCCCATCTTTCTTGACCCCACCCCATTCACTGCAACCCCGACTACTCCTTCCTCTGTGCCCTCTGAAATTCCCCTTCTGTACTGAACAGACCTCATTCTTTCTGGACTTCTTCCTCTCATCCTTCTCCCAGAGAGCTGGTTTCCCCCAACAAGGACGCCACTTTTCTGACCAACCTCTCCAATGCTAGCTGTAGCTTTACTCACACTACATAAGACGCTGGTCCTGGAGGGTAATTGGAATAATTTTTTCTTTCTTTGCTACTCCCAGACTCTCCTTTTAGCCAGGATTACTCACCAACCTTTCTCTTTTTGCAGTTTATTACATTAGCCTTTAGCAGATAGGAGCCCAAAGTGGAAAAGCTCTTTATAATCAATTAAAATAAGACCTGAGGATGCTTGTGGCTGGTTATGAGCTTCTTATTGCAAAATTCAGACTGAAATTGAAGGAAGTAGGGAAAATCATCAGACTGTACTGTTGTTTGCACCTCATTTTTGAAGAGGACCAGTAACATCATGAGGTGAATGTCTTGACTTGTGTATGAATGGGATTCAAGTGAGGCAGCGCTACACAGTCATCAGCCTCACTCTTTCTTCCAGAGTCATTGAAATCCAGTGGCTGGACAAAAGCTCTAAGCTCTCCTCAGCGCCTGCTTCAGCCAACTTCCTGGCTTTTGGGCCACATTGTTCTCACATGCCCATTCCACCAGGGGAAGTCTTCACATGCTCGGGATAGATATCCCCCTAACTCACTGATGGGTTTGAGACTTCAACTTGTTCAACCCATCTGCTGAGAGGGTTGTGGCCACTGCACATGCTTTTTGGAGTTACAGGTGAGAAGTAGATGAGAGCTGGTCACTAAAGGTGCATGAATATCCCTGAAAAGGGCTCAGCAAGCCCTCATACCAGAATAGACACCCAATGCATCCCATTAGATTGTATAGGTATGTATACTGTATAGATATGACCTAAATAGCAGCCCTTATGAAGATGAAATAAACGTGATAAATAGATTTAAGGGATTAGATCTGGTAGATTGAGTGCCTAAAGAACTATAGACAAGGGTTCACAATATTGTACAGAAGACAGCAAAAACAACACCAAAAAACCTCAACGTCTTAAAGAAAAAGGAGCAAGAAAACAAACTGGCTGTCTGATGAGGCTTTATAAATAACTGAGGCACAAAGGAAAGCAAAAGAGAAAGGAGAAAGGGAAAAATCTAGCCAATTGAATGTAGAATTCCAGAGAATAGCAGAAGATGAGATGGGTAGATAGTGTCATGGAAACAAGGAACATGAGCTGGGAGAGACTTGATGTGCTATGGTCCATGGAGTCATGAAGAGTTGAACACAACTGAATAAAGAAACAACAGCAAACACCAACCTTTTCCTCACTATTACAATTGTGATGGCCCTGAAGTCATTCTCCTTCCTTTCTCGAGGAGCTCAGCACTTGGCTCCCTGTCTTCTCTTCTCCAACTCCTGTCCGCATACTGGGGCACTTCAGACTCAATGTTGATGCTCCTGCAAACCCTCTAACTTCCGTATTCCACACAGTCTCCTTAAATCCCAAGGCTACTCTCTTACTCTGCCTTAACCACACCCAAGACTAGTCCCACCCTGAATCTTACCACACTTGATGGTATTCTACTTCATTAAACTCATAGAGGTCTGATTTCATTCCTTTTATTAATTCCAAGAACTTGATGAGGAGAAGGCTGGGGAAATTCCAGTCCTACCCATTCCCCTCTGCCAGCTGGGTATCAAAACTTTGACATTCCCCAAACAAAACAAAATAAAAACAACCCTGACATTCCTGTACCTAATCAAAACTCAGTATCATTCCATCTTTCCCTAAAGTCCCCCTTCTGAACCCATCTTTTGCCTCCCTCAAAGCCCCCCTCCTCTTAACCCTTCAGAACCTTCCTGCTTTGACTTCATTTACCTTCCTTCCTAATCTCAACCTTAACATTAACTCTTTCAACTCCACACCAATTTATACGCTCTAACTCCTCAATATCTTGTCCTATTGCCACTCATTACTTGTCAAACTCCATTCCTGGATTTCTTCCACCATCTACTGCCTCTCTTCCTATTCATGCGCTGCTGAGCAGGGCTTCAGGAAGTCACACGTCTTTATTGGTTAGGTCCACTACAAATTTGTGCTATCCATCTTCACCTGTATGCTTACTGCATCAAGGTAATCCTTTGATTTCTCCTTAATTGATTCCCTATGTCTCTCTAAAAGCTTTTCCAAACCTTATCTTTTATCTTCAAGTCTCCAATACCTCTTTCCCTTCACTTTCTCAGATGAGCATGTCACCTCTTCCTTTAATGTGAAAAATTAAGATCATTTATTGTAAGTGCCCTTTTCTTCATTTCATGACCCTTTGATATCACTCTTCCTTCCCCCTTGTCCACTCATCTCTTTTCCTGGCCTCTGACAATGAGGTGATTCTTCCCTTCACCAAGACCCCTTCTCTATGTGCCCTTGATCCCATATCCTTTGGTCCTCTCCAGCAAACTTCCCCTTCAACCCTCTCCCTTTTCCAATCTTCAATCTTTCCCTATCTCTTGGTTCCTTTCCTCCTGCTTTTGAACATTCCCAAGTCTTTCTCATCCTTATTTTTTTTTCTAAAGCCTAACATATCCTCAAGTTATTCTTTCTCTCTCTCTTCCATTTCTCAGGGAATCCTAGAAAAAGCTGTCTACAACTTGTCTACTTTCACCCACTTTTTACCCCTTTGAAATCTGACTTCTAGTTACCAATGATCTCATAATTGCCAACCTATTCTCATTTCTCAGTCCTCATCCTTCTTGACTTCTCTGTGCATTTGACAGTATTGACTATCTTCTCCTCTTGGATACTGATTAAGTTTTTGTGACATTACTGTCTCCTGGTTCTCTCCTACCTGGCTGACTATTCTTTCTCAGTCTTCTTGCTGATTCATCATCCACAATATAGCCCCTAAGTATGGATATTCCCCAAGATTTTGCCTTGGTCTAATTTCTTTCTCTTGGTCTATCTACTCTATCTATTCTTCTTTCCTCCCCTCCTCTCTCTCTCTCTCTCTCTCTCTCTCTCTTTCTCTCTCTCTCTCTCTCTCTCTCTTTCATTCTCCTCCTCCTCTTTCTTTTTCTCCTCCGCCTCCTCGTCTTCTCTCTCTCTCTCTCTCTCTCTCTCTCTCTCTCTCTCTCCTTCCATACATTTAACCATCATCCCTACAAAGCTGACTCATAGATTTATATATCTGGTCACAGTCTCTGTCCTGAGTTGCATTTCTGTATCCCCATCTGCATATGGGAGATTTCAAACTGGATGACCCCAAGAAAACTCAAATTCAGTATATTCAAAATATAACTCATTACCTTTTGCATCAAACTCATCCCTCTTCCATTTTTGCTCTTATTTTTTCATCTTCATCCCTATTTTTGTCAAAGGTACCAACATCTCCCAGGTTCAGAACCCCAGTATTATCTTAAAGTACTCACCCTCCCTTATACCCCATATTTAGTCTGCTGCCAAATCTTGCTGTTTCTAATTCCATAACATCTCTCACACCTGACATTTTCTCTCTGCTCATCCATCTGTCACCCTGGTTCAGCTCCATATAATCTCTTGCCTAGACTATTGCAAAGGCTTCCTCACTGGTCTCCTTGATTCATGTCTCTCCTCACTCCAGTCCATCTTGCACACAGCTGCCAAAGTGATTTTCCTTAAGTGCAAATCTGACTAGGTCACCCCCATACTCAGTATACCCTAGTGGCTTTCTATTGCCTCTAGGCCAAAATATAAATTCCTCTGTTTAACTTTTAAAGCCCCTTACGAACTGGACCCAACTTAACTTTCCAACCTTGCTGTACATTATTTACCCCCTTACATTCTTGATGCAGCCAAACTGGTTTTCTATGTGTTCTTCAAAAATGGCATTCACCTCTCATTTCTGTGCCTTTGCCTTGGCTGTACCTTATGCTTGAAATACACCCTCTCCTGCCCATCTCACTTCCTGAGAGGAGCTTGGCTGCTTGGCTCCATGCTCTTTGGGGTCAGGAATCACCATCTTCATGCCTGCTCCATTTTTTGTCCTGCCACAAAGGGGTGCCTACTCTCTCCCTATTGCCCCTGTTTTTTCTTGTCTTGTGAATTGAAATGAAACCAATATCACCACTGTCTCTGGCAAGGTCCTGTCCATGGACATTTCTACTCTTCCCACTCTTTTTGTGACTTCCTAGACAAAATCTCCTTTCCTAGACCAATCAATCTACCTTTCCACCACTCCCTAATATATAGATTTTCTCCCCTCTAGGGTATAAGTGCCTTAAGGTAATTTCCTGACTAGCCTTTACATTTGTGTCTCTAGGGCTTAGCACACTGTTTAATGCATAGTAAGCATTTAATAAATGGCATTCATTCATGCACCCATCACATCTCTCTTCCTTTAAGATGCAACTCAAGCAACACCTTCGACCTGAAACCTTTCCTTATCCTCTACGAACTGCTAGTGCCCCACCCCAGCTACTTCTGTATTTATTTATTGGTGTTTGTTCTCTCTATGTTAATTTTACATGTGTTACACACACACACACACACACACACACACACACAGGTACTTGTCTCCTATTGGAATGAAAGCTAGAGATTTAAAGAATAGAGATTGTTTCCTTTTTTTTTTTTCATTCCTAGCCTCTAGTACAATGCCTGGTGCATCACAGGTGTTTAATAAGCTTTTTGATTGATTAATAAAGAAAGAAAGATTATACAGCAAGCCATTCCCTTGTGATTAACTCCATTTGACCATATTCAAACGATTAGTGTTCATTGAAATACAGCAGACCAACGACGACAGTTTTTCTTACTGTGCGGGGGCTTGAGAGTTAAACTTTTTAACCCTTACACTGACTAGGTGAGCCATGTTGCCACATAGAAAAGGGCAGAGTTAAGGGATACAGGACACCAACCCTCTGGGCACCACAGAGAGCTCAGCACTTCCCCAGAACTCCCTGTTAGGCTCTGCCTGTTGGCAGCAATGTCCAATGTGGGTGAAATGGGCATCCATTCCCAATTCCCACTGTCCTCTCCTTGTTTTTGTCCCCCTGTTTCCAGTCTGGAATGCCATTTCATCTGTTCTCTGACTACTGAATTCCTACCAATCCTTTAAAGCAA
The DNA here is from genome assembly GCA_028627135.1 of Pseudochirops cupreus. Classification (NCBI taxonomy): domain Eukaryota; kingdom Metazoa; phylum Chordata; class Mammalia; order Diprotodontia; family Pseudocheiridae; genus Pseudochirops; species Pseudochirops cupreus. Next base: position 554,202,926 of record CM053582.1, on the reverse strand, counting down.
AACTCACCTGCCTACCTCATCCAGGGCCCCCTTTCTGCTCTCCTCAACCATCAAAGACCTCAAGGTTGAGTCAATGTAGCATTGCGGATGGGGGCCAGATTTGCCATTAGGAAGACCTGGAGTTAAACCCTGTGTCTGACACATATTAGCTGACTATAGTAAGGCCCTTCATCTCTCAGTGCTCCAAGAACATAAATGACAGACATCAGGGGGAAGAATTTCCATACTGTGAGTTCACCACATTGATTAAATCACATGTCTGGAGGGGAAAAATGCACTGATATATTATTTCATATTCTTATTGATGTATGGGTCAATTGCCCCTACAAGACTATAAACTCCATAAGGTTTGGACTTTATCTAAACTTGGAATATTTCCTAGAGTCAGCCTGGTGCTTGATGAACAGGAGCCATTTAATAATTATTTGCTTAATTGATCTTGGGCTACAACATATCGACTAGGAGAGGTCCCTAATGAACCAGCTTTAGTGACCAGTGAAAAAAAAGATGTTTAATTCGCTTGTCAATTGTGTGAAAGTGAATGGAGATGTTTAGGTAAGTGGAAAGTTTTTGAATAGTTCTGTTCATTCTTTCAGACTTATGTGTACCATGAATTGGTGCTTCTACCAAAGAAAGAATTTGCTGAATAAAGATAAATTTAAGGCCAGCTGTGGTCTGAATCACCACAAATTTGAAATGAGTATTTACTGTATGATGTATTTTATAATCCTATACTATATTCCACTTACAACATATCTAAGCTATATCTCTAAGTACATACCCATGGCTTATAATAATAACGTAGAAGCAGTGTTAGGACAGCTAGGGTGGTACAGTGGATACAGAGCTGGGCCTGGAGACAGCAAGATCTGAGTTCAAATCCAGACTTAGACACTTACTAGTTTAACAAGCAGGTCACTTCATCCTTTTTGCCTCAGTCTCCCCATCTGTAAAATGAGCTAGAGAAGGAAATGGCAAACTACTCCAGTATATTGGCAAGAAGACCCCAAATGGGGACATGAAGAGTCTAACATGACTGAGATGACTGAACAACAACAAACAAACAAACAACAGAAGCCATGTGGACACCAGAAGAGTGGAGAAAGAACTGAGCTTAGAATGAGGAATCCTAATGCAAAGAGGCAAATTTGACTTCATGGGTATCACCTAAAGTAGATGGGATGTGTCTGATGATTGGACTATATCTCTACAAAGGTATGTTTTATTTAAAAGAAAAAGGATATATAAAAAAGAGGATGTAGGTGAACAGAGTAGCACTGTATATTAAGAAGATATACTTATATACAGATATGCAATGACCAGAAGGAAGACACATAGTAGAGATTAATTAGATGAATGTCAATGGAGGAAGAAATAGAGTATTCTATAGACCACCTGGACAGAAAGAGGAAATAGATGAGGAATTTGGTGATCAGATCACAAGCCTGGAATATAGGCATGATACAGCTAATAATTTTTTGATTTGCCTTAACGATAATTTTATCCTTTAAAAGGTAGAAAAAGAAGTAAGGATAAATTTGTGATGGAGGAAGAGAGGAAGTCCGGGCATAGTAGGATGTATGGCCTAGGTTTTGGGAAAGCAGAAAAAAAAAAAAGCAAGCGAGAGTCCATTGACTAAAATTGTTCAGGACAAGGTAGTCCAGGAAGGGTGGGAAGTTCTCAAGAATTTTATTCTGAAGGCTCAAAGAGGAACTATTTTGATAGGGAGGAAAACAGGGAGTTATCTAGATGTAATAGGTTACTGGTCAATGGTGCAGCAGTCCTTGGAGGACGTACAGATATTCTATCTTCTTCCTATCCAATAACACAGAGAGACTTGAGGAGATGGCTTCCAGCCATGATGGTTCAGGTTGCTGCTATATAATCATGAAAAGTCTTCTAATAAGTCACCAGAACTGGAAGAACCGATGAATCAGAAGTGGGGAGCCATAACTGAATGTGCATACAAAAGGCTCGACTCCTTGGTTTGTCCATTCTTTTTCCTTGGCAGTGAGTAAAAGAGATTTCTTAGAAATGCCAGATGGGGTAAGGGCAGCTGGCCACCTTCCCCAACTTAGCGTGGATTATTTTCTGTGTGTCTATGAGGATTATTTTCTGATCTTAGATGAATGGGTATTCAAGGCAGGAGTGCCTAGGAAATTGGGTGAGTTTGGGAGATCCTGAAAATCATCAAAAATCTCACCAGGGACCAAAGTCACCAGCAGAGTCCACCTAAAGCAGTAATAGTGGTTGTGGATGTAGTAGCAGCCAACAATAGTGGAAATACCCACAGTTGGATGTGGAAAGGCAGTCAGGTGAGGACAGAAGTAGTTTTGGGGGTTAAGATCCCTAGTGATGGAAATAATCACTGGATCATAGAAGCCATCCATCCTCAGAGCTGAGCAGGGAACTACACAAATAGAGAGAAGGATGTCCAGACCCAGAGCTGAGAGATAGGTGCTCTCTACATGTTGGTTTTAACCCATTCTCCACAGAGACTAATGGAAGAGTGTGTCCCATGGGTCTGGGGGGCTATTATTTTGTATCAACTATTCTCATTACTCAGGATGAAGTATGTACGGTACCAGCCTTCTGCTAGTAAGTGATGAACTTAAAAGGCAAAACATGACATACATTTTTTGGCAATTTATTTGACTTGACAACACACATTTGTTACGAGGGCTTTATTTTTCCTTTCTTATTGTTCATTTGGGAAGGGGGTGGGAGGGAGAGAAAATGAATACCTGTTAAATGGAAATTAAAAAAATATTTTAAAAAATTTAAATTTAAAAAATTTAAAATTAAATTTAAAATTTTATTATTAACTTTCAGTTACTCTTTTGTAAAGCCAGATTGTTGTGAACTGGTCGATTGATAATGGAGAGCACAGTGTGGGAACTAATGGGTGTAGTACTAGAACCCCATCCCCTTAAGACTACTTCTAGAACTCTGAGGAGGTGACTTAGCTGCCTTCTTGGAACTGCAACCTACAAGTGGGAGTGTAAGCCAGGAGAGCCTAGAAAGGACACTCAGGGAGGGGCATCTACATAAAGGTCTTGATATGAATGCATAGAGAACTCACGAACTAACTTAGATGTTTAAAAAGAAATGTAAGGAAATTTAAGCAATGGTAGATGATAGCGGAAGAATAAGAAGTGTGGTGGAATCCTGCAAGAACGCTCAGAATGAGTTGGGCTTGGAAGGAAAACTAAGGGTAACAAAAAAGGTGTTTTTTTTAAAGGTATATTGGGAGAAAGATGAAGTTTAAGGAAGGCACTGTGCTTGAGTGGATGGCACGATGGTAGCTCATGATGGAGGGAAGGTAGGACTACTCAATTCATGATATTACCTCTGTTCTTTCTGCCAAGGAGCATGATCTGTGGACCACACAAGAAGACCCTGAATCCTTATTATAGATCTGGTATACACAAAGAGCAGGGAAATAGTAAGAGACCATCTACCTGTCCTGAGTGAGCTAAGGTCAACAGGCCAGTGAACTACATCCTGGCTTATTAAAAGAGCAAGCAGATGGGATGGCTGAGTTACTACTGATGATCTTAGAAAAATTGTAGATAAGGAAAGAGTCTACCAGTTCAGAGAAGGTTAAATATTCTAATTTTCTGGGTGGCTAGGTGGCACAGTGAATAGAGCACTGGCCCTGAAGTCAGGAGAACCCGAGTTCAAATTTGGTTTCAGACACTTAACACTTACCAGCCTTGTGACCTTGGGGAAGTCACTTAACCCCAATTGCCCTGCATTCCCCCCTCCAAAAAGCAAGAAAAAAATATCCTAATTTTCATAAAAAAGGAAGAGAATCAGATAACTATAGGCTAGTGAACTTGAATTCCTGGCAAAATTCTAGGACAGGCATTTTGGACTTTTTTGTGTGTCCTGGACCTCTCTGTTTCTCTGGTGAAGTGTGTGGACCCCTTCTCAGATGAATGTTTTTAAATGCATAAAATGAATGCATAAAATAAAATACAGAAAATTACAAAGGAAACCAATTATTTTGGAATAGAGTTTTCAGAATACTAAAAAGAAATCTAGATTATATTATTTAAACAATAGACTAAATACCTACAAAATCGTGGCTTCACTCAGAACTGGTGATAATAGAATAACTTGATTTCCTTGTTTAAATGGGGTTACTAAACTGGTAATAATGTGAAAGGCAAGCATCTTGAAGATAATGACTTTAGTTTTTTTTCTTTGTATCAGCATTTCCCAGCTTTTAGGTCAGTGCCTGACACGTAGTAAGTATTAGACTTGGAGTCTGGAAGGTCTGAGTTCAAATCCAGCCTCAGATATTTACTAGCTGTGTGACCCTAGGTGGGTTACTTAACTTCTGCCTTGCCTCAGTTTCCTCATCTGTAAATGTGCTAACACCTACCTCAAAGGATTATTGTGAAAATGAAATGAAAGAGTATTTGTGAAGCATTTCACAAATCATAAAGCAGTATATAAAAGGTAGCTAACTTCATCATCGTCATCCATCATAAGCTCATATAATGTTCTCAGACATCTGAATTCTATGGACTTGAAATAAAAACAGCAAAACATTTTACATACAGTCTCTCATTTGATCATTCCAACAACTCATTGAGGTAGACGTTATTTTTTTTTTCCATTTTGTAAATGAGGAAACAGCCTCAGAGAGGTTGTGACTTTCCCAGGGTCACACAGCTGTAAGTGTCTGAGGTCAGATTTGAACTTGGGTTTTCTTGAATCTCAGCCTAGTTCTTTTTCTGTTACACCCACCATATTGACTCTGGAGTCACCTCGGGAAGGCGGTGAGTGAACGAAGAGATGTGATCAGCATTTCCTCTCTTGTTTCCTGCCCTCTGTTGTGGGTCTCCAATCTTTTCCTGGCCCCACATCTGGGACCTCAGACATTCTGCTCTAGCCTGAGGCAATGGTCCACTTTTTCAGCCCAGTTTCTGGGCTAGCATCAGCTCATGATATGTAGAGGGAGTTTCATTTGGTAGAACTGTTATTCCTGCCCTGTCTGGGAAACATCCATGCATCCACATAGCGACCTCAGATCTAGTTTGCCAGAGTCAACTTATGGCCAAGCCAAAGAGAGTGACATCTCTACTGGAATGTGACCTGCATTCTTCCCTTGTCCCAGTCTGGAGTCCTGGTGAGTGGAGGGGGGATGGTTGCTAGGAGAAACCTAAGCAGCCCAAGTGGAAAGATAGTCTCTCCAGGGTAAACAGAGGAATCCTGCAGAGCAAAGCTCTGTCCACAGCTTTGAAAAGACAGCTGAGGGTCAAACATGGAATTCTTAAAAACAAACCTGAATAATATGTGGGAAGCTGTCATGGAAAATGGGAGCACCAGCTGTTTATTTCTTGCTTTCATCTACAATGTGGAGCTGTCCTGCCTTCCCTGAGAATTCTCAAAATTCAATTCAATCCAATTCCACGTGCATTTTAAAGAACCTACTATGTGCCAAGTACTGTCCTGAGGATGGAGACAAAAATGAAACAGCCCCTGTCCTTGAGAAGCTTACTTTCTCTTGGAGGGGGGGGGTTCTCCCAACTAACATAGACCCCAGGCTTTAGGCTAATAGAATGTCAGGAACTAAGTTTAGGAAAGGAAACTTACAGATGAGAAACTGAACACCAGCTAAGGAAAGGTGCTCATCTCTCTTGTTTTTAGTCCTCATATTGTCTCCTTAAATTCTCTTATGCTTCCCTGACTGGTTTACACATTGTATTCCCCAGCAGAATGTTAAGGACAGGGGTCCTTTTTGGGTTTTCAGCACCTGTCACAGTGCTTGGTGTGGAGAAGATGCTTATTAAAGTGCTCTTCCCAGGATATCATGGAAGGTCAGCTTCCTGGGGAAAGGAAGGGCTTTTTTGTTTTGCTTTGTCTCCCTGGCACTTGGTGTGATAGGTGCTTAACAAATGCCAATTGATTGATATTCTCCTGATTCTTCATATTCCTGTGGCTTTCTCCTCCCCAGAAAAGGCAGAAAATGTTGAGTAGGAAATCAGCTCCATGGGGAGCCCAGCCTTGGGAACCTTTTGAAGAAATTTCAAGAGATTTGTTCGGCCATGATCAGGCACCTTCCACCATGAAGATTCTGATTCTAGGTAGATGGTTTTAGCACAGCAGACTTGGAGTTAGGAGGAGAGGCTCAAATACCGTGTCTGATGCTCATTAGCTGCGCTGTCATAGGAAAGTCACTTAACTTTCCTGATTCTCGGTTCCCTCATCTGTTAAATAATGTGAGGTACATAACGGCTGTTGTGAGGCCCAAATGAGATAATGTACCTAAAATGCAATATACACATCAGTTTTTATTATTTCTGGAAAGAGTTTAGGAAAATACTTTGGGAGGGAGAAACTGGAGAACAGATGGCCCTTAAGAGCACAATATCTCCTTTCCTCTCTTCTCCCCTCCCTGACTCTCCTCTCCTCTCCTTTCTTCCCCTCTCCTCTCCGCTCCTCTTTCTCTCTCTCTCCCCCTCCCCCTCTCCCCTCCCTTCCCTTCCCTTCCTCTCCTCTCCCCTCCCCTCCTCTCCTCTCCTCTCCTCTCCTGTCCTGTCCTGTCCTCTCCTCTCCTCTCCCCTCCCCTCCTCTCCCCTTCTCTCCTC
>CM053582.1:554103648-554195824 GCA_028627135.1 Pseudochirops cupreus | reverse complement strand
CCTCCCCTCCCCTCCTCTCCTCTCTCCTCCCCTCACCCTCCCTTCCTAACCGTCCTCTTCTCTCCTCTCCTCCCTGCCCCTCTTCTCTTTAGCTGGGGTTGATTTTTCTCTAGTGGGGGAGTGGTCTCAACAAGCAGCCCTGACAAGGAGAAGCTTAAACCACCTGTGCCAGTCTGGCCTTCCTCTTAGACCTTGATTATGACATTTCTCTGTCCCCTCAGCTAAGTCAGGCCACTTTCTTCCTCCCTCTTATCCTGCTAAGCCCCCAGTGCTCCAAGCATCAGGAAGCGGCCAGTGAAGCTTCCAGACCCTGCAGGAATGCTTGGCCGATAAATGAGGCAATCCAGCTCAGCTCGATTCAATTCGATTCAGTTCAATTGAACTCAATTTAATTCAACAAACATTCATTGCACACCCACTATGTGCCAAGCTCCCTACTACATTCTGGGCATACAAAGACAAAAACTGAAAACAATTCTAGCCTTAGAGGATCTCAGACTACCCCTAGGACACACGTACACAATATATACAAGTACAACATATACAAATCAAATAAAAAGAATGTTCCCGGGCATGGGGAGGGCACTAGTACCTGGAAGGAGTGGGATGGGGGTGGGGGGGACCTGTGGAAGTAGCTGGCTCTTAAAGTGAGCCTAGAAAGAGTCTAGGGGGGTGGCTGGGTGGCACAGTGAATAGAGCACTGGCCCTGGAATCAGGAGGACCTGAGTTCCTCAGACATTTAACACAAAACAACTAGGTGTGTGACCTTGGGCAAGTCACTTAACCCCAATTGCCCTACTTTCCCCCCTCCAAAAAGAAAAAAAGAGAGAGAGAGGAGTCTAGGGATCCTATGGGCTTGTGGTGAGGAGGGAAGACATGAAAGACAGCCTGTGCAAAAGTGAAGAGGTGGGAGATGGCATCTACAAGGAACAGCAGGGAGGACAAGCCACTTTGGCTAGAAAGTACAGTATCTGAAGAAGAATAAAACACAAGCCTAGAAAGGTTTCCAAGGTCAAATAAGAGTTTGTACTTGGTCTTCGAGGAGAGAGGAAGTCACTGGTGCCTAGGATGAAGGGGAGTTTGTTCTTTCGAGTGGGGGCTCCCGTGAAGGTGCAAGTACATGTAAGGGAGAAGCCAGGGCAGGGCAGGGAGCAGGTAGCACTGAATGAAAAGCACTTATTAAGCACTTATTACGTACAAATAGAAGTGGAAAATCAGAGACAGTCTCACTTCTCAAGGAGAGATTCCTTTAATGGGGGAGACAATCCATGGAGGCTTTGGGTGCAAAGCCAAGTGGGAAGATCCCCCAGTACTTGTGGTGCAGTGGCAAAGTTGACGGTAATGCTTTAATGGACCAAACCTGGCACAGTTTCCTCTACTGATGTCGTCTCTGGATAGAGCTCCCTTCGCCATCGTGTAGTCAAGAGGGCTCCTTTTACCCTTAGCCTTAGACTTGCTCCTGCTGGTCAGGATACAGTCTCAGCGTTGTTGTTCACAGGCCCTCAGATCTATCTCAAGCCACAAGTGAATGGGAGATGGATGTGGGATAGCCTAGGGTGATGGAGCATAAAAGTACCCCAGAGAATCTGGGTTTAGCCCCCAGCTCTGCCAGTTACTTAACTTTTCTGGTCCTCAGCTTCCTCCTCCATAAAATGCAACAAGATTCAATCTCTGATATTCTTTCCATCTGTGAATTCTAGTAGCCATTCCTGGCTACTGCTCCTGGACTCAGTTGAATTTCTGGGACAACAGGGATAATTGTTCCACTCTCCTTGGCCCTGCACAGAACCACATCTAGAGTTCTGTGTTCAAGTCTAGATTTCATGTTTTAGGAAGGAAATTGACAATCTAGAGGGCTGAGGAAGGCAATCAGCATGGTGGAGGGCCTCATGCCTAAGGAGGATCCTGTGTACGAACTGGAGTGGAGAAGGCTTGAGGAGGGCAGGGAACATGAGAGCTTGCAAATGCTTCAGAGGACTCCAAGTCTAGCGCTGGGAGGGACTTCAGAAATGATTTATCTAGGACCCCATCTGAAGAGTGGCCATTACATAGTAGTGGAAAAGAATGATGGATTCAGATGTGGATTCAAATTCTGCCTTTTACTACAGAAATGACCTTGAGAAAATCAATTTATCTCCACTTTAGTTTCCTCATCTGTAAAATGGGGAGAATAATAGCACCTAACTCCCAGGGTTGCAAGGATCAAATAAGTTAATATTTTAAAGCACTTTACCAACTTTAAACAGAAAGCAGTTCCCATTACTGGAGGTGGTTAAGCAAAAGCTGAACGAGCACGCTCTGGAGGTGGGTTGTTAGCGCCTTAATACAATTTTTAGGACCTAGGAAACAACCAATTTCAAGCCGCTCACTTAGAGACCAAGAAACTGAGACCCACCGAGGGGGAGGTCACTGGGCTAGATTGGCAGACTCAGATCTCCCGCCTCTCAATTCAGTTCTATTGTTCATTACAGCAAGGACTCAGGTGTGAATCCGACTGGAGTCTTTTGGGGATTCCTCCTATCCTAAGATTTTCCAAATCTCGGCAAGCCTGTCCAGCCTTCCTCATTCTGTTTCATACTCGAAGAGGTGAGAAAGTCATCGGCATGCCCAGCCGTGTGCTTTCTCTCTGGTCTCCATCTACTCACCCAGCACTCAGCCAAACAGCCTCTGCTTCTCTCCCCAGCTCCTGCTAACCCCAGCCGCCTGTGCTCTCGGGCCAAGAGCCCTTTTCCTTCTTCCAAAGAAGACACAGCTCGCAGAAAAATCAAAGGCCCCTAAATCTCTCCGCTCCAGATCCACTGGGGCTAATAAAGGCAGGGTTATAAAGTGTCATGGCATCTAAGACGATTACTCCTTTATTGCTTGCAAAAGAACCCAACTCAAAAAACCTGCTCCATTCTGGGCAGGGGCCGATGGAAAAAGAGAGATCTTTCCGTATATTTATTATGTGAAACGTAATGTGGAAGGATGTGCACATCAAGTGCCGAGCAATTAGACATAAAAAGAGCCAGATCGGAGGAGCTGCCAACAATCCTCTCTCTGATAATGAAGCCACTTTATGGGGCCGCGAGCTCTACTACGCAGGTTTCACGATCTGTCGCTGAAATGGGCCGCCTCGGTTATTGGCTCAAGAGGGACCAGACACTGGGTAGGCTGAGCAGAGCAGATGGAGAAGGGAGGCTGGCCAAAGATGCTCTCTCCCACGAGTCACTGGGTGTTTGCAAGGACCCCTTTCCATGTCCTTTTCTCATTTCTCACCCTCTTTTCTCCCTTCCTCTGAAAGGAAGGGAACTCATTGTTCCATGGGGGGATTGAGAAAGAAGGTACCAAGCTTATCTTAAGCAGAGATCCTTCCCTTACTAGGTTCCAGGCGAATAGTTGTTAAGATTTAGAACTGTAAGATTGAGCAAGAAGGGCCTTAGAAATGAAACTATAATGTTGGGCTAAAAGTTACCTTAAGAAAGCATTTAATCCAACCCTGTTCTTTAACAGGTGAAGAAACAGTCCAGGAGAGAAGAAATGAGATGCCAAAGGTCACCCAGTTTGTAACTGACAGGGCTGGAATTTGACCCCAGGGCTCCTTGCTCTATTAGAATGGAAGCTCTTTGAAGGCAGAAACTTTCACTTTTATATTCCTATCCCTGCCAGGCATATCATAGGCATATCATAGTACACTGATTAACTGATTGATCCAAGTCCAGTATGTTCTTTCCATTATAGCGCATGGTAGATATAACTAACACTTCCCATATGGTCATCAAGATCAGACCAAGGAAGAATGGTTTCGTTTGATGTTGGCCAGTCTAAAATCTGAAAACAGAAGTCGTGGGGAATCCGCCAACAAACATTTAGGTTGCAGTGAATAGAGCACAGGGCCTGGAGTCAGAAAAACCTGAGTTCAGATCTGGTCTCAGACTCTTATTAGCAGTGTGACTGTGGGCAAGTCATTTTACCCTGTTTGCTTCAGTTTCCTTTTCTGTAAAATGAGCTGGAAAAGTAAATGGCACTTTGCTAAGAAAAACCCAAATGAGATCAGGAAGAGTCAGACACAGCTGCAAAGATTGATTAGACAGATGTGCTAGCACTGTGTTAGGGGCTGGGTCTGAAGCTAGAGGACCCAGGATCAAATTCCACCAGTGATACTATTTGTGTGGCCTTGGGCAAGTCCCTTACCCTCCTTGGGCCTCTGTTTCCTAAATCTACAAACAGAGAGGGTTGGAGTAGATAAAGGTCTAGATCAGTGGTTCTCAACCTTCCTAATGCCTCGACCCTTTAATACAGTTCTTATGTTGTGGTGACCCCCAACCATAAAGTTATTTTCGTTGCTACTTCATAACTGTAATTTTGCTGCTGTTATGAATCTATCTGATATACAGGATGTATTTTCAACAAATTGAGCATAACCCACAGGTTGAGAACCGCTGCTCTAGATCCATGGTCTTATGATGATATATAATCCCATGATTCCTTGGAATCATATATATTAATATATATTGTTTAGTTGTTTTCAGTCATGTCTGTCTTTGTGACTCCAGCTAGGATTTTCTTGGCAGATACAGGAGGGTTTGCCATTTCTTTCTCCAGCTCATTTTACAGATGGGGAAACTGAGGAAAATAGAATTAAGTGACTTGCCCAGGGTCGCATAGCCAGTAAGAGTCTGAGGCTGGATTTGAACTCAGGTCTTCCTGACTTCAGGTCTGGAACTTTATCTACTGTAGCATCTAGCTGCCCATTCATATGTCTATGTCTATGTACGCATATGCACACATGTACACATGCATGTGTATGTACATGTGTATGCACACACATGCATGTATGCATATATGTATATGTGTGTATATGTATATGTGTGTATGTGTGTGTATATGTACATGTATAAGTGTATGTATAGATTCATATAACTATGTGACAGTTTCCTAGGGTCCCATCTCTTATCCTTGGATATCATTGGTCAATGGTATCATCTAAGTAAGAGATTCCCAGGGCTGAGGACCAACAAGAACCTTGGCTGGTTGTAATATTGAACTATTCATCCCCTTCCTAGAAGCTGAATGCAAGACTTAGTAGGGTCCCTTGGGACCTAGAAGGAATCCCCCATCTGATCCCTCCCTCTGTTGCTTCCTCAATTCCTTTGGAGTATTATTGCTCTAATCTGAGCCCTCCCAGAGTCTGAAAGTTGGAAGGGACCTCAGAGGCCAACCAATACATGGAAGGAATCTCTAGTAAAAATATACTCAGTAAGTAGCTGTCCAGCCCTGGTTAAAGACCTCTAATGAGAGGGAATCCACTACTTCCTGGAGAGTCTACCTTGGACAGACCTAGTTATTACTGAGTTTTCCCTGAAATTGAGACTAAACTGACCTCCTTACAACTTTGCCTTCTCTTCCTGGTTCTGTATTGGATCAGACAGAGCAGATCCGACCCTGCTTCACAGGAAAGTCCTTCCAACACCAGTAGACTTGTCTCCTATTATCTCCTCTTAGGTTGAAGAATGTCCAGGTCCTTCAACTCCTCCATGAGGGACTGAAAGCCTTCTGTCATCTTGGTTGCCTTCCTTTGGACACTGGACAGCTTAGCAACGTCCTTAGATGGAGGCACCCCAAATCAGATCCCCAGATGGTGCCCCACGAGGGCCCAATACATGGAGACATAGAAGCTACGAGCCTCGATAGCCCCGGGTCAAGTGAGCTTTTGTGGCTTCCACATCAGACTGCTGACTCATTGAGTGTGCAGTTCATTAGCAATCTCCCCTGCCCTCCCCAGCTCTTTTTCAGAACCCTTGTGGTCTGTCTGACTCCCCCAACCTGCAGTTGGGAACTGGACCTTGTCCCCGAGCACAAGACTTGGCCTTTATCTCTAGTGAATTTCATCTCCTGGCTCAAATCTGTCCAGAGTCTCTGTGAAAAGGACCTTAGGAGAGCGTGTATTCCAACATCCTCATTGTAGGGCTGTAGAAATGGAGACCAGGGGACAGAAAGTGACTCACCAAAGGCCATACGGCTTATAAGGGGGTAAGTCCACACTAGAACTCAGGGCTCCTGGCTCTACCAGAATGTACGCTCTTTTTGGCCAGCATCTGGACTCTGTGGTCCATGGTGCTAGCCATCACTAACAGAATTATGCAATACACCAGGAAAAGAGTCCCTGAAAGGGCCTCCCTTCCCTTCTCCCAACAGCCTCCCCCCAAACATATGCATGCCCCTCCACCAAACCAGGTAGTGTAGTGAATAGAGATCTGGGACGTGGAGGGAAAAAGACCTGGGTTTGAATCTGGCCTCGGACAGTTACTAGTTATGTGACCCTGGGTAAGTAATTTAATCTCTCTGTACTTCAGTTTCCTCATCTGTAAAATGGAAATAATGACATCACCTGCCTCGGAGAGCAGTTTTGAAGATCAAGTGAGATGATTTGCATCAAGTTCTTTGTGAACCTCAAAACCCCCTGAAAATTTCCGCTATTGTAGGCACGAAGCTATTGCAGGTACAGACACTTTTGGAGGCTTGAGGAGTTAGGTGGACATACTTAGTAAGTATGACCTAGACTTATAGGAAAGGGACTCTGTAGGGTTACATGGATCTCAGTTCAAATTCAGAAGATTAACTACAATTTATATTCTCATGTGACTTGTGCTCCCATCCAGAGAAGCCCTCGGGATTCCAGAGGATTTCCAGGGAATCTCTCCAGAATGCTGAGAAGCAGATGCGTATAGTTAGTGGCCAGAGCACTGGACTTTAGAGTCAGGGGATCTGAGTTCAAATCCTACTTCAGGTGCTTAACATTTTGTAACCTTGGGCAGGTCACCTCTCAAACTGGACCTCAGATGTTTACTAGTTGTGTGATTCCAAAACTAGCCACCTAGCCTCTCTGTCTGCCTCAGTTCCCCCAGCTGTAAAATGTGGAAAATAATGTCACCTCCTGCATAGGGTTGCTGAGAGAATCAAATTAGATAATATATGTACAGTGCTTTGTCAATCTTAAAGCACTATATAGATGCTTAATTATTGCAGCAACCTCTTTCAGTTTGAGACCACTGTCCCTGGGACTGAGGGAAAGAGGAAAGAGTATTTCTGGTTCAGTAACTTCTCTTTGTAAACGTAGTAACTATCCCTTTGTAAACGTAGTAACTATCCCTTTGTAAAAACTGATTGATATTATTTGGCTGGATGATACTGGCCCTAATATCAATAACACTGAGGAGAAATTAACTAGATCTGGTGACTGATGTTGGGGAGACTGGAATGAGCCAATAGCATGAGAAAGATACACTGTTCTTTCAGGGGTATCCAGAGAACCTGGAGGGGAAGTTGAGGCTGCGAGTTAGGATAAAGACTCCAGGCTCTACAGCCAGTCTTATCCTGGGCTCCAACTGGTCAGTTAAAATTAGGCATTGGAATAAGGAGCCCTAGCTCATAAACTTCCCAGATGATTAGACTTGATGGCTCTAAAGTTATCCTATGACCCAACTGACTGCCCTTGGACAAATTTTTCCCCTCTCTGTACCTCAGTTTCCTTTTCTGTGAAATACTGGGGGTTGGACCAGATGGTTCCTAAACTATCAATCATAAGACCCTAAAAATACAATCAGTTTAGACAGAAGTTCAGCAAAACCCATCTAAAATTCAATGAAAGTCCAAAATCCAAGGAAGGTCAGGTGGGAAAAACCCAAATAAAATTTGAGTCAAGTTAGTTAATCAAAACCGTTGGCTTTGCGTAGACCCAACATCTGGATGCCTAACTGAATTATGGACTGAACTGGTTGAATTAACTGTGGATGTCTTGGCAAGGTGCAGATAGACAGGGCGGCATGTTGGAAAAGCAGGGAAAAGGAGCTGCCTGGGACCCTCAGGGGCTGGCGGTCACTGTGTGGAGGAGGCAGCTAGAAGCAGAGTTGGGCTTGGGTGGATGGATGGTGGGATGGATAGATGCGGAAAGGAGGGGAGGGCTGTCACCCCACAGTCCTAGAGATAAGGAAGTGGGGCCACATCCAAGCACAGAAGCTCCCACCTAGCAGCTGGGGAACTGGCGGCCCCGTTCCAGTCTAGGGGGCTTCCAGATGTCATCCCCACCAGGCAGCAACAGCAGCCGGCTGGCCGAACAAAGGACAGCAACCTGCCTGGGTTGAACACATGGAGCACACAGGGTCTGGGCTGTGTTCTCCCACGCTATTTCCCCCTTCCTGGCTCTGGCCTTGGATGAGGGAGCCAAGAGCCCGGCCTTGCTCCCCTGTGCATGGAGGTGTATTTGGGCTCTGACCCAGCTCCTAAAACAGATTCCAGATGACTTTTCTCCTCCTTCCCTTCCCCACCTTGACTGTTTCAGAGATTAAAACCCCTTCCCCTCTCGTCAGCAGGCAGCCTGAGGGAGGGGCTCAATGGATCACTTTTTGCTTCCAGCCTAGGGAGGCCAGTCTGGTGTGGAATACTCATCAGGCTTGGCTGGGGGAGAGTTAATGCATTTCCTGGCCTGGCCTGGCCTGCTTTGAAGGAGATGGGTGTGCAGGCTTGAGCATCAGTTGGAGAAATCTCTCCTGCTCCCTAATTCCATATCTTTCTCTCAGGCCCCTGGTACTTTCTTCTCAGGGTGTAGCCTCAGGCACCTGAACTTATGAGTGATGAGCACATGTGGTCCAAAGACTGCTGCATATGGAATCTGATGTGGGTTCAAATTCCATCTCTGCTGATGACTCCCTCCAGGAGCTGGAGTGAGGAAGCCCTCTCTTCTCAGGATACCAGCTTCCTCACTTGTAAAACGAAGGACTGGACTGGCTGATCGTTAGTCATGGGAGCGTAGATCCTGGAGGGAGCATAGAGCTGGGAGGGACCTCAGAAGTCACTGAGTCCCAAAAGTCGAGGTCCAGAGAGGTTTTGACTTACATAGTCACACAGATAGAATATGGAGGGGGGCAGTGTCAAAATCCAGGCTCTCTGCCCCTCCCAATCCAGCTCTCTTGTGTCCCACGACACTACCACTTTAGAGCTGCTCTTTGGGTCATCTGGTACAATCCCACTCATTTTACAAAGGGGGAAACAGTGACTCAGAGTTAAGTGGTTTCCCCAAAGTGCCCCAGAAGGAGCCAGTGGCAGCCAAGATTTGAATCCATGCCCTTGGATTCCAAATTCTCCTTTCACATTCTAGAATTTTGTAATTCTATGATTCTTGATTTTATCTCTCACGGATCTTTTTCCTATTATTCTATATGAGACTTCCTGTGTCTCTCAGTGTTCTGTTCTGGGAGCTCAGGAAGCAGAGCTATAAGATTGAGCACTGGATCCCAGCCAAAATATCTGATTTCCAACCCTGGCTTTGCTATTGATGAGCAATATGACTCTGGACAAGTCATTTCCTCTTTACGGTCCTAAGTTACAGTCTCCTGTAAGAGGTAGGAGACTCCTTGCCAACTTCATTTATTTATTTAGCTTTTTGGAGGGCAGTTGGGGTTAAGCGACTTGGCCAAAGTCACACAACTAGTAAGTGTAAAGTGTCTGAGGCTGGATTTGAACTCAGGTCCTCCTGACTCCAGGGCCAGTGCTCTATTCACTGCGTCACCTAGCCACCCCTCCTTGATAACTTTAAAATCCTATATCTTCCCATCTATGAGCAGCTGTCCTCAACCCAGCCATGAAAACTGGAGAAAGTGAAAACATGTTGATGTATAAGGAAGAGCTAACATATTAAAGACAGCTGGTGCTCAATGATTAGAGTTCCAGGGCCTGGAGTCAGGAAGACCTGAGCTCAAATTTGGGCCTCAGATACATACTGGTTGTGTGACCCTGGTCAAGTCACTTAACCTCTATCTGCCTTAACCCACTGGACAAGGAAATGGTAAACCATTCCAGTATCTTTGCCAAGAAAACCCCACGGATGATATTGGCTTGATATGATCCATGGGTTCATGAAGAATCAGACATGACCGCATGGCTGAAAATCATACTAGATGACCAAAGTAGGATCTTCAAAAAGTACTTCTAGGCAGCAGCAGTAATTCTCAAAGTGTGGTCTAAGGACCCTTGGCATCCCTGAGACCCTTTCAGGGGCTGGCGAGGTCAAATCTATTTGACTTATTAGAACAGAGGTGTTTCCATTTCTAATACTGTAAATATCCCACAGAAACATAAGCCCTTGCAGGGGATCCTCAATAACTTTTAAGGGTATAAAGGGGTCCTGAGAGCAAAATATTTGAGAACTACTGGGCTGGAACATTGAGCTGAATGTAATAAGATGAAAGGTAGGAGAAAGTGTGAAGTCTAAACCTTGGGTTCAAAAAAATCATCTTCACAAGTAGGTAGGAAGGGGAAACGTGTTTAGACAGCAGGTTATTGGAAAAACGGTTTAGGGGTTTTGGTGATGAGCCACCAGTTGGCTACAGCTGCTGGAAGAGCTAATAATGAGGATGACAGTAAGGAATATTTACATAGCACTACTATGTGCCATGAGGGCCGCTAGGGGGCGCCATTGTGCACGGAGCACTGTGCCTGGAGTCAGGAAGATTCATCATCCTGAGTTAAAATCCAGTCTCAGACACTTACTAGCTGTGTGACCCTGGACAAGTCACTTAACACTACCTCAGTTTCCTCATCTGTAAAATGAGCTGGAGAAGGAAATAACAAACCACTCCAATATCCCTGCTAAGAAAACCCCAAATGGGGTCACAAAGAGTCAGACATGACTGAAAATCAACAACAGCAAACATGTGCTGAGCTCTGTACTAAGTACTTTTACAAATACTACATCATTAGATCCTCACAGCCCTGTGAGGGAGTGCTGTTATTATCTCCATTATTAATTACAGTTGAGAAAACTGAGGCAGATCAAGGTTAAGTGATCTGTGCAGGGTCATGTGGCTAGCATCTCAGATCAGATTTGAATTCAGGTCTTCTGACTGCAGGACCAGCACATTATCCCCTGTACCACCTATCTACTATCTTGGGGACATTAAGAGAGGCACAAATAATTTCTAAGGATTAAAAAAGTAATATACTGCTGCTCTCTGACCTGGTCGTACCACATCTGGATTATCATATTGTGGGCTGTTTCAGGTGCCACAGCTTAAGAAGGCTCTTTATCAGCTGGAGGGTGTCCACAGGAGGGCAGCCAGGAGGGCAAAAGACCTTGTGTCCATGTAAAAGACAGACTGGTCAAAGAAATTTTGGGTGTTTAGATGAGCCCCGGAGCATGAGACTTCTCTTTGGTGATTGGATGGAATCTTAAGGATGTGAAGAACTTACAGACGAGGGAGTATTTCAGAGGAGGGAGTGCTGCAGGAAACATGGGGCTCTCCATCTGCAGAATTCCAGCACTTGAGTTGGGAGGGACCAACGTGAACACCCTAAAAATGATTCTCCACTAGAACACACCAGATTTGTTCTATCTGACCTCAAAAAGCAGAACTAGGACCAATGGGAGGAGGTAGCAGGAGCAAATTTAATCTTAGTAACAATCAGAGCTATCTGAAAGTGTACTTGAGAGTACCCAGGGCAGTGCCTGGTGTGGAGGAGGCTCCTAATAAATGCTTGTTGATTGATTAAATGGTTGGTTGGTGATGGCTCCTCCCTCATCGGATGGCTTCTATAGAGGCTGCACAACTATGTGTTGATGTGTTATGAGAGAGAATCTTTTTTAGGGTATCCACTCTGGTCCCTCACAGCTCAAAAGTAGAATTCTAGGTGCAGAATTCTCTTGCCTCAACATTTCTTCCTCTGAAATACTCCCCTTGTCTTCTCCACTGTTGATATGAGTTGGGGAGACACATCTGCCTGGATGTCAATATTCTTGGATACAAAAGGGTAATCTGGGAACCCCAACATCATCCTTCTCTGGGCAAAGTATAGCTACCTGGTGGGGAGCTGAGGCTTTGGTAAACACTATATTCCTGAGACCTCTCTATAGTCCCACACTTAACACTCCTCACTCCGTCCCTCATCCCTTCTTTCCATGAACCAGTTCCCCATGTTTAGCCCCCATTCCTGGGCCTGGGAATACTTATCAATGTCAGCTGAGCATTCTTTGCCCACATGTTGAAAGTCCAAAGCCCTCAGGGGTGAGCTCTCTTCCACACTCAGCCCCTGGTCCCGGGCCTCTCAAACCACACCCTTGGCCCTGCCCCCAACAGCAAATCATTCTCCCAGACTGAACTGCTTATGGTTATGCTTTCAGGGATGAAGTCTGACTCCAGCAGGTGGTGATTTGGAGTTTGGAAAGGTTCTCACAGATCATCTTGTCCAATTCTCACATTTTACGGAGGAAGAAACTGAGGCCCAGATGAGGGAAACTGTCTGGGATCAGAATGTAGCTCCATGTTAGCATTTTTTCTAGTAAGAGGGGTTGAAAGGAAGAATTGTTATCACCTTACCTCTGTGTCTCCAAGTCCATACTTAATTATTAGCACCCAAGGAGAATTGCCTGTAAGGGGGACCTTTCTCTTTCTAGCATTTCTAGAGTTTTCCTGAAGCCTGGCCAAACTTCAGGATAATTTTCATAGGCAGCGTCTAGTCACTACTGGAAGGATATGGAGGGAGGGGAGGGAAGGGATGACAGGAGGCGGAAAGGTGAATGGAAATGGCTTAAACATTTCCCCCCTCCCCCTAAAAGATTCAGTGGGCAGGAGAAGATCACTATTTGTTCCCTGAGGTAGGGAAGGTGGGATTCAGTGGCCAAGACTGGCTGGGAGAGAGGGCTGGACAGCATCAGTGGAGGTGGCTCAGTCAACGGGCGGGGCTATGACTTGTCCAGAACAAAAGTGCTGGGAATGTGGGGACTAGTAGAAGGATGCTGGCCCCAGTCATTTCACTGGCTGATCTGTAGCTTTCCTGAGGAAGAAGTAGATGTCCACAGTGCCAGCCAGAATGCACAGTGGGGCAATGGATCCTCCATATCTTGACCTTAAGCCTCACATAAGAGAGAGTGATGCTGCAAGGCTCAATAGCAGAGATGGCAGAGTGAGAGGGTGGTAAAGGATGAAGGGAGGTCAAAGTGATGGGGAATGCTAGACCCAAGGCTTAGAAGATGGTTTGGGACCATGGGGCAACAAGGCATCAGGGAGCAAACCGGAACAATGCCCTGCATTTATACTGTGAGTTGTGGACTGTGTGGGTCTGGGCAAAAGGGGTCAACTGTTTATTTACTATGTGATTTCTCCTCTTCTCTGGGCATAATTATATAGATCTCTTGGGGAAATGAGACCCATCAGAGGAAAAAGTTTTCTTGACCATCCATGGGTATGGATATGAGTCTTTTCTGTGTTCTATGTAAAATTTTAATAAAAGCAGTTCTATATTCTCTGGTTTTAAAAAAAAATTCTAGATCAGAGCTAGAGACAAATCAAATTCTTGTATTCCCGAGGCTCGAATCCTAGGGAGAAACTCTAATGATTGAATCCAGTTAATGTGGGTTCAGAGATTCAATAACCGGTCAAGTTACATAAAGTATTTCTTAAGGTTTTTCAGGATAACAAGTGAGACCTTAGGAAGAGTTTTCTTTCTTTGGCAGTGATAGTGCAGAAGGTGAGTAGTTCAAAGCCACAATGGAGACCAGATCTGCAGGACTCCGGACTACTCTTGGTGATGATGTAAATGAACTTTGAGGTCCTTTCCTTTCTGGATAGGAAGGAAGGAAGGAAGGAAAGAAGGATGAAATAAAAGGAGGAAGAGAGGGAGCAGGGAAGAAGGGAGGAATAAGAAAATATTTTTAACTGCTTCTTATGTGCCAAACACTGTGCTAAGCACTGGGGCCACAAATAGAAAGATGAGACAATCCAGGTACTCAGGGAGCTGCCATGTTCTAATTAGGGAGAACACATACAGAAGGGTGAATGGAAAGGCCCTATGGCCCTTAGGGTGCATTGGCAGGTCAGATGGCTGTGCCTGGGATCTTGAAGGTATAGTGTCTGGGCAGTTGCTAATTAAGCCTATTACTCCTCTATCTTATTAGAAGACCTAGAGCCAGTAACTCATACAAGTGGCATGAGGGGCCCTGTCCACTCTGTAGCAGGGGGAATAGAGACCCAGTCCCCAAGCATTTGGAAGAGTCAAGTGAGCCTGTGGATCAGAGTGGAGCTGGAGCTCTGGGTCCCCTTCCACAGGTATGTGAATGGAGGTGGGGGAGGTCAGCATAAAGTCAGAAGGAGTAAACAGGAAGAGGTCATAGGCAGGAAGATTAGGGAAAAGTGGAAATTCTGGTGGAATCCGGGTTAGAGGAAAGAGATCCTTGGGATCCTGCTCCACTGGACCTTCCAGTTGTTTGGCAACCAAGAGCATCATATTTTGAGAGTGAGATGAGAGGATCTCCCCATCCCAGGGATTCCTCTTAGCAAGGTTCCAAGGAGTGGAATGGGGTTAACAAAATCCCTTTTAGGCTCCCTGCAACACCCTTGCTTGCCATGAAATCAGCTTGGAAGCTGAACTCAAATGAGCCCAGCAGAGAGGATGCAGCCAATGACCTTTGTCCTACTTTCCCATCCATCCCAATTGATAGAACTTAACCAATGAATCCACAAGCATTGGTTAAGTGTCTACTATTCACTAGGCACTTCAATAGGTGCTAATATACAAAGACAAAATGAAACTGTGCCTACCTTCACTGAGCTTACATTCTACTTGGAGAAAATATGTATGCATATTAACACTTAGGAAACATATATACATGTATATATGTACATATATATATATATATATATATATATATATATATGTATGTATGTATATATAGTTTCTCCAAGATGATGGGAGGAGGGTAGCAATAACAACTGGAGGAGGGGAAAAAGAATAAGCAAACAATCAGATAGTACATAATGCAGCTGTGATTCAGTGACTCTCTACCCCTAGACAACAGCTGGTTTCTGTTTCCACCCCTCTCTTGTAATCCTGGCCACTTTCTTATTTTGCAGTACTCCTAAATAGCCCATGGCAATCATGGGATCATAGGTCCTAGATTGGAAGGGATCCAGCCCTCTCATTTTACAGAGGAGGAAACTGAGGAAGGGTCTGCTCTCTTCGGCCAGGTGGTTGCAGATGTAAGTTGGGTCTTGTGGCTCCACGTCAGCTGAACTTGTCTCCATTCCTGTTCCCCAGGAAGGATGGGAGTTGTATCACTGAGCTGACCAAACACCAACTCCAAGGAAGAAGCTTGGGGTGCTCCCAGTGGGGCTCTGCCTAGACTGGGTAGCCTCTTTATAGGCAACAACAAGGACTAAGAAGGAGATCTGTTATCTCCCCTGTCCCCATCTCAACTTAGCTTTGGAAACAGAAACAGCAGCTTCTGGGGAGGAAGCCCTCCCAGGGCCTCTGTGAGATTCTGGCTATCTGCTGCAGCTGGAGAAAGGAAGGGGGAGCTGCTTCTGTGGGCTTCCTCCCTTCACTGGCTCCCCACTTTCCTTTGGGGTATCTCCTGACAGCCTCTTTCTCCCATGGATAATGAATTAAGCTCATGGCTTGTTCCCGCTGGGCATGAGGACCGTGCAGTGATGACTTTTCCCCTTCTACCTGGGGCAGGTGGGAGGTCTGTCTAGCCAAGTCCAGTCTGGCTTGTTCCTGCTTCTTCTCTCTCACCGTCTCCCTGCCCAGAGTCTGATCTCAGCCCCTTCTCTTCTGGCTAAACGAATGTCAAACGGGAGCCCCAGCCAGCCAGCATCCCCCTGGAGAGAAGGGGTGAGTCTGTTCAGAGGCTGCTCAGTTCAGTCCTAGGGGCTGGTATTCCTGTCAGGAATGGACAGAGGTTCTTAGTAAGGAAATTTAGGACTGGGGCCAGAAGTTCAGCCGGTAGTCAGCCAAGAAACATTTATTAAGAGCTTCCTTTATGCTGGGGACTGTTTGCTAGGTGACGGACACCTCAAACATAGAATGTCAGGGCTGAAAGGGACAGAAAATATCAGAACTAGAAGGAACCTTGGAACATGGAATGTCAGAGTTGGGAGGGCCTTAAGAACACAGAACACAGGATATCAGAATCAAAAGAGACCTTACAACACAAAACCTAAAATGTTATAGCTAGAAGGGACCTGGGAGTATAATATGTCAGACCTGGAATGAGCCTTAGAACATGGAAGAGAGAAGATCAGAATTGTAAAGGAAGAACTCAGAGTGCAGAATGTTAGATCCTGGAGGTAATTGGGAGCCTCTGAAGTTTGTTGAATACAGGAGTACATATTTGTGCTTTAGGAAAGTCACTTTGTCAGCTGAGTGGGGTGGGCTGAGGTAGAGCAGTGGGAGAGTCCAAGTGGGAAGTGATGAGGATCTGCACCAGGGTGCTGGCTGTGTGAGTGGGGAGAAGAAAAAGGATGTCAGTGATGTAGAGGTAAAAATGACAAGATTTGGTGTATTATTGGATATCTGGATAGTTATCCTGTATTCAGCAAAAAGAAATCATTTTAAATAGGGAACTCTGAGATGGAGGCCTCCATCTCTGCCCCTCACCCCCTGAGCACCCCAGCTTTATTCTACCTGTGCTCCTCCCACTCTCTATATCAGCCTCCCCATCTACCTTGGGAGCTCCACCATCTTCCCGCCCCCAAATGCACTGAGCATATCATTTGTGTTTGTGCCGTAGGTACAAAATTTGCTGTGCGTAGCCCAGCCCTGTGACCCCTCACCAAACAAATTACAGCATCCTCCTGGTTCCTCTCCCCTAAGAGCTTTGCATTCCCTTCTTATCTGGCCTAGATTCATTGCTTATTCTGAACTCCATGCATCAGGGTGCACCCCTGAGTCCTTCAGGGGAACTTGGCTATCTTGAAGAATGTCTTCCCCACCTGGAGGGGGCCTGGGTTCAGTCTGGATGGCATGGCCTGCCACTTCATCCTCAGGCTGGCCTGAACCCTAGAGAGAGCCACTGAGCACACCACCCAAAGGAGAGGCCTATAGGATGTAAGTGGTAGGGCTGGCAAAGGGTGGGAGGGGCCAAGAGAAGAGAGGCGAGCTCCCCCAGGGCATTTGCTTTCTGGAAGACAGAAACAGCAGGTGCAGCTCAAATTGCAAAACCCCGGGGAGACATATGCTCATCCGACCCTTTCAAGCTTCCCTTGTTCGAAACCCAGCCCAACAAAAACCGTCTTTCTCCCTGGAGTTCCTACATCTTTGAAGCCTGCCCTAATTTCTCAAGTCTCCAGGCAGAGACAGACATTTAGTGTGTTTGGTCAGGCCCGCTGCCAGCCAGCAGTCTCCTTGCCCCTCTGGGCTCGGCCTCCCCATTCCAGGACTGCTCCCAAGCAAGGACATATGTTGTTCACACAGCAGTAAATCACAGGCCCTTTTTTCTTCTCCTTTGGGGAGAAGAGGTCTCAGGGCATCCCCGGAGCCTGGGGAACAGGAGGGGAAAGGAGAGCCCCTAAAGGGAGAGCCTCTGCCTCCCCCTGACCCTCACCCTACTGCCCTGAACAAACAGCTTCTTTGGCTGAAAAGCTTGTGAGGGAGGGCTTTTTTTTTTTTTTTGTGATGGTGGTAGCAATGGATCTGAAAAGACTAGGGAGGAATCCAGAGGAACAGGTGGCTGAGAGATGCCACAGGGGCCATGCTGCCCAATGGGCTCAGGATGGAGGTGACAAAAGGATGGGGTTGCTCTGGGAGGCTTTGTTGAGGTTGAACAGGCCGCTAAGAAGGAGGAAAGGTGGGGAGAAAAAGCTGAGGGAGAACTATGGGGCATAGAGCTGGAAGGAATCCTACAGGTCATCTAATCCAGCCTTCTCATTGTACAGATGAGGAAACTGAGGCAGAAAGTCTAGTTCTAAGTCACGCAAGTAGCACATGGCAGGGCAGGGATTCATCTGAGGCTAGGTGGTCTGACTCTTATCTGCCGTGCTGCTACTCATCAGCAATCCACCAAAGCATGCTGTGGGCTCTGCCCGAAAACTTCCATTATGGGGAATCAGACTTATCCTCCTGGGGACAGCTCTCCTCCCTTATGGAGTGTCTCTGAAGGGTCTCCCCATGTCTGCTAGCTCTGCTGGGACCAAGCAAGTTTAGCTTCATGTCCCTACACACAGCCTAGCGGCCTTTCAGAGGCTCAGAGAGATGTTATGTTCTCTAAAGGTCTTCCTTTCCCCAAGCTGGATATTCTCATTTACTTCCATGGTCTTTGTATGACACATCTTTAGTTTTTCTGCCATCTTTTGGACACATGGCAGCTTGCCAATACCTTTGTAGAAAACTGGTGCCTAGAAATGAACACAGTTCTCTAGATGGAATCAACCAGGGAAGAGGACAGTGGAACTATTCCTACCTTTGTTCCAAATGTTTTCCTTCCCTTCCCTTCCCTCCCTCCCACCCTCCCTCTGTCCTTCCCTCTTTCCTTCCCTCCTTCCTTCCTTCCTTCCCTCCTTCCTTCCTTCCTTCCTTCCTTCCTTCCTTCCTTCCTTCCTCCCTCCCTCCCTCCCTTCTTCCCTTTCTTCCTTCCTTCCTCCCTCCCTCCCTCTCTTCTTCCCTTCCTTCCTTCCTTCCTTCCCTCCTTCCTTCCTTCCTTCCTTCCTTCCTTCCTTCCTTCTCACTGGTCTCCCAGCCTCCAGTGCCTCCCCTTTCTAGTCTGTTCTCCATACAGCTGCTAAATTCATCCCACTAAAGCCCAGTTCTAAACATATCACTCCTGGAAAGTCTCAGTGGCTCCTTATTGCTTCTAGGGTTCTTGTGGGATTCCACTAAATAAAATGATCAGAAACTTCTTTTATGGTATTCCTTTATTTTTTGTTTTCTTCCTTTTCTTGTTGGAGTTTCAGGAAGGCCAGGTCCCTGGGAAAGATACTGCTACCTTTGCTGGCATCTTATTTAATATCAGGAACTGAGAATCTGCAACCACTGAGCAGTCAGAATGAAATTTAAAAAAAAATTTAAAGAAAGAAAAAAAGGGGAGGAGAATCAAAAGCATTTTTTAAAACTTCATAAAAATAAGGGGTGGCTAGGTGGCACAGTGAATAGAGCACCAGCCCTGGAGTCAGGAGGACCTGAGTTCAAATCTGCCCTCAGATACTTAACACTTACTCGCCAGTGTGACCTTGGGCAAGTCACTTAACCCCAAATGCCCTGCATACCCCCCTCCAACAAGCAAAAAAAAAAACTTCATAGAAAATAAAAGTTTCCTTTTTTATTAAAAAACAAGTTTGCCATTTAAAGCCTCTCACGACATGCCTCCAACTTCTGTTCAGGTCTATTACATCTGACTCCTTCCCCTATGCTTGGAAGGCACTCCCCACCTCCTCCTCTGTCTTTTGGAATTCCTGGTTTCTTTCAAAGTTAGGTCCAGGTACTACCTTCTATAGGAATTCGTTTCTAATTCCTTGAATCATTAAGGCTTTCTCCTTTTATAAATAACCATGTATATCTGTTTACCACCTTCCCTTTCCACCCTACCACCCCAGGAGAGAGGGCAGAAACTGTCTTCCATTTTTGCCTTTGTTATCTCTAGAATCTAGTGTTAGAATAAATGCTTCGGGATAGGGGTATTAGATTAGATTTCTACTTTTCTTCAAATGAGCAGAACTTTTTTTGTTTCCCAAGCTGGGGATTTTGAGAAGCCCAGCTCCCTCCCTAGGAGACTCCTCCCTCTCCTCTCAATATGGAGGCAGTGAGATACAGAACCAGAAAGACTGGGTTCAAATCCCACCTGACATTTGTTGTCTGTGTGACTTCGGACAAGTCACTTCACTTCCCTGGACCTCAGTTTCCTCATCTGTAGAATAGGGGGAGGCAGTGTTGGACTAAAGGGTTTCTGAAGTCTCTTCAGGCATTAGAGATATAGTTACGTTATCTTCCTGTCCCTCAGTGAGAGAAAAGGAGAGGAGCTGGCCACAGTGAAATTGGATTGAGAGCTTGGAGAGATCTTAGTCTAACTTCTTCATTTTACAGAAAAGGAAACTGAGGATCAGGACGGGGAAATGACTTGTCCACGTTACCCGTAAGTAGCAAAGTCAGAATTCAAACCCAGGTCCTCCGATCATACAGGCTGTGCAGAATCCCACATTCTTTCCAGGTTCGTTCTCCGCCCCTCGCATCTGGTTTCAGTTCTGCTCCGCCAGGGATGGAGACAGAGCCCAGAGTTTTAGTCTCTGCATCCCTCAGAAAATTGTTTTCAGAAAAGAAGCCCTCCAACCGTTGCTGGAATTCTTCCTGTTAAAGCGTTAGGCCCTCTTTCCTCCGCAGGCACCGTCCCAAGCCAAGCCAACCTCCCTCAGAGACCCTCTGGTTTTCCCTTCGTGTTTCAAGTTGTGAGACAGGGCGTCCAGATCTGAGAATCCCCTGGGGGTGGTGGGCCGGGCTGGGCATTGGATCTGTGATCAGGGCATCTATGTTCAGGCAGGAGCGGAAGGCTTCATTTCTGCTCGAGATACAAGGCGGAGTGAGGGTGGAGGTGGAGGAGTCGATAGTTGGGACATTGTAGAAGAATGAGCCCCTGCTTAGAATTCAGGGGAGACCCGGTTCTGGTCTGGAGTCCGCCTTTTACTAGTGAAGCCTCATTGGACAAGCATTATACCTTCTCTGTGACTGCTAAAGTAATGATAACGTAACTAACATTTACATAGTGGTTACAATATGCCAGGCACTGTGTTAAGCATTTTACAATGATTATCTCATTTAATTCTCACAGCAACCCTGGGAATTGTGCTATTATCCCCTTTTTACAGATGAGGAAACCGAGGCAGGTAGTTGTTAGGTGACTTGTCCAGGTTCACAGAGTTAATAAGTGTTTGAGGCAGGATTTGAACTCAGACCTTTGTCACTCCAGTTAACAACGTTCTCTTCACCTTCCTGTACTATTCAAAGCTATCTAGTCTGTGCTGTGGATAAATCCCAGCACATCGGACCAGTGGTCAACCAGGCTCTGGTTAAATACTCCCAGTGAGAAAGAACTCACTACATAATATTAATTTCTTTAATATCACACAGTGCTTTCCTCTTGTGGGTAGAGGCAGAAGGAGGGATTGTCCCCCTTCCTCCAATTAGATGTAATTGAAGAAAGTAAAGGCAGAAGCTAGGAGGTATTAATATGCTAGTGAAGTATGAAGCCGAGTTAACACTCTGCTCTTCTGCCCCACCCCTACCCCCACCCACCACAGGCCAATGGGAGCCAGGTCCTCAGGGCAGACACTGTATACTCCCTGCTGCCAAACCACTTGGAAGGCTTGTTCCTAGAAATGTGTGATGATGGATAATCAAGGGGCCCTGACTTATTATTTGGAGAATGCACAGGTATTCTGTAACTGTTTCTTGTCTGCTTACTGCATAGTGATGGGAAGCAGGGACTGAGTGTGCCCACAAAAGGCACAGATGCACCAAATCCCTGATTTCTTTTTCCTGGCAGAGACTAAAAGAAGAAACACTCTAAGCCTTCAGGTGGGTCAAAATGCCTGGAGTCCTTATCCTGTCAAGTTGCCTGAGAATGTGTGGCATCATGTTTTCTTCTGGCCTAGCTTCATTTATCCATTCCTGATCTTAGGTGAAGGAGTATTGAAGATGGAACTGCTGGGCATCCAAAGGTTGGAGGAGGCACCAGAGGATTATTGGCCAAGCCCTAAGAAGTGACCTGCTTGACTCATCCCAACAATGGATTGATCCAGTAGCTGAGACCCTTGTCTTGAAAACAAGAGTAATCATCCAGAAAATGAACTTGGTGGGAGGAATCTTGGAAGTAGTTACTTAAAGTTTGAGCCCATTTTGCTTAGGGACTAAAGTGAGAAAGAAAGAGAGAATGAGTCTCTCTCTCTCTCTCTCTCTCTCTCTCTCTCTCTCTCTCTCTCTTTCTCTCTCTCTCGTTGACTTTCCATTCTTGTTATGTTGTCTGGGTTAATATCCTTTTATAAAAGCTCACTAATGTTAATTGATTACCAGGCATATCAAGGCAAATCCAACAGGTTATATGAGGTTGGAGCAGTAAACATCAGTGATGATATTACACCAGTTAGGGGCTCAAGCGATACCAATAGCAAAACCCCACTCCCATTCAGGGGTACTCTTGGAATCCTGAGGGAGAGATGCTGCCTCCCATGTTCTGGAGATCCGATCTGCTAGCACACCTATGGGTTGGGAGGGTACAGCCAGTCTCTATACCCTGGGATAAAATCCGCTAGGGGGTGGAGCTGTCCACCCAGGACATGCTGGAGCCAGCTCTAACTGCCTTGCTTGGGAATCCATTGTTCATTTTCCAATGTGAACATTTACACCTTGGATTCAGCAGACATTAGGGATTGATTTATTGTTGTGTTGAATGTTTAGACTTAGGAAAGTGATGGGAAAAGGTCAATAATGCTGATTAAGTTTAAAAAGTGTGTTCTGTGTTCATTTCCCCCCATAGTCTGTTAAATAGTTGCCAGAAAAGTTTCAAACTACCCCCTTCCCAACACACAGACACACAAGCTCAGCCTTCCCGTTGTACTCCAGGCAAGGGAACCAAGTCTCAGAAAGGCTCATCAGACCATGAATTCATAGCTAGAAGGGGCCTCACAGGTGATTCTTCTGTGTGACTGTGCTGTTCTGAAGGAGGGGGAGAACTGGAAGAGATTATCTCTGATATCCTTCCTAGCTCTAAATCTGTGTTCATACATGACTGTCCTGGGACAGACTGGTGGGCAGAAGATCAATATGTCTGTTCACAAACATTCTATGAATGCATGCATTGACCCTTTACCTCTGTGTATGTGGGCCTGCCATGGTCTAGGCCAAATGCTGCTTCCCCTTTCTGGGCCTCAGTTTCCCCCTCTTGGGTCAAATGACCTCCTAGGCCCCTGCCTGTTCTAATACTATGATCCAGTGTCACTCCAATGCTGTGAGCCCCTCCCTTCCCCTCTCCAGCTCCCAGATGGGACCCCCCTCCCTCCCTCCTGGCCTGTCCAGGATTTATTTCTGCCTGCCAACACCCTGCCTTTCCTTTCTCCCCCACTTTATTTATGTTTTTTACCCTTTCATCTGTGCTCTGGGCCCAGCCTGAGCCAGCCCATTATGTCTCTCTTGTCCGGCCACATCAATCTGGGGACCTTGTATGCTGAGGAACAGAGCGCCCCCATCATCATTCATTTTCTGGGTCTCTTCCTGGCCCCTGGCAGCTGCATGTGGGCTCCCAGTGGCCTCTGCCCAGCTCCCCAGAGTCCTGCTGGTCAACTCACAGAGAGCCATTGTCTGGGAGTTCCCTGCTACCATGTCTCTACATCCAGAACTGGGGCTGCTCAGGGCCAGACAGCTCATAGGAAGCTGGTTTAGTCCTGAGACTGGGCTTCCCAGGGGAACCTTTCAAAGAATACTACTCATTATGAGACTAATGATCCTGGCCGCAAGATGAGGTAGAAATGGCCCCAGATTACAGCCACCAGGTTCTCATTTCAGCTGCACCAATTGTTGGCTGTGGGGCCCTGAACAAATCAGTGCATATATCAGTTTCCTCATCTGTAAAATCAATCTCATTTCCTCATTTTCAAAGGGCTTTCCTTGCAACAGCCCTTGGAGGCAGACAGCACAACAGATACGGAAACAGAGGCCTAGAAAGGAGAAGTGACCAGTCTAGGGTCATTTAAAGACTAGTAAATACCAGAGCCTGTATGGGTCATCTGACCCCAATATCCTTCTAACCTAGAATATAGACTTTCAGAGATAGGAGACTCATTGTGAATGGATGGATGAATGGATGGATGGATGGACAGATGGATGGATGAAAGAAGATGCATTTATTTAGCACTTACTGTATGCTAGGCACTGTGGTCAGTACGGGGGATACAACTATCACAGAGAAGACTCCCTTCTAGGAGCTTACATTCTAATAAGGAAAGACACACACTAAAGGAAGTAGCATGCTCCAGTCTGGCGCATTACAAGGATGGTGAGGGGAGTTTCAGAGGAGTTGAGTGACCGTGTTCTTCAGAAGCAATAGAAGCCCCTCATGGGCTGGACATTCACATTCATGGGTTGGGGTATCCACAGAGTGGCTGTATACTGCTCTCCTTAGGATCTGGGGGATAATCCTAAGGAGCTGTGGCTTTGAACACAGAGAGACCTCTGATGAAAGTTTGGGATCTCTCAAACTCACAGGGTTGACCTAGCACTTTCCTTTCACAATACCCATTCACCTAATACTAGGAAAAAAACAAACACAAGAAATCAAAGCAACATGTGTTCACAGATACCTGGCAACCAGGTGGGGAAATGAGATGAACGGCTGGTCTCCAACCTGGCAGCTCAAAATGGTCCTGCTTTATATGATTCCAGGAAGGAAAAGAAATTGAGAGATGGGTGGATCGTTCCTTTTATATAAACACTCAGTTTCAACTCAGCACCTCTTGAGATATCAATTCTTCAGGCTCCATAGCCAATTAGAAGAATTTCTGTCAGACACTCACGGTCAGAAGTAGGTTCACCAAAGTTTCCATGTGATCACTTGGAATGAAACCAAGTGGGAAATATCTTTGCATGCTCAGTATAACCTGCCAGGAAAGACAAATCCAAGTATGGTTTCTCTGCCAACACAATATAAATTCAATTATGGTTCTAGAACTGGAAAACAGAGAGAGAGGGGTGTAGAGAATCTTCATATGGTAGCAAGGCAGCTGGTGGGAACAAAACTAGAATAGAGAGCTGGTCTAAATCTAGTGAAGTATGGGAGGTGCTCCCCAATCAGCACAGTGGTAGGCTCAAGGTAGAAGTTCCTGAGCTGAAAGAGTTAAGTTCTCCAGAGCATGACCTCTTGTCCTTCTGGTAGGGTAGTAGGTGAAAAAATGGAGGGATCAGGGATTGACTGAGAAGAACACAGAATGTCAGAGCTGAAAGGAACCTTAGAACATTCGAATCCAGAACACAGAATGTCAGAGCTGAAAGGAACCTTAGAACATTCAAATCCAGAACACAGAATGTCAGAGCCAGAAGGAACTTGAAAACATAGAACATGAAATGTGAAGGCTAGGAGAGACCTTCTCGGTTCCAGGGCTTTTAAAAAATTCCCTGTGCTTTCATAATATCAATATCTATAAAACATACCTCAAAGGGAATCTAGTGAGATAAGAGATGAAAACCATTTCTCAAACCTTCCAATGTTGTCTAAATGTTATTATCATTCTTGTTGATGTTATCACCATTCATCTTTCTAAATCTTAGTTTATTCACTTGTGAAAGAAATGGGTTAGATGATTCTAATCCTAAAATGCCAAGAAGGAAATAGACATTCATCAGGCATCCATGAGTTGCTAAGCATGGTTCCAAGTGCTTTACAAATATCTCATTTGATCATCACAACAACCCTGTGAGATAAGTGATATTATGGTCCCCATTTTATAGATGAGAAAACTGAGGCATAAAGAGGTCTGAGGGTCTTGCCCAGGATCACACAGCTGGTAAGTGTCTGGGGCTGAACTTGAACTCAGGTCTTTGTGAGTGCAGGCACAAAGCTCTGTCAGAGGGACCACCTAACTGGCTGCTTCTAGTTGTCAGGACATATAATATTTAAAAAAAAATTGATAGGAAAGATGTGGGGCCAGGTATGAAGACAGAGTGATAGTAATATTTCTATATTATAGCTCCTTAGTCTCCTCTATGGACATTTTTAGCTCCCACTGAACTGTTTCAGGAAAGGTCTCTGGTACCGGGATTTTACAAAGCATTGATCATATCTGTATGTATTTTGTATATGCCTATAACTCATACTGTTTTCTCTGTTAGAATGTAAACTCCTTGAGGAGTGTTGGTTTACCTTTGTATATCCAGCACCTAACAGTGCCTGGCACATAGTAGGTGCTTAATAAATCCATGTTGATTGATTGATTTGTCTGATTGTAGATATGATACAATGTGTCTGATTGACATACGCCTCCTGCTGTGAAAGAGGTGGGTGATGGAAAAGATGAAGAAGGAGGAGTAGGTGAGGGGGAGGGAATTGAAGAATGATCACACCCTGCTCCACAGTGTTATCATCTGGTCCCAACCACTGGCTATGGATACCTCCATTTCACCATTCAGACACCCATTGCTACAGAGGAGCCAGTCTAGACTGGTCCACAGAGGAGAGGATGATATGGCGACTGAGAATTGGGTGGTCTGGGGTCTCCTTCTGCCTCTGCCTCTGCCTCTCACTGCCTGTGTCATCTTACTGCATTTCCCCTTTCTGGCTCTCTGCTTCCTCATCTGCAAAATTAGGGGATTGGACTAGATGTGCTCTAAGGTGCTTTCTAACACTGACTCTCTAACATGTTGGGGATGGTTTGGGAGAAGGAGGAAGACTTTGCTTTGTAGGAGATGAAAAGATAAGGAGGCAGGACTTGACTTTGTCTTGGAACTTTATTTTACTATCCTTCCCATATCACTTAGAAGGGACTCCCCTGAGGGCGATGATTTAGGTACACACACACAGTATACACACACACACACACAACAGTAGGTGCTGTGTGTGTATGAGAGAGAGAGAAGAGAGAAAAAGAGGAGAGAGAAAGAGTGAGAAAAGAGAGAGGAAAAAGAAAAAGAGAAGAGAGGAGAAGCAGAAGCAGAAGGAGGAGGAGAAAGAGGAAGAGGAGGAGGAGGAAGAAGAGGAGGAGAGAGGGGGGAAGGTTTTCAAATGGTAGCAAGGCAGTTGTGTACCTACGTATGTGTGTATCTATTTGGGAACCTGGATGTGGTGAGAGTGAATGTTTTTCTCTCCCCCCAGGTTGAACATGGAACAATAATGACCTGATTCCTTTGGCACTCTGCCCAGTGCCCTGAATGGCTCAAAGGAGTATATTCTTCCCATCCCAAACCTACTGTATTCCTCTCCAGACATTAACCTAATATGTAGGTATCCAAGGTTTAAAGTCCATAGGCTCTGATGAGTTTGCATAATAAAGGAGACAAAGTAGGTGAGCTATGAGGGCAGAAATACAGCAGCTGCTGCCGGTAGAAAAGTCTGGCATCTAGGCCAGTGGTCCCCAAATTGCCCTTGTCTTGTGGCCATAGTGCTGAGTGTGCTGACAAGAGAGAGAACGAGAGATCATGTTGAAACCTCATTGAAACAGACCAGTGCAGCTCTGGGGAGCCCAGTCATTTGGCTGGGGTTTTTAGGCATTGTGTTTGTCCCTGGGGAAAGTCTGGTGTATTGGAAGGTGCTGTGAGCCACCTGAAGTCTTAGACATAGAGTGTGTGAAAGGGCTGAGCAGTGCTGAGTCTCCCAAAGTCAGTGACAGACTGATCTTTGACAACACTTTCTAAACCTTCCTCTAGGTTCAGAGAAAGTTGTGATGGGAAGGCTTTGTGCGTCAAACCTGGGCTATGTGACCCTGACAAAGAGAATGTCCAGAGGATGCTGCCCCTTGTCAGGAAGAACCTGAGGGAATCCCCTCACACCTGTCCCAGCACATGCATGTCCCATCCTGTCTTTGAAAAGTATTTTCCATTCCTAGGAGAGCCTATAAATCACCCAGATGGGGGTCCTCTTCCCAGCTGTTTTCCCTTCACAGCACTTCAGTTGTTTCCATCCTCATGTTATAGTCTTTTAGCAACTAAGGGTTTTGGGGGCAAAACACAATGATTCTGGCCAGGCTCAGCTCCCAGAATCAAGGAGCCTTGACTCACTGTGAGCCTCGACTCATGGGGCTGGTTTCAGCTTTCGCCTCTTTTTACCCAAAAAACAGATGATTAAGTCATTGGAGTCCAATGTAGCAGCCTATACTGGATTATAGATGAGTCAACTTAGTGTTCCCCAAATGTGGCCTTCCATCTTCCTTCTCCATGGGCTGTCTGCCATTCCTGAAATACACAGACCTCCCTCTTTGGGGATGCTGGCTTCTTTGAAGGCTCAGCTAGCTCATGAACCACTCACTAAGGAAAGCCTCTCCTAATCTTCTGATTTTTAGGGCTTTCTCTCTCCTTGAATGGTTAGGTATTTATCTGTTTACATTTTGGAGCCCACTTATAGAATCTCTGCTCCTTGGAGGCAGGCATTTCATTGTGATGGACAGATCACTTAAACTTTCTGTGACTCAGTTTCCTAATCTGTAAAATGGGAGGGTTGCATTAAATGGCCCCAGATCTATGTTTCTATGGTCCCCAGCATCTGGCTCTCAGTTGGCACTTTAAAAATGCTTGTCAGGTTGTACTGAAGTAGACTTTACTTACTTCTAATTTCCCAGGGTTCATCATCATGGTATAGTGGAAAAAACATAGGCTCCAATCCTGGTGTTTCCACTTACTGTACTCTACCTTTCTGGGCCTCAGTTTCCTCATGTATACAATGAGGGTGTTAGGTTTGCTAAGCCTCCCTGTAGATTTAAATCTACGGTCCTGTTTAATAGCTGTGTGACCCTGGGTACATCATTTCCCCTCTCTCAGATTCCTCATCCATAAAATGAGGGTGTGTGTGTGTGTGTGTGTGTGTGTGTGTGTGAGAGAGAGAGAGAGAGAGAGAGAGAGAGAGAGAGAGAGAGAGAGACAGAGACAGAGAGAGACAGAGACAGAGAACTGGATGGTCTCTAAGACCCTTCCAGACCCTTCCACATCTTCACCTATAAAGCCCAGCCTTTGAGGTGCCTAATCCATATTCTGAAAAGAGCTCTGAACTTGGAGTCAGGAGACCTGAATTCAAATCGTGGCTCTGGGCCTTACTAGCTATATGACCTTAGGCAGGTCAATTCTCTTCTCAACCTCAATTTCTCCATCTATCAAATGGGCCCAATTATCCTACCTCACAGGTGTGTGTTTAAGGAAGCAGGTTTCAGGGCTTAAATGTGAGCTGTCCTTGATGGC
This sequence comes from Pseudochirops cupreus, assembly GCA_028627135.1. Taxonomy (NCBI): domain Eukaryota; kingdom Metazoa; phylum Chordata; class Mammalia; order Diprotodontia; family Pseudocheiridae; genus Pseudochirops; species Pseudochirops cupreus. The sequence goes on along the minus strand of CM053582.1, from coordinate 554,167,162 downwards.
ACAGGAACCTCCTCTTCCCATCCCACTCTGTCCATGATGTCAGATTAGAGACAGTGTAAGGTAGAGGGCTGTCTTGGCTTTGGAGCCCAAGGACCTCCTTGCTCTGCTTCCTTCAAACCTCGTGTGACTTGGAGGCAGTCACTTTTCTCTGGGCATAAGGCTCTTCCATAAAGCCAGCCCAGGCAAACATCCTTTCCACTGCTGCAAACTTCTCCGGGGACTCTGAGGACCTGGGTGTGAGTCCCAGGTGTGCTCCTCACCCCTCCCCGTATGAATTGGGACCAGCCATTCACCCTCCCTTGGCCTCTGCCAACATGGGGGAGCAGTTGTGCTCAGTGATCCTGGAGATCCCTTGTCTTTTCAGTGATTTCAGTCGTGTCTGATTCTCCGTGACCCTATTTGGAATTTTCTTGGCAGGGATACTGGAGGGGTTGGCCATTTCCTCCTCCAATTCATTTTATAGATGAGCAAACTGAGGCCAATGGTGTTAAGCAACTTCCCTAAGTCAGTCTTTCTAGTCCCTGTCCCTTCTCCCTGCCCCACCCTGGACTATAGACCTAAGTAAACCAAATGCACAGCCCTTCGTCTGCTCCCAAGCTAAGGCTCTTAAGCAGAGAGCTGTTCCTGCATCCCTTCTCCCCAGGGATGCTCCTCAGCCTGGTCCCTGAATGCCCGGCACCCAGGATACCCTCCGGTGGAGCCAGGTTAGAAGGCATTGGGGCGCCCTCTGCTGGCCTGCTCGACCATTTAACGAGGTGGAGCCCCAAGGGCTTTCTGATGGGCTGGGGGAGGCTCTGGCCAGGACCAGAGGGCATGAAGGTGGGCTTCTGGGGATGGAAGAAAAGGCTGCCTGCCCCCTTTCTTGAGGATCCATCTGTACACATGTGCCTTTGGGCAGATCCCATCACCCTCTGGGGTCTCAGTCTCCTTCTCAGTAAAATGAGGGGGTTGAGCTAGATGACAGGGTCAGAGTCAGAGCTCAGAGGGGCCAGCCTGCCCTCCCCCTCATTTCACAGAGGGGGGAACTGAGGCCCACGGAAGAGGAAGTCATTTGACTAGGGTCAGAAAGAGAGGAAGTGATGGGGGTGATATTTGAACCCAGATCCTTTGACTTCTAACCCGACTGCTGGTTTGTGGGGTTTTGGTTTGCTTTTTTCCTACTGAATTCTTGCTGACTCTGTCACCAGGTCCTTCTGGTGACCTGTGGGAGCCCTACTAACTCCAGGTAGATATAGGGGAAATGGGGGAGGGGTCTGAGATGGGTCTCATCAGATTTGGGGCTCTCTTTGGTGCCTTCTGTAACTCGGATTTGTAGGACGACAACCCTAGCACTGAGAGGGTTCACAAGGGCTGCCTAATCCAGCCCTTTTGTTTTACAGATGAGGAAACTGAGGTCCATGGAGGGGTAGTGACAGATGTAGTATTTAAACCCATTAAATAATGATTATCATATCACATCATTCACCACGATGCCCATGTGAGCGAGCTAATGACAATTTTATTGTGCCCATTGCATGCATGAGGAAACTGAGGCTCACACAGAAGGGAAGTGACTTGTCCAAGGCCACACAGTAAGTATCAGGTCAGAATTCACCTGACTCCAACTTTCGGGCTCTATTATTGGCTTTCAAAAAGTACTTAAGGTTTGATTGATTGGGTTCTTTAGCCAGAAAGACCTCTATAGACCGAGGATAGTCTCATTCTTCCCTTCTCCCTCCTTCCCCTTGCCCTTATCTGGACTCTAAGCCAGCTCCCAAGCTCTCCCCACCCCCATCCTCCCACTGCTCCCCTCTAGAAATCTCTGAATGGGAGGACACATGAAAGAAGAGGACTCAGATTTCTGGGCAGCCTCAAGTTACCTCCACCTCACATCCTTATTCAAAAATAAACCCTCGGGGCTCAGGGCTGGCGGCCACAGAGGGGAAGGTGAGAGGAGGGGATGGAGGGCAGTCAGCATAGCTGAGCTGCCAAACAGTATTTTTAGGGCTGGCATTTGAGACTCTGGCTTAGGGACAAGAGGCTGCAGAATGTTGGGCATTTCCTCTTCCTGTCAGCTGAGACTCGTGTGTGTATGAGTGTGTGTGTGTGTGTGTGTGACACTGTGTGTTTATGTTAGTGTGTTAGTGTGTAGGTATGTGAGTGTGTGTACGACTGTATGTAGGTGTATGTATGTATGAGTGTGTGAGTGTATGTGAATGTAAGTGTGTGAGACTGTGTGTGCTTATGTTAGTGCATGTGAATGTGTGAGTGTGTATATGTGAGCATAAGTGTATATGTTAGTGTGTGTAGGTGTGAGTGTGTGTAGATGTATGTGAGTGTGTATGTATGTGTGACACTGTGTGTTTATGTTAGTGTGTGTAGGTGTGTGAGTGTATGTAGGTGTGTATCTGTATGTGAATGTGTGTGAATGTGTGTGTGACTGTGTGTTTATGTTATTGTGTGTAGGTGTGTGATGGTATGTAGGTGTGTGTATGTATGAGTGTGCGAGTATATGTGAATGTGTGTGAGACTGTGTGTGTTTATGTTAGTGTGTGTGAGTGTGTGTATGTGAGTGTGAGTATATATGTTAATGTGTGTAGATGTATGCGAGTGTGTATGTATGTGTGAGTGTATGTGAATGTGAGTGTGTGTGACTGTGTGTTTATGTTAGTGTATGTGAGTGGGTGAGTGTGTGTATGTGTGAGTGTGTATGTTAGTGTGTAGGTGTGTGTATGTATGTGTGAGTGTAGTGTGTATGTGTGCATGCTTGAGTGCTGGGGGAGCAGGGCTCCTTCTAACTTGGCAGCTCCCATGCCAAACACTTTGGTGCTTCCTGTGGCAGCCTGTCCCCCTCACTCTGGGTGTCAAAGGGCTTCAGGACCCTCTCAGCAGGGCATCCCAGGAAGCTATCCAGGAGTCCCTGCAGCCAGGTGCCTCTCCAGGACAAGGAGCCTTCTGTGGCTTCATCCCCATCACAAGCCCATAGGCTCCTGGCCTGTAAAAATGAGGGGAGCGGATAAGATATTCTCCAAGGTCTACCAGCCTGATATTCCTTATTCTTGTGAGTTCTATGTTCTAGGGTCTCTGCCGGTTCTGACATTCTTGTTCTCTGTTCTAAGGTCCTTTCTGGCTCTGACAATCCATGTTCTATGTTCTAAAGTCTCTGCCATATTTGATAATCTATGCTCCTTCCAGATGCCTTTCAGAATCCTCCAGTTGGACATCCTGTAGACATCTTAAATTCAACATGTCTAAAACAGAACTCATTATCTTTCCTCCCAAAGCCTTCCCTCCTCCTCCTTTCCCTATTACTGCAGAGGGCACCGCCATCCTCCCAAACCCCAGGCTCACAAGCTAGGAGTCCTCCTGGACTTCTCACTATCTGCCCCCCCCCATCCAAGCTGGTGACAAACCTGTCAATTTCATCTTCACACACCCCCTTCTCTCCTCTGCCCCAGCCCCAGCCCCAGCCCTGGAGCAGACCCTCATTACTTCACACCTGGACTATTGCAATAGTTTGACAGGTGGGGGGGGGGAGGTCTACCTGCCTCAAGTTTCTTCCATTCAGTCACCAAAGTGATCTTTATGAAGTTCAGGTCCGAACATGTCAACCCCTACTCAATAAAACTCTTTGGCTCCCTGTTGCCTCCAGGAGTAAATTGAAAATGTTCTGTTTGGCATTCAAAACCCTTCATCACCTAGCCCCTTTATTGGCGCCGGTCTCCTGGTTGCTCCATGAACAAGACACTCCATCTTCTGGCTCTGGGCATTTCTATGGCTCTCCCCTATGCCTAGAAGAGCCTTTCTCTTCACCTTCACCTACTGACCTCCTTGGTAGTTGGGTAACTCAGCTCATTCTCTCCCTCTCCTTCTCCTCCTCTCCAAAGGAAGATAAATTTTGATGGCCAGAAGCTGCCCACTTAACTTGGGGTTTACTGGCTAGAATTCTTTTCTTTCTTCTTCCTTTTTTCCTTTTTTCCTTTCTTCCTTTCTTTCTTCCTTCCTTCCTTCCTTCCTTCCTTCCTTCCTTCCTTCCTTCCTTCCTTCCTTCCTTTCTTTCTTTCTTCCTTTCTTCCTTTCTTCCTTTCTTCCTTTCTTTTTCTCCTTAAATCCAGTTCACTCTGAAGCTTACAGATTGGACCACAATAGGTCTCTGCCCAAGCTCCACTTAATGGCTGTATTTTGGGCCCTCTTGGCTTAGAGTGAATGTTGGTGATAATTGTTTCTCTTTGGAACAGCAACTCTGAGGGTCTTCCCTTCCCAGCTTGATTTTTTTTTCTTTTTTCTAATTAAAGGGGCCATTCCTTGACTCACTTCTTAAAGAGGTCTATTCCCTGAATGTGCATTACCTCACTCTAAGTGAGAACCTGGAAAAGCCTTAGCCTGAAGGGGCCAGGGTCTCCCGTTGCATACTGGATCATCTCCAAGTCTTCCTAATGAATACCTGGTCTCTGGACCCAGATGGCTCTGGAGGAGAAAGTGAGGCTGGTGACTTTGCACAGCCCTCCCTCACTCTAATCAGAGTCAACTGCAAGTAAGATCATCATTTCCCTGATGCCATGGTCCTCTTCAAAAATGAAGGACAAATATGAGTCCCAGTAAAATCCCATCTGGGTAGCCAGGTGGCTCAGTGTGTGGAACACTGGGCTTGGATTCAGGAAGATTCATCTCTCCGAGTTCAAATCTAGCCTCGGGCACTTAATAGCTGAGTGACCCTGGGCAAGTCACTTAACACCATTTGCCTCAATTCCTCATCTGTAAAATAAACTGGAATGGCAAACACTCCAGTATCTTTACCAATAAAACCCCAAATGGGGTCATGAAGAATTAGACATGACTAAAACCAGCAAAAATCCCACCTTCTACAGGAAACCTTTCTCAAACTTTTTCAATTTCAGTGCCTTCCCTCTCTTAATTGTTTCCTATTTATCCTGTATGTAGCTTGTTTGTAAGTTGTTGTTTGTCCTACTGTCTCCATTAGATTGCAAGCTCCTTGAAGGCAGGGACTATCTTGCTTCTTTTTCTATACTGCCAGTGTCCAGTATGTAGAAGGTCCTCAGACTGACTGACTGACCAGATGTTTGGTGATTTATCAAAGCACTTTTCCATCCAAGATCTCTCTCTATCTCTGTGTTTGTGTCTCTGTCTCTGTGTTTGTGTCTCTGTCTCTGTCTCTGTCTCTCTCTGCTCTCATATTCTTTGCATTTGGACCTGTGTAGTAGAGGACCAACAATTATTATCCCCAAATTCCACATGGGGCATCTAAGGCTCAGAGAGGTCCAGTGTCTTGCCTGTTATCATTCAGCAGACTGATGGTAGAGTCTGGAGTCCAGTTCATTTTGAGGGAGCCTGCACCTAACAACATTTAACAAATGTTTGAACTGAATTGAACTCATTGGCTCCTTCAGCCCTGGGCCAAGGGGCTCCCCAGAACCAGAGCGGCTCCTCTCCCCCCATGGGGGGTTTGTTTTTTACTTTCATGAGGCAAAAGTAGTCCCATCTCCAGAAGTAACTGGCAATGTCCCAGCATGGCTTCCTATTTGTTCTGCATGGAAATGCTTTAACGAGTAAGGGGAAAGTACCACACAGGTATTACGGCATGATGATTGTTTTCATGTGCCATGACAGATTCCCAAGGCTGTCTTCCTTTCCCGAGGCCTCCACCTACCTCACAAGACCTCCCCTTCCCAAGGTCCCCCCACAATGAGCTCTCCAGATTCCTCTGCCTTGAAGGAGGATGAAAGGCAGGGGCTGGGGTGGAGGAAGGCCTTCCAGAATGGGGGAAATCTTCATTCTTTCTGTCTGCCTCACTCTAGGCTCTCATCCATCCATTCCTTCATTCAAAAACCACTTTATTCACTGAGGGTCTCCTGGGTACCAGTCGTGATGAAAAGCGTGGGAGGATAGGGAGATGATTCACTGATTTATAAATAGATTTGGAAGAGACTTTAGAGTTCATATCATCTAATACCTTTTTATAAAGGCTCGGAGAGGGTAAGTGACTTACCCAAAGACATACAGCTAATGGTCACAGAGACAGGACTCAGATCTAAGGGGATGATTTTGCCCAGTTCTCTCCCAAAGGGAGGAAGATGATGGGCTAGAAACATTTTCAGAACACAGAGTATAGAGAATGTCAGAACTGGAAAGTTCCTACTTTGAGGTGCATAAAGCACTTTCCTCACAATATCCCTCTGAGGCAGGCAAGTAGGGCACAGATCACTATTCACTATGTCACAGATGGAAGAATTGAGGTTCAGAGGGTTTCAGATCTTGTAACATAAAATATTTGGTTCAAGTCCTGTCCTCCACTTTACATTCAGTGCTCTTTTCACCCTCCACGTTCTCTGGGCAGGATGGCATAATGGAAAGAGCACTGGATGTGGCATAAAAATACTCCAGGTTCCTGTCTGGGCACTGCTACTTAGTGCCTGCCTCTGTGTGTGTGTGCATGTGCATGTGCGTGTGTGTACACATGTGCATGTGTGTGCGTGTATGTTTATGTGCATGTACATGTGTGTGTGCATATGTGTGTGTGTGTGTGTGTGTGTGTCTGAGCTTAAGGAAGTGACTTCTCTCTGGGCCCATTTTTTCCTCTGCAAAGTAAAGGAAGTGGACAACATGACCTCTAAGCTCCCCCGAGTTTCCTTTAAGCTCTAGAGCATTCTAATTCCAGGAGATTCTATCCCAGAATCTTCACTGATTGTACTCTACTGGCCAGGGATCTATAACCTAAGAGAGAGGGGGCAGGGTCACAGCTGAAGTATTTCATTACCCGATTTCTGCCCCTTCTGCAGCTCCAAACTCTTCCCCTAGGTTGCCTCTTCAATAAGGCGTCTCCCTCTATTTTTCCACTTGCTCTCCATTAAAGAGAGGTCATTGGAGTATGTGATATGGAGCTGGAAGGAATCTTAGAATTTAGATCATCAGAAGGTAAGTTCTAGAACCAGAATTCCAACACCAACCATTGGATTCAGATGCCGACTATTGGATCCCAATGCCAACCACTGGATTCCAAAAACCCAATTTTCTTTGTTCTTTGCTCTGTCGTCTTCCCGTTGCCCAGATCCAGGGCCATCAGGAGGAGAGTACTCTGCTAACCTGAAAGCACTAGTTGAATACGAATTGTTTGGTTCCATTCTCTCTGGTCCTTGAGCAGAATGGGCATTAAAGAATTGAAGGGTGGAACAAAAATCAGACAAGACCTCTTCTCAGGTTGGGCTGCTCTCCAACCTCCTACCCCTATGGGGCTTCCTGTCTGACCTTCCAGCAGAGATGGTCAATGAGAGTCCCTATTTCCAATGGCCAGAAACAGTGGTACAGGTCAGAAAGGTCTTGGTTTTGGAAGTGGAGGACTGAGTTGTAATCCTAGTTCTGACACTTAGCTCCTATGTAACCCTGAATTAACCCTTTTCCCTGCCTGGGCCTCAGTTTTCTCATCCATAAAGTGGGGCTGTCGATCTCTGAACCCCCTCACTCACAGAGCTGTTGAGATGATGGATGAGTGGAAAACGTGAAGTGGTAGCGCAACTTAGTCTGGCTTTTCTGATTGTTGTCATTCTCTCCCCCACCCTGAGCTGGCTGTCTTTCTGCCCTTCTGGCCTGGGGGGGTGGGGCAGGAGGAAGTCGGGCAGGTGGGGGAAGCTGGAGGCCAAGGGAGCCAGGGCTGGAAGAGATTTGTGGAGCTGACAAGGGAGCTGTTGGGGGCTTCATGTGTGATTAAGAAAATCATCCTTCTCCTAGGCAGGAAACAGGGGAATCGGAAGCAAGGAAATGTTCTTTAAAATCCCCATCTCCCTCTTGGCTGGGCCTGGGCTCCCCCCACCTCCAGCTTCCTAGGCCAGATCTCTGCTCCCTGGCTCCAGGTGGGCCAGGGGACTGAACAATGCCACTTTCATTGCCTCACAACCAGGGGCCCCTCTGGCCTCCCTTATTTCTGGGGACATAGGAGGTGAAGGGGAGAATGGAGATTTATGAGGTATGGGATCAAGGGACAGCATCGAGTGGTAGAGGGGAAAGAACTCTGGAGACCTTCACTGCAAATCCAGCTCTGACTCTGGCTGTATGACCTTGGATAGGTCCTTCTCTTCAATGAGCCTCAGTTTCCTTTTCTGTTAAATAAGGAGGTAAGGCCTCTCCCAGCCCTGACCTTCTATGATTGTGAGGTTCAGACATAGCAGCAAAGACCTAGTTACTCCAACTAAGGGCAACTCACCTCAGCTCAAGCACCCATTTTTCTAGCAATTTCCAGTTTAATCAATCAACATTTATTTGTTTGCATAGCACTTTCCCTGTAACTGTGCTGTGAGGTCTATTGTACCCATTTTGGAATGGAAAATATCAAGGCTCCCAGAGAGGGAATGGCTTTCATAGCTAGTAAGCAACAAATGCAAGGAGTCAGGAGTCCAACATTGATTGGGGCTGGACTGACGCCCGAGGACCACAGCCTGAGGCCAATATTGTCTAGCACCCTCATTTCACAAGTGCGAGGATTAGCCCAGAGGTCTTCCGTGTCTTGTGAGAGGTCACAGGATAGAATCAGAAGCAGGTTATGAACCAGGTTCCCTGACTTGAGGGTCATTGCCACTTTCTGTACACCATACTACCTCTGAAAAGCCCACTAGCTCCCCTAGCAGGGCACTGAGACCCAAGTGTAGATACTATGACGCACACATGGATGTCTGGAAGGGAAGCCCATTACTGAAAGCTGGAGCTGGCTGGACCAGGGAAGATTTTTGGAGAAAGGGGCCATATGGGGCTGGAGCTTAAAGGATGAGAAGGAATTCCATGTGTAAAGTGAGGAACTGAGAATACACGCTTCACACAGACTCATGCATTAGGATCTCAGAGCTGGAGGGGGCCTTAGAGTGCATCTCATCTAACTTCTCATTGTACAGAGGAGTACACTGAGGCACAGAGGACAAGTGATTCCTCAGGGTCACAAAACTGGCTGAATTTGAATTCAGGGCTTTCTGGCTTCAAGTGTATTCCATGGGCATTTATAGAGGGCTGTGTAAATAGGATGGGGAAATGGCCTTTAAGAAGATGAGTCTGGTAGTAGAGGAGTAGAGAAGAGACAGAGCCTGGGTGAAGTCTTGGGTCTGGGGGCGATGGAAACCATGCACCTGGGTAACTGGAAGGAAGGGAGTTAGGCTGAGTACTAGAGGAAGATAATGAGTTTCTTCTTGGACACCAGGAGTTTGTGCTGCTAAGGGATATCCAGGTGGAGGTGCCCTTCAGCTGGTGATGTGGGGTAAGCTAAGATGCAGAGAAGTTGGGTGGGATAAGGACTGAAGATAGGTTCTCTGATTTAGCCATCAAGACGCTGTTGGGAGCCTTGGAGAGAGAGGCTGCAGTGGAAGCCAGATTGCAAGGTGTTGAGAAGTGAGTGGAAAGTGAGGAAATGGCCCGTTTCTTGCTACTTAGCTGTGAAAAGGAGAAGGGAGATGGGATGGTAATGAGAAGGATTGGTGGGGTCAAGTGAAGGTTTGTGGTTTGTTTGTTTTTAAAAATGAGAGAGGCTTGGAGGTGAGAGAGATTTGTAGGCAGCAGGGCAGGGACTTGGGTGGTAGCAGAGGGGTGGGATGACTGAAGAGGCCAGCTCCCAGAAGAGCTAGGAGGATACAGGTCCCAGGGCACAAACCATGACAAGAAGATCCATCTTTTCCTCAGAGACTAGAGACCGAGGAGAAGATATGGGGGATTAAAGCCTGGAGTGGAGGAGAAGAGGCCACTCACAATACATGGCTTCTGTTTCCTCAGTTGAGGAAGAGGCCAAGTCTTCAGTTGAGAGGGTGAGGGGGGTGGGTGGTTTATGGAGCTTGAGGAGAGAGAAAAGAGTTTGAAACAACTACTGTGGGAGGAGCAATAGAGGGTCAACAGGCAGGAATAAAATAAAATGAGGGGCCCAATGGAAATTAGATGCCATAATTCATAGTAGACTCAGTTGGCATGGTTGTATGACTTCCTCTAGAAGCATTTAACAGTGGATAGAAATGGAGAAGGTGGGTAGTGGAAGTGACCCAGGGTTGTGTGGTTTGGCAATATGGTAATGGGGTAGGGAAAGTGGACAAAGAACTCCAGATTATCAAACAGAGTAGACTAGAATCATCCGGCCGTGGGGTCAAGACTGTGAAGACAAGGAAGTGAGTCCAGATAGAGGATAGAACATTTGTTAAGCACTTACTGTATCCCAAGGCATTATATTAGGCAAGTGCTCAGCTCAAAATCTCTCAGTCCCCAGAAGTACAACCCGTTTGGGCTTTGGGCTGATGCTTAGGGCTTTGGTTCTCTGCTGGACCTCAGATGAAGCCTCTTGGCGTCTGGTTCCTCCAAACTTGTTATCTCTGTTGGATGTGGGGCTGCTCTGCTGAATGACTTCTATCACCAGATATTTGAAGTCCTCTTCAAACTGAAGGGTTGGCATATGGAAGGGGGATTCACCTTATCCTGCTTGGCCCCAGAAGGCAGAGCCAGGAGCCAGGAGCAGAGGTACTGAAGGGTATGTTGTCCCTTGGTATGAGGAAAAATTTACCAAGTAATCAGAGCTGTCCCAAAGTGGACGGGCTGCCTCGGGAAATAGCAGCAGGTTTTTCTCCCTCACTTGAGGTCTTGCAGCAAAGGGCAGATGGCCACTAATTGGGGGTGTTATCAAGGGGCAGGGTATGAATTAGGCTAGATGGCTTCTGAGATCATTTCTCATTCTGAGGTTCTGGGATTTCATTCCCACCTCTCTGGGCTTCAAGTCTCATTTTTAAGACAAAAAAGTGAAACTAAATGACCTCTGAGGGCGCTTCCAGCTCTGCATCTAATGATTCTAAGAAGAGCCCAGAGCTTCCATTAAAGTGATAGGAGGAGACCTCTGTGCTGCTGATCTGGCCAGTCTTGTCCTAGAGAGACTTGGAAAGTGGACAAGGAATGTTCATGACAGCCTGGACACCAGAGAACATTATTTCCTAGTTCACAGCCCTGGAATAAAGACCTTCCTACTAATCTTATGCTTTGGGCTTCCTACCCTCCCTGTAGGGACCAATATCCATATGCCTTGTTCCCCTTTCCCCCTCTTCCTTCCTCCTTCTTCTCTTCAACAATGGATAGAATTGGAAGCCATTACAAATGAGGAAACAGGATGAGAGGTTAAGGGTTATGCAACTGGTAGGTTTCTCGGGAAGGATTTGAACTCAGTTCTTCTTGATCACTTGACAAGTGGCTATTGAGCAGCTTTTGGGGGCCCTGTGAAAGACAGAAGACAGGCAAGTCGTGATGGGGTAGCCCCCAGTCTTGCTGGAGAAACAAGATTCACACGTAGGCGACAATCATAGAAAGGTAAAGGGCTTCTGTGAATGACACAGACCATAACTTGCAATAGAATGAAAGGAAAATAGTGATCACCAAAGGGCCAGAGCAGGTAGGTGAGACTGAATTGAATTGTAGAAGAATCCTCACTTAGGAAGCAAGACCAGGATCTTGGGAAAGTCACATAATCTCTGTGGGTCTCAGTGTCCCCAACTGCAAATTGCAGGTGAAGAATTAGAAGACCTCAGAGGTCCCTTCCAGCCCTAAAGTACAGGGTCACAGATGGTAGAGATGGAAGGAGCTCCAGTGGCCGATTAGTTCAGCCTAATCACAAAAGGAAGCCACAAACACAAAAGGTCACTTTCCAGCCTCTTCTGGAAGCTTTCCAAGGAGGGGGAACTCATCCCATGAAAGCACATTCCAGGTCTAGTGTTTAAGAAGCTGTTCTTCACATCAAACCCAAATTTGCCTCAACTGATTGTTTTGTATCATGCTCCCCTTGTTCCCAGTTCTGTCCTCTCAGACCAAGTGGAAGCATTCCAATCTCCTCCTTCACGTGATGGCCCTTTGGATCCTTGAAGATGCTCTCCATCCCCCACTGCCAAATCTTCTCTCCTCCATGTTCCTTCACCCAACCTCATTCACTATGATCTCCTTTTACCATCCTGGCTCCCCTCTGGACATTCTCCAGTAGACTGATGTCCTCACAATTTATCCGAAGTCCTTCCCTTCTTTGAGGCTCAGTGTCCTCATCCATGGGTTGACCTCGATGATGCCTAAAGTCTGCTCCAGTCCTAAGTCCACGATCCTATGATGGTGCAGTGGGCAGAGGGATTCGCAGGTATGTTGACTCATCTCAACCCATTACATTCAGAAGGATGCTGTGTTTTGAAATGGAACCACAGGTGAATCCCTGGCCCTCCATGGTCTGGTGGAAGAGCCCTGGGCTTGGGCTTCCCATTGGGCAAGCTCCTTTCCCTCTCTAGGCCTCACTTAACAACTCTGTAAGTTAAAAGGACCAGGTGAGATGGCTTTCTTTCAGACAAAAATCTAGGATGGGGGATGATGCAGAGAAAAGAGCACTCAAGGCATTGGAGTGAGACCTCTTGGGTTCAGTTCCCGGCTCTTCCCCTGAGGACCCAGGTCCTAACCTTTCTGGGAATTAAATGGCCTCTGAGCTCCCTCTCAGTTCTGATCTGTGATCTTATGATCTGAAGGCACTTCTTTGACTTTTCTGGGCCTTGGTTTCCTCATTTGTAAAGTGAGATCTATGAGCCTAAGGCTTCCAGAGGGAAGTAGGTCTGGAAGGATGCATCCCTTCCGTAATGCCAAGTGTTGTCTATTCATTTTCTAAATATGGATTCCCAATATGTCCGGCCTGCTCAGAGGAGGAACTTCACTTTCAATAACTGTTCCTACAAAGAGCCGAGAAGGGGAGAAATGTCCGTCCATTCATCACTGGGCAGCTGTTTTTGTTTTTCAGGCAATGGTGGAGGGAGGGGAAAAATGAAGCCTGGCTGCAAAAGCCAAAAGCCATGTGGCCCCAGGAAAGCCACCGAGGCCCAAAGTAGCATCACTTGGGCTAGGTGGTTTCCACCACTGCAGTCACTTTGGGCCAGGGAGGCTGACTCGGCCTCCTCTCTCTCCCAGGCCAGGCCAAGCTCCCTGCACTGAGGAGCCAGCTCAGCCTCTAATTGCCTCTTTCTCATCTCTCCACCCATATGGGGACAAATGGCCCCTTTGGAATGCCTGTGGTTTAAGAAGGGTGACCAAGATGGAAAGCAGAGTGGTTGATAGGTCAGATTTAGAGATTCCCTATAGGAAGCAACTTTAGAGACCATTTTTTTCAAACCTCTCATTTTTCAGATGTGGAAACTGAGAGCCAGTGAAGGGAAGAGACTATCCAAGGTCATATGGTAAGTTAGTAGCAGAACCAAGTTTAGAACTAAGATCCCAAACCCCATTGTTCCATACACTATACACCCCCAATCTCTAGCTAAGTCAATTTAGAATTGAGATTGAGGGGGTAACAGAATGGTGGAAAGTCTGCTAGATGAGCCCTAAAATCCTGGCTCAGGGACAGGAGTCTCAACTCTAGATTTCTCTCTTCTCCCCTTTTCCCCATGCTGTGTGCTCTAGGTCAAGTCTCTTGACCACTCTGAACTTTTCTGTTGGAGGCAAAACCCCGAGGATCGATATTTGGACTGTGTGGGTGGCTATCTGAGAACAGAATGGATTGCTCCCCAAGTGTCTAATAAATGTGACTCTTCTGACCCTGGGGCTAGACCCACCTGAGATTTTTATCATCAGTATGTGAAAGATCTGACTGTGATCTCAGCAGGGTAAGAAGGGCTCAGTGTGAGAAGTTCCTTTATTGAGACAGATTGGATCCTGTCAATGACTTAGTAAATAAGGGAACTGTTTGAGGTCTAGGTGACTTGCCCAGGGCTACACATAGTAAATGTTGGAGGCTGGCACCAGACTCTGAGATGTTTAGCAAAATGACCTTTTTCTTGGCAATTCACGTATCTGAGACTGGACACTGAGGGCAGTTGGGAAGATTTGCTCACTTCTTGTGTCTTCTAGCCCCAGGGAGCCTGGGAAAGTACAGGCTTGCCTGTCCCCATATACTGAAGTAGATCCCCTCTTATAAGCAGAAAGTCCTCAAGATTAAAGGGGAAATTGCTTGTGAATAAAAAAGGAAGAAAACATGACAGATACCTTTGAATGAGCTACCTTTTGTCCTAAAGAGATATGTCAATCCCTAGTATCACTTAACACATTCTCAAATATGCCAGAACTGCCTGGCAAAGTTCTTCTACAAATCCTATTTTCCCCTGCTCCTCCTTGTAGGTTAAAGTGTGTGGAAGGTGGTTCTTCTCTCTCTCTCTCTCTCTCTCTCTCTCTCTCTCTCTTCCTCTCCCTCTCTCTCTCTCTCTCTTTCTCGCTGTCTTTGTCTCTCATCTCTTTGTCTCTCAGTGTGTCTCTCCTCTCTCTCTTTCTCTGTCTCTCTCTCTCTGCAAATGTAGCCACAACACACTTCTAAATTTAATGTGCTTTATTAACATTTTCTCCATCATTTTCTTAAGTCTAGACAATCAACAAAATAATAAACAGAGCCCTGATTTGTGGGAGATGTATGTGCTCCCTTTGAAAATCTGGTAGGGTCTAACACTAGCATCCCTCCCCTCTTCCCCTTTCCCCCTCTCTTCTCTCTTCCTCCCCGGCTCCACAGTCCATTTGATTCCCAGGCAAGGCCAGGCTAAGTCTTTAGATTATCCACATTTTCATTGTCATTTCTTCCATGCAAATCGAGACCAAGACTCCAGAGATCTCACCTTCTCCCCAGATGCCCCTATTCCAATCCTCAGAGCACTTTGAGTCCCCCCAGCTCCCAGCCCCACCATACCATAAGGGCCTGCCTGTGGATTGCTTTTATTCTCCCCACCCTAGTCACTCAGATGGAAGAAGGAAGTTCCCAGAACACTACCTCATGTTCAATAGCATCTATAAATGATTAAGCCATCAAGGTTTTAATCATCTGAAATTTCTGGCTATCTGGCTATCATTTCCATTTCTAGAGCATTTTAAGGCTTGCAAAACATTTTCCATGTGTAAACAGATATCCCAATCAACTCTGGAATCACCTCATTACTTGGATCCAACATCTTGAGCCCCTACTAAAGATCCACTACTTCCTCTACCAACGCCCCCAGCAAGAACCACAAATCAGCTAGGTTAGGGTTTAATTGGAAAAGAACAGCAAAATAAATAATAGGGAAAGATTATGGAGCAGGTTAATATTTCACAACCCATTAACACATAGGAATCCAATCTTCCTTGGACTTGCCCAGTGATGAGGAGGGAACAGATTCCCGCTTTGAGGTGAGGCAAGGTGTTGACCCCAGTGCCAACTGCCTTGGGCCATCTCTGGGGGGACCTCTCCTACCTGAGCCCCTTCCTTGACTTGTCACTCCCCCTTGGAAACCACTGCTCATTCTGCTTCTCCTACCACTATTGTCATCACTGTCACTTTGGGGAAGTGTCTTGTTTTAGAGTGAGACCATGCCCAGCTAGTGTGCCTAGACGCTCACTACTCATCACATTATCAACCCAGACTGCCCCTCCTCTGACCCCAAGCTGGGACACAAAAAGGCAGCCAGGCAGCAGTAAGATATTTGGAGTTATCCTTCTCAATCATAGGTCCCTAGCCCTTACTCATAGATGAGTTCATCCCATTTTCCTATTGTCCTGCTCAGAGTACAGACAGGGTACCCTCACGAAGTCAGTTGGAAGTAAGCATACATACCTATTTTCATTTGTTATTTCAATTCCCATCATGCACTGCACAGCTTCCCCCCACCCCTGACCCCCTATTCCAGTTAGGTCTCTAGTCAGGCAAATTCTCTTGAAGCTCTGATAAAACTCAATAGAAATACAGAGTCAAAGAATTTTAGAGGTAGGAAGAGCCCCAGTGTTCATTTAGCCCAACCCATCCTCCAAAAATTTCCATTCTAAGGCGATCCCTAATACTTGAAGGTAGGGGCACAAGATGGCAGCCTCAGCTAGGATACCTGCTGTCATTACCAAGGCTTTACACTCAAAAAATCCCTGTGAAGTTTCACTTATTGCTGTCCCCATTCTACTGATGAGGAAGCTGAGATTCAGTGATGGAAACTGACTTGTTCATGATTGCACAGCTAGGAAACGTCAGAGTCTAGACTTGAACCAGATCCCTTGGCTCAGTTTCCATAAGAGGCACCTTCCACATACTACACTGGCTCCATGAAATTCTTCCCTTTTTGCCAAAAACCAAAAACTGGAGCTGAGACTCTTGATTAGTGATGCCAACCTGCAGGTGGCACTGGTTGGATCCTTTCCCACAGTTCCTGAGAAGGGTTCCATTGATTAAACAGCAGGATTCCTTCTGACTTAATGAATCAGTGAGTCAGGAAGGTTACTTTGAGGTGACCTGCTCCAACTCCGTCACTTTAGATGGGGGAAACTGAGGTGCACAGGTCACACAGCTGGCAAGTTGTGGAGATGCAATGTGACTCCAGATCCCCCAGCTGCCAACCCAGCCGTCTTCCCACGACACTTTGCACCACCTCATTGGAGCCTCCCCACAGCCTTGTGCAGCAGGCACCAGAGCCCCATTCTGCAGAGAAGGAAATGCGATGCCCGGAAGTGAAGTGATTGGCTTAGAGTGGCATAGCAAGATGGGTCTCTGGTCCATTCTGACTCTAAATTCTCTCTCCTCTCCACTACATCCCAGCGTTCCTGTGCTAATAATGTTAATCATAGCGAGCATTACATAGGATGTTACAGTTTGCACAGCACTTAACAAATGTTACCTCATTTGATCCTCACAGCTATGGGGACTGGGTTACTATTATTATCCTCCATCCTACACATGGGGAAACTGAACCTGGGGGAGGTAAAATGATTTTCCCAGGGTGGTCCAGCTGGAAAACGTCCGAAGTAAGATTTGAAGCAAATCTTCATCTCATGTCCTGTGCTCTATCCCCCAAGGTAGTAGGAGCATCACCTCTATTTTTGCAGATGAGGAAACTGAGTTCAGAGAAGGTCACACAGCTTCTACGTGTCAAAGGCAGGATCTAAAGGAGGGTCTTTGCTAACTTCAGGCATACCACTCCTTCCCCTACCCTGGTCTGCCTCTCTGGCAAGTCCAGGGCACCCCTACGGGGTCAGCTGAAGTGCTTTGACAGCTAGACCCCTCGCACTAAGCATAGGTAGAGGGACACAGTACAGAGGTGGCAGTTGTAGGGAAAGGATACCCATCCCCTTCCCTACTGTCTTTCAGGGGAGTCTTTAATATACCCCATTAAGTCTTTTCCTTTCTGGCCACCCTAGAAAAGGTTCAGCCTTTCCCAACTCCAGAACTCCCCCAGCAAAGCAGGCCCCCTTTCCTTGCTCCTCTCCCTCCTGCTGCCTGCCCTGGCCTCCCTTGCAGCCCACCTGCTCCAGCATCCCCTAGCCCTAAGCCCAGGCCCAAGCCCCACTGCTACTTCACCTCACTACTTGTTCAGGGGCCTCCCGGGAGGAACCATCCTTTGGATTCTCTCTATTGAGATGTCCTGGCCCTCAGCTCCCAGGCTGGGGGCCTGTTCATTCTGAGCCCCTGTCTGTAAGAGAGCTGGCACCTGTTGTTCCCCAGTGGCACCCTGGGAGTGTGAGTAATAATGAAAGGCTATAAATAACACAGCTACACTGAGACACCTGCTTACCCAGCCTGCCCCACTTCTCTGTGAACCTGGGCCTGTTGGCAATGGCCTTCCTGGGAGACCAAGGGCTCCTAGGCTTGGATTGGAGATCATTGATGCTTGAAACTCACAACAGTCAAGCTCGGAGGGACCTCAGAGCTCATCACATCCCACCCTTTCATTTTCCACTGAGGTCCAGAGAAGACAGTGACTTGCCCAGGGTCATACCACCAGTTAATGGCAGATCCAGCCCTTAGGACTATAGACTTAGATTGGGCAGGGAGCTTAGGGGTCAACAAGTCTGACCCCTTCATTTTACAGATGAGGAAACTGAAGCAGAAGTCAAATGACTTGCCCAGGGTCACATAGGCAACAAGTGTCAGAAGTAAGATTCAAACCCAGGTGTTCCTGACTTTGGGTCCAGGACACTCAATTTATCCCCTGCCCCACAGCCTTGTGGCAGGGCTTTTCCTGGTACAATCTTCACTTTCAGACTGTTTTTCTCTTGGAGGCATTTGAATTCAATACTAGTGCCTACATGCCTGGCACATCATAAATGCTCAAGAAGTGTTTGTTGGCTGCCTGAGCCAACGCCATGGCTTGAAATGCAGATCTAGGCTCCTATTCTCACATCTCACGTCCCAGCCTGGGGTGGAGGTAGGGATGGAGGGAGGGAGGGTGGGTTCCCAGATCGCAGAGGCCTTCCTATAAGGTCCTTTTACATACAGCTATTGAGGGCACAGGCTCACGAGCTCACAGACCTAGGTCTAGAAGGGGCCTGGGGTCGTCACTGAATCCTTGACCTTAGGAGCTGGAAGGAATCTCAGAGAACATGTCAGCCAGCTCACTTATTGTAGAGAGGAGTAAGGCCAAGAGAAGGGAAGATACTTGCCTTAGGTTACACAGTGTGCCAGTGGTAATTGGAATGGGACCCAGGTCTTGTTAGCCCTACTGCAGGGCCTTTCCACTAGACCAATGGTTCTCAACCTGTGGGTTATGTTCAATTTGTAACAATGAAAATACATCCTACAAATCAGATATTTACATTATGATTCATACCAGTAGCAAAATTATAGTTATAAAATAGCAATGAAAATAATTCTATGGTTGGGGGTCACCACAACATGAGGAACTGTATTGAAGGGTTGCGGCATTAGGAAGGTTGAGAACCACTGCACTAGACTATCCTGCCTTTCAGAGGCTCAGAAGCCCCCTCTCCCATGCACCTGTTCTCCCTGAACCATCAACATCCCAGCCTTCAGTCCTCAGCTAATCCTCCATGGGGCCTAACTGCTTAGGACCTAATCCAGCCCATAGCCTGGGAGAGGGAACTGCATTCTCACCATTCCATGGGCTGGGAGGGGGTCAGGGAATAGAGAGACAGGCAGAAAGGAAAGCAGCAATGGCCCCTGGGGCAGAGGACAAACTGGTGACCACACCTATTCCTTAGCTTTTGACTCAGGATTTAGAGCTCAAAAGAATCTTGAGCCTCATTTTAGCAAAACTCCTTCATTTTACAAATAGGGAAACTGAGGTCAAGGAGATTTGCTAGGGATCAGATAGGTAGTTAAGCCTCAGAACTGAGATTTGAACCCAGGTCTTCCAATCCTGAGTCTAATGTTCTTTCTGTCGTGGAGCATCTAGGAAAACATAGCCCTGTCCCCTGAATAGGCTCTAGGAAGGGAGTGATGTTGACCCCTGCCCAACAACTATTTTTTCCTATGGAAAGCCTGGAAGGTTCCAAACATCTGAACAGCACAGAGCACATCTTTTAATCCATTATCAGAAGCATACAAGGAACCAGATCCCAAAGTGTAGGTTGGATTTAGGGGAATGGGAGCACTATGTTCTAACCCATTCCTCAGTCTCATGAGAGTTACAGGGTCATGGAAGGCATTTGCAGACCTACTGGGCTGGCAGGCTCATCTGTAGGAAGCTGTGGTTTCACTCTACCCAGAAGGTCTACACCACACCCCAGGAAGGAGGTAGAAACTTCCATCTAACTTACAGATTTTTGGTCCAACTGATTCACAACACACTCTATATCTGGGGGGAGGAGGGGAAGGAGAGGGAATCAGGAAAGTTTTCATTTAGGAGGCAGCTGTGCTGAGAACTCCACAAGGCAGAGATGGGAAGAGAGAGCATTCCAGGCATAGGGAACAACCTATACCATACCAATGAAGGGGAAGGTTGCTTGTTGTGTAGAGGCAACAGCAAAAGGAACAGTTTGGGTAGACCCTAGAGTGTGAGATGAGGAATTTTATGAAATCAGTTTAGAAAAATGGGTTGGGGACACATCAGGAAGGCTTTAGATACCAAGCCAGAGAAGTTTGTAATTGATTCCAGAGATAACAAGAAGCCATGTAAGTTTGGAAAGGGAAATGATATGAGAAGTCCTGTTCCTTGGGAATGTTGCATGGAAGATGGTTTGGAAAAAGGAGAGGCAAGAGGGAGATTAATTAAGAGACTCATGGAGGAACCAAAGTCAGAGGTGATGGAGACCTGAACGCACTGATTATGTGAATGGAGAGGAGACAGATACTGAGAGATATTAGGAAGATGGAACTGACAAGATTTAGCACCTGATTAAATACGGCAGATGATGGCATTGGAAGAGGCAGGGGGACTTTCAAGTTGTGAGCCTGAGTGACTGGGAAAATGGGGGTGCCCTTGCTAGAAAAAGGAAGAAGTTAGGAAGAAGAAGAGGTGTAAGGAGGAGGAAGATGAGTTGTTTTGGATGTTTAGAGTTTGAGATGTTCTCAAGTGCCTTGATTAGGACTCTTAACCAAGATTCCATGGACTTAATTTTAAGACAATATTTTAATAGCAAAATCTCAGAATTAGTTTCCTTTGGAATCTCATGCATTCTGTTTTATGCATTTAAAAATATTAATCTGAGAAGGTTCATCAAACTACCAAAGTGATCCAAGACATAAAAAAGCTTGAAACCCTGGGCCAAATTTCTCCAGGATGCTTTCTACCTCTTAATTCTGTGTCCCACAACTTGGGGATCTAGAGAATCCAACCCCTGGGGGCTGACTCCCTGGAATGCTGAGAGTCCAATTAGAAGAGCTCTGGATTTAGAGTCAGAAGACCTGAGTTTGAGTTCCAGCTCCAACACTTACCAGCTGCATGACCTTGTACAAATCATTTTTCCTATTTGGGTGTGTTTCCCCCTCTGCAAACCAGGGAGGTTGGAATAGAATGATCTGTTTTTGGTCTCTTGCAGTTCTACCATTATATGACAATGTGACCAGCTTGAAGTGGGATGGCAGGCAGGGGAGTGGGGAGAGAAGAGAGAAAGTAGGATGTAAGCATGTTGAGGCCCAGGACTTTTGAATGTCATTTCCCTCATTGTCAGAGCAGTACTTTACACATAATTGACATTCAGTGCTGTTTCAGTTGAACTGATTTGAATGACAAAAAAAGGGACAATCTTTGTTTTTTCCTCTTTCAATGGCAAGGCGTGCTGGGAGGATAGCTAAATGGTGAGAAGCTATTTGAGGTGGTGGTCAGATATCAGGGGAATGGGCTACTTGACCAAAGGGCCACAGCTTTTGAGACATCGGTGAAGGTGTTTTTCTAGGGCACAGTTCCCTTAATGTTGGAAATTAGGTAGGATTGGGGTTAGGGTGTGAAGGAAGGAGTTGGGATTGGGGCAAGTGAAGGGATTCATGATGCAGGTTTAAAGGTCCTGCTTTGAGTTGAGGTGATCCCCGGGAGCTAGTTCAGTCAGGAGGCTCCAGGGTAAGAGAGAAACCTTGAGAGTAGAAAACTCTGGAGTCCATCCTCTAAATTGCTTCTTCTTGTTGAGTAATTTCCAGTTGCGTCTGGCTCTTTGTGACCCCATTTGGGGTTTTCTTGGCAAAGATATTGGAATCATTTGCTATTTTCTTCTCCACCTCATTTACAGATGAAGAAACTGAGGTAAAAAGGGTAAAGTTACTTGCCTAGGGTCACACAGCTAGTAAGCGTCAGAGGTCACATTTGCACTCAGGAAGATGAGTCTTCCTGACTTCAGACCCAGCACTCTATCCACTATGGCACCACCTAGCTGCACAAATTGTTCAGCATGGTAGAATAGACAGGGAGCTGAGGCTGGGGGATGAATCAGAGCACTATGGGCTTGGGATTCTTGCACTTAACTAAAAGTCAGGAGTCCTCATTCCACTTCCACGTCTGCTGCTCACTTGCTATGTGACCTTGAGCAAGTCCCTTCTCCTCTTCATGACTCAGTTCCTTCATCTACCAAATGGTAGATGGTAACCCAAATGGTGACCTAAAGAACTTCAATTAAGGCATCTATCTTAATGGAGGGGAAAAGGGAGAGGAGTAGTTTCTTACGTAGTCCCACAGAAATCTAGCCTTAGTGTTGGGCTGAGTGAGGTTGTTTCTTAAATTTTTTTTAGTGACTTGAATGACACCACAAGTTGAATACTTGACGAATTTTCAGGTAACAGAAAGCTGGGAATGAGAACTAACACTAAGGAGGAGAGATTCAAGATCCTCCAAAATTTTAATAGACTAAAATGATGGACTGAATAGAATGAGGTGAATTTTTACTAGGGATAAATGTAAATCTCTATACTTGGGTCCAAAACACCACTTGTACAAGGCAGGGAAGGCATGGCCAGACCACATTCATATGAAAAAGGATTGGAGACATTAATAGGCTAATTACAAGTTTAATATGTTTGAAGTATGTAATGGGATAAAAATGAAATTAGAGTATGAAGGTAGCCATGGTAGTCAATAGAATTAAGGGGATCCTGGAAAACATTGACAGAAACATAGTGGCCAGAGCTAGGGAAGAGACAGTCCTTTTGCATTCTGCCCCAGGTCAGAGGACCGTGTCTAATTAGGGTATCACATTGTAGAGAAGACATTGACTTCCCCAAGGAATCCCGTGAACCACATATTCCCAAAGAAAGCGAAGAACACTGTTGCCAAGAAAGTATCATGTTATACCAACAATGGTGCTTATTTTTCTTCATTCACTCAAGGACTATTCTGTAGGTGCTAGCTAGGTAGCACAGTGGACAGAGTTCAGACCTGAGGTCTAGAAGAGCCAAGTTCAAATCTCGTCTTAAATACTTACTAGCTATTTGACCATAGACAAGTCACTTTACCTCTACCTGCCTCAGTTTCCTCATCTGTAAAATGAGTATAATAATAGCACTTACCTAATAGCAGAGGAATGTTGTCAGAATCAAGTGACATAATCTTTTAAAGCATTTTGCAAACCTTCAGGTGATATATAAATGCCAACTATATAGCTAACTATCAAGTGTTGGGCACACAGAGACAAAAACAGTCCATATACAATACCTCAAGGAGCTTATATTTCTATTGAGGTAAAATAATGTGTAGAAAGGCAAGAACATACAAAGTAATGGGAAGGGAAGGAGGGTATAAGATTTGATTGTGACTTTCCTATATACCATCTGTGTGGTCTTGTACATATCTCTTTGCTTCTCTGAACCTGTTTCTTTGTGTACAAAATGAAGAAATTGGACTAACTGAAGTCCAATGACCCCTCACATCTACATTCTAAGAATTTAGAGTCCTATTGTAAGGGTGGGAGTCTATGGAGTCAGTTTCCCAATCCCACTTGACAAAGATGCTAGGGCCTGGCAACTTAATCAGGTAAGAACATGTGTCAGTTGAGCCAATCACAGGTTTTAGTTTAAAACTAGCATAAAATGCCTTGATTAATTTATATGTCCTTGTAACTAATGAATGGACTAGAAAGACTATGAACAAGGAGTGTTTGGATTGGGTGGGTAAATTTAGTCACATCCTGTGGGTTTTGCATAAAATAGTCTAGTTTGGAGCCAGGGAATGCAAGTGTGTTGTGAGCCAGGAGAAAATTTTCCTGACCAAGTCCTTGAGAAGGGATCATTTGGGAGGAGGGAGGAGCAAAAGAGCTTTGGCCTTGGCCTCAGTCTCAGTCTTCTCTCTCTACCCTACCCCCCACCCCAACTAGAGGAGAACCTTGTGATTTTTGGAAGGCAGAAGATTTGGACTTATTCACTGGCATTTTTGTCCGACCAGCATCCCCCAAATAGGTGATGCTGTGTCTAGATTAAGAACAGAGAATAAATTAGAAACATTGAAGCTCTGTAAGGAGCCCAATAGAAAAGTTACATCAAATCTAAGAGTAACCTCATGAAGACTCCAGGAAAATAAGCTCTACTTGCACATTTGAGACCACTTTCCCCTGGCTTGTGTTTATACCTGGGAGAGAGTATAGTTTTTGCAAGGGGTATTTTATATCAGCTATACTACCATAGTAAATTATTCACTTCTAAAAGTGAATTAAGTCTGGCTGGCTAATTGATATCAGCTGATAATCATGAGAGGAAGCACACCAGTGGGGCTCATTAGCTAAAACATTTGATATACACTCACAACCCCCTCAAGGCTACCACTAAAACTCAGAGGAGACATAATAGCTGCCTTCTGGGAACCCAGTCTGCTAGGACAAGTGGAAGCAATGATCCTCAGTTATCAGAGGAAGGGGAAACTGAGTCTAGTTTTATGTTCTATCCCATTCTTCCTCATTCCCTACTTAGCTGTGTGAATGAAGTGATCATGGAAGGCTTTTGTGGACCTTCCAGGCTGGCAGGCTATGAAGCTTTGCATCTGTAGGTGACTGTGGTTCCATAGCTCTTGGCCCAGGGCTTTTGGCCAAAATGTTGACTCAAATGTGGTCCCCTTCCTCCTCTCTCCCTGTCAATCTTATCCCCTCCCATGACCCTACAGGAAGTCCTCCTCATTTGGCAAACCATCCATGGCCCAGCCAGTGGTTTCCCAAGCCAAGGTCCATGAATTGGGTCAAATCAGTCAAGTTTGTAACTGGTACTTCCTCTCACCATGGTGTCCCCTCTCTGACAGGTGGTCAGGATTCTTAAATACTCATTCCTGAATACCCCTTCCTACATGCCTATCAGGAGAGATTCTTCCTCTTTGGGGGACTTAGCTTTCTAGACTCATCTTGCTTTGCGGAATGAAAAGATCATAACTTCATAGATTTGGTGCTGAACAGAACCTTGAATGTCATCTAGTCCAATCCTCTTAATTTACAAATACAGTAAGCTGAGACCAAGAGAGGTTGATTTGCCCAAGGGCACACAGTAGCAAAAACAGACCCAAGTGCTGAATCTGGGTCTTCTGTCTCTAAATTCATTGCTTTTCCTACTTGTACTGTGCTGATTCTCCATACCTTGTCACCCTTTGCCATTAAGAGACTGGCTCCTTTAGGAGCAACTGTAAATGAAAAGTGTTGGAAAAATGATCTTCACACATACAAGATGGTGGAGACATGGATAGATGGTCGATGGTGTAATGGAAATCTGTAGGATTTTGTAGATCACAAACTCCAGGTCTTCATAAAATGTTCTCTCCTAGTTCTCCTCCCGCCTGGCCCACCTGACCACTCCTTCCCAGGCACCTTTGGTGGATCTTCATCCAGACCTTTCCATCATTTTGCCTCTGAGTTCTTTGCTGCACAAAACAGGTCTCCTAGCAGATGGTAGATTTGGATATGAAACTACAAGTCTACTCAGACTTGGAGATAATCCCTGACACATTTGTTCAGCAAAAATAGCAATCTGTTGAATGGTCTTTTTGTTCTTTCAGATCATAGGAACTATGAACAAATGGTACATGAGGAGATCACAGATCCAGTTATCATCCTGTATAAGTGATCTAGCCCATGTGTGGGAAACAAACCAAGGCAAGGCTCATCTTCCTCCAGTAGAATTTCACCTCTGAGATGTCAAAGTAAGGTTAACACAAGTATGACAAAAATCATCCAGAAGATGGCCATACTTATCGACTTAAATAAGGGACACTAACATCTGCAAAGTAGAAAACACCTGAGAAAACAGGATGAGAAACAAGAAGGATGTTTACCAAATGACAGAACAGGCTGCCACATCTTGAGGATGTTACTGCCTGACTGAGCACATGCGAGCACATCCCAGCCTGACCTGTCACGAAGCACAGAAGCCAGGACATGACTCAGCCTGTAAGAACAGGCAACTAATGACTTCTCATTACACCCTGCTGACACCTTCCTGTCCTCGCTTAACAAAACCTCAATTTATTACCTCCCAGCAGCTCTTTCAAGTAGGGATTCTTAACTTTTTTGTGTGACCTGCACCTCTTTGGAAAGCTGGTAAAGACCATAGACCCCTTCTCAGAATCATGATTTTAAAAGTGCCACAGTACATAGGATTCCCAAGGAAGTCATTTGTAGTGAAGCACAGTTACTAAAAAATGGAAATTAGAGAGAGAGGCAGGAGGTTCAAGGTCAGTAAGGAGACCTGGGTTCCAATCTTGGTTTTATCCTTAACTTGTGGATGAATGAATAGAAGAGCATTTGTTAAGCCTTTATGATGTGCCAGGCACTGTGCTAAATTCTGGGTCTACAGATACAAAATGAAAGGTTGGGATTTAGAGCCAGGCGGGACCTCAGAGATGGTGTAGTCTGATCTATTCATTTTACCTAAGAAGAAACAGATTCACTGAGCTTGAGACTTGACCAAGGTCACCATGTTAGTAGCAGGTCAAACCCGAGTCCTCTGACTGCATATATAGAACTTTTCCCAATACTTCCCCACTGTCCCTCTCCTCCCATCCATTCAAATGCCAAACCACCGCTGTCTATCAAATTTCCCATAACTAGGGGCGGCTAGGTGGTGTAGTGAAAAGAGCATTGGCCCTGGAGTCAGGAGGACCTGAGTTCAAATCTGACCTCAGACATTTAACACTTACTAGTTCTGTGACCTTGGGAAAGTCACCTACCCACAATTGAGTTGCCTTTTCCCCTCCAAAAAGACCAAAAAAAAAAACCCTCCAAAAAAAAGAAAGGGATGTTTAAAAGGGGTAGCTAGGTGGCACAGTGAATACAGCACCAGTCCTGGAGTCAGGAGAACCTGAGTTCAAATCCAGCCTCAGACACTTAACACTTACTAGCCATGTGACCTTGGGCAAGTCACTTAACCCCAATTGCCCTGCCTTCCACCCTCCAAAAAGACAAAAAAAATTCCCCATTTCTAACAATGGCACCACTATTCAGTCAGGCTAAAATGGATAGTGTTCAGTCTGGGAGTCAGGAAGACGAGTTCAAATCTGTCCTCAGACACATACTAGCTGTATGACCATGGGCAAGTCACTTAGCCTCTGCTTGCTTCAGTTTCCTGAGCTCCCCATACTGACAAACTCACAAATCTAGACTTAATTGGCTTCCTGGCTGGGTGAGGTGGCCCAAAACTTTTAACTCCACAGTGCAAAAGTGTTTGTCTTCCCTTGCCTGAGAGAGGCTTACTAGCTGCTATACCACCAAAAGATAGGAGCAGAGAACAGTAGCTGACCCTAAAGAGGCAGAAGGCCAAATAAATGGTAGCTACTCAGTGACCATGAGGTCAGTAGAGGTACCCAGCAGAAAGCAATGTGATGGTATGATAGCATTAAAGGCATTGGAATCTCTGTGGATTTAGAGGTACAAGTAGATTTGGCAAGGATCTATGTGCTTATGTGTTGCGTCTTCCATGTGGGGACCTCCATGCATATTTCCTGGTCACATGGATTCTCCCATTTCTGTATGTCCTCATGCCCGATGGTACAGTATCTTGTGGAAGAGTGTGTATCTCACGTGTGCATTGGGACATGCACCAGTCATATGGTAACGAGCATTTTGGAACATCATAGAATCACAGCATTTGAGAGCTGAAAGGGAGCACAGTGAGTTTCCTCTTCTCCCCTCTTCCTCATCTCCTATCATTCAGATGCCTTCTGCCTCTCTCTCCTCCTTCACATGATGAGGTAGCTTTACTCTACTTGTTCAAATGAACCCACTCCATCCCATCTCTTCCAACAGGCTCCTCTGTCATTCCCACCTTTTCACTTATTTTCAATCTCTTCCTCTCTACCGACTCATTCCCTATAGCCTACAGGCATGTCTCCCAATCCTGGAAAAACCCTTGCTTGATTCTTCCATCCCTGCTGACCATAATCCTGTACCTCCTCTGCCTTTGTAGCTAAACTCCTCAAAAATGAGGTTAACAAAAAGGGGCTCCACT
This sequence comes from Pseudochirops cupreus, assembly GCA_028627135.1. NCBI lineage: Eukaryota > Metazoa > Chordata > Mammalia > Diprotodontia > Pseudocheiridae > Pseudochirops > Pseudochirops cupreus. Next base: position 554,139,576 of record CM053582.1, on the reverse strand, counting down.
TCCTCTCTGCTTGACCCTTTTCAATCCAGCTTCTGATCTCATCATTTCACCACAATGGCTCTCTCCAAAGTTACCAGTGATCTCTTACTTGCCAAATACAATGGCCTTTGGTCCTCGCTCTCCTTGCCCCCTCTGCTGCCTTTGACTCTGTGATCACTCTCTCCTCCTAGGTGCTCTTTTCTTTCTGGGTTTTCAGGACACCCCTCACTTCTGATTCTTATGTTCTTCTTCCTACCTGGCTGTTCCATCTTGGTCTCCTTTGCCAGATCTTCCTCCAGAACACACCCTCTAACCAGATTCCCATAGTATTATGTCCTGGGCCATCTTCTCCTCTCCCTCTACACTATTTCACTTGATGTATCAGCTTCCATGACTTTGTGACTGTTCTAAAATCTGCCCTAACCTCTCTGCTGACATCCAATCTTGCATCTCCAGCTATCTTTCAGACATCTCAAACAGGATATCCAATAGACACCTTAAATTCAATATGTCCAAAATGGAACTCATTATCTTTCCCCCTAAACCCTCTCCCCATCCCTCCTACCTTCCTTATCACCATGGAGGGCAACACCATCTTCCCACTCCCTCAGGCTCACAATCTAGGAATCATCCTGGATTGCTCACTCTCTCTCACCCCCCATACCAAAGCTGTGGCCAAGGACTGTCGATTTCACTTTTGAACATGTCTCAAATAGGCCCCTTTCTCTCCTCTGATACTGCCCCTGCTCTGAGGCAGATCTTTGTAAACCCACACTCGAACTATTACAATAGCTGCTGGTGGGTCTGCCTGCCTCAAGTGTCTTCCCACTCTGGTCCAACCTCCATTCAGTCACTACAAGTGAATTCCTAAAATGGAAGTCTGATTATGATATCCTGCTTCTAAATAAATTCCTGTGGCTCTCTATTGCCTCTATTTGGCATTCAAAGCCCTTCATACCCTAGCCCCTTCCTGCCTTATCAGTTTTCTACCTTACTTACTCCCACATACTCTTGGATTCTATGACACTGGTCTCCTGGCTGTTCCACAAAACAAGACACTCCATCTCTAAGCTGTAGGCATTTTCTCTGGCTTTCACCCCCATACCTGGAATGCTCTCCCTCCTCCTCTCTGCCTCTTGGCTTCCTTTAAATCCCAATTAAAATCCCATCTTCTACACAAAGCCTCTTCTATTTCCTCTTAATTCTAGTGCCTTCCCTGTTACTTATTTCCTCTTGTTCTCAGATGGTTGTTTGCATGTTGTTTCTATCCCATTAGATTGTGAACTCCTGGGGGATAGAGACCGTCTTTTGCTTCTTTTTGTATCCTCAGTGCTCAGCACAGTGCCTGATACATTGTAGCTGCTTAATAGAGGTCTAGTGATTGATTTATTTCTTGCCACTTAATTTCCACTGCTGTTTCATTAAATGTATCTTGCTTGAACTAATTCATCCTCTGGTTGACTAGTAAAAGTAAACACCTTAGTGGGGGCTTTTGAGCTATGGTTTCAATTGAGTGCTGACCCAGAGAGCACCTTGAATCTGGAGTAGCTCCCAGTCGGCCCATGTGTTGAGGATGCTACATGTAAATTCAACAGAGGCAACAGAAACTCAGACTTCATAAGGTTTCAACTCTGATGTCCCACTTTCCCACATGACTTCACCTGCCGTATATCATTCTTAGTCACAAATCTTTGCTGCAGGCCCTTTTTGTGCCTTTGGAAATTCCCCAGCTCATCAGCTCAGCACACCCTGTGCTGGAGTCTGACAAAGGTCAGTCTTAGGACTGACAGTGAGGTCTTCATCACTTATTTGGAGCTGGGCAGGATGGCCCAAGGAACATTTTTACACTCTCTCTGTCTATCTGTCTCTGTCTCTGTCTCTCTTTCTTCTGAGATGGGAACCAAGCATTTCTGGAGTGCAGTATAGTAGGAAAAAATATAGGCTCCGGAATCAGGAGGCTTGGCTTAAAGGAATAACCTTAATATTTCTTAGCAAGTCATTTGTCCTTCTTGACCTTTGTTTCCTCACCTGTATAATGGGAATGATAATACTTATACTACTTCCCTCAGAAGGCTATTGTGAGGAGAGGTCTTTGCAACACTTATTAGGTGCCATAGAAATGGGAAGTGAGAGTAATAATAGCTGTGATTTAGAGAGAGAGCTCTTTACACATGTTATCTGATTTGAGTCTCCTTCAATCCTGTGAGTGCTTTTTTTACCCCCATTTCACAGATGAAGAAACTAAAGCTTAGGTTAAATGACTTGCCAAGGGTCACACACTTAGAAAGTATCTAGGGTGGGTCAGGTCAAATCCAGTCTCAGAGATTTGTTGTTGGAAGGGGCCATTAAGGTCATTAAGTCCAACTCCCCCATTTTACAGATGAAGAAAACGAGACCCCGAGATGCTTGTCATCATCTCCCACTGTGACTGCCCAAGGAATGGCCCCGTGTTCTGCACCTTTGCTCTTTGCCAGCTTCCCCCAGGCTGTAGGCCACATACCTAAAGGGCAGTACTGCCTTTACAGGCAGGATAGATCTCCCATGTCTGACTGGCAGAGTAGATGGAGGGAGCCCTCTAGGAAGCAGCAGCAGACTCTTAGTCTATTTGATCTAGCCTTGACTTGTCTTATATTCCCAGCACCTCTTATAGTATTTGGCACATAGTAGATGCTTAGAATATAGGACAAGTCAAGGCATTCAGCACCTACTAGTCCATGCACTCTGCTGAATGCTAGTGATACAAAGAAGGGCAAAAACCATTCTCTCCCCTGTTATAATAGAGAAGACAACATGCAACAAGTATGTCCATACAAGATGGGCTGTATAGGGGTCATCTCAGAGGGAAGCATCAGGGGACATTGGCAAAGGCTTCTTGTGGATTTCTAGCTGGGACTGAAGGAAGCCAAGGAATGTCAGAGGTGGAGATGAAGAAAGAGAGCACTCCAGGCATGAGAGACAGCCAAGGAAGATGCATGAGGTTGGGGGATGGAGCGTTTTGTGGGAGGAAGGTCAAGGATCTTGGGGATTACTGGATTGTAGAGAACCCTGAGATGAATGAGGTGTGAGAGGACTGGCCAGGTGGGCAGGGGCCAGGTGAGGAAGGGCTTTTGAAGTCAACAGGGGGTTTGATATTTGACCCTGGAGGTAATAGGAGCCTTTGGAATGGATTGAATCAGAATGGGGACAGCAAAGTGGGGTTTTTATATGGCCAGACCTAGGCTTTTGGAAGATCAGTTTGACAACTGAATGAAGGATGGACTGGAGTGGGGAAAGATTTGAGTCAGGGAGACCAATCAGCAGCGAAGGCATGAAGTGATGAGCTCCTGGACCAGGGTGGTGGTAACTTGAGAAGAGAGGAGGAGTAGATGAGAAATGTTCTGAAGGTGGAATTGATAGGACCTGGCAACAACTGATGAGACATGGAGGAGGCGGCAAGCCTGGATGACTGGGAGCAGGGTGGACCCCTCAACAATCCCATAAGGAAGTTAGAGAGAGGGGAGGATTTGGGGGAGTTCACACAGGGTTTTCGTGGGAGGTAGTGCTTAAACCAAGCCTTAAAGAGAGTTCTAGGTCCAAGAGGTATAAATGAGGAGGAAAGCACTCTAGACATGGCAGACAGCAATCTGGCTGGAGTGCGGTGAGCATGAGGGAGAGTAATGTGTAATCAGCCTGTAAAGGTGGCCCAGAATCATCATGTGATGGCTTTAAATACTAAACAGAAAAAGCCAGTCATTAAGAAGCATTTATTATCCTGTTCCCATATGCCAATTGTTGTTTCTGTCATGTCTGACTCTTCATGACCCCACCGGAGTTTTCTTGGCAAAGATACTGGATCAGTTTGCCATTTCCTTCTCCAGCTTATTTTACAGAGGAGGAAACTGAGGCAAACAAGATTAAGTGACTTGCCTGGGCTCATACAGCTAGTAAGTGTCTGAGGCCAGATTTGAGGTTAGGAAGATGAGTCTTCCTGACTCTAGACCTGGAACTCTATCCACGGTGACACCTGGCTGCCAGGTATTGTACTAAATGCTGGGAATATAGGAAGGCAACATTAGAGGCAATAGGGAGCCAATGAAGCTTCTAGAATAAGGGAGTGACACGGTGAGACCTGTGTTTTAGGAATATCACTTTGGCAGCTATCTGGAAGATGGATTGGGGCAGGGAGAGGATGGCTGCAGGGAGACCAACTAGGAGCCTATTATAACAATCCATATAACAGGTAATGAGTGAATAAAAAGGATGGGTGCAGGGGATATTGATGAGGTGGAAGGCTAAACTTGGCAATGATTTTGTGTGAGCTAGGTGCGTGAGAAAGAAGGGCCCGGGATGCCGTGGGGGTCCAAACCTGAGTGACTGGGGAGATGGCGAGGTCCTCACCAGGACCAGGGTAGTTGGGAGGAGGGGTGGTTTAGTGGGAAAGATAATGGATTAGATTTCAGACCCACTGAGTTTGAGATGCCTGCAGACATCTGTCCAGCTATTCGTTCAGCGGGTGTTTAGAAAGCCGGGGCTAGAGTTCAGGGGAGAGATCTATTCTGGTTGGGTGGATTTAGGAGTCATCTGCTCAGATGATAGTTGAACCCAATGGGAGTTCGAAGGAGCATATAGACAGAAGAGAGGGCCCAGAACAACTCATGCATAGGTGATGGGACGTGAATGATGGCCTCACCAAGGGAACTGAGAAAGATTGGTCAGATCGGTGGGAAGAAAAAGCACTGTCCCTATAACGTAAGGGAGAGGAAGGGGGTTGTTGACAGCATTGGGTGCTATAGAGAGGTTAAGAAAGATGAAGATTAAGAAAGACTGCCAGATCTGGCAATAACGAAATCCTTGGTGATCTTGGAGATTGAAGTTTCAGTTGAGCAGAAGCCTGAATGCAGGGGCCAGAGAAGTGAGAGGTTTGAAAGGGGGTGGAGCATAAATAGGCAAGGATTCTTCATTTGGAGTCTAAGAATTTTTTAAAATGTAAAAAAAAAAAATTAAAATTTTTAAAAAATTTAAAATTAGTTTTTTAAAACCTGAAGTAACTATTTTAATATACTGATTTTTCACATCTAGTCCAATCTCTTCATTTACAGGTGAAACAGTGGGGATCCCAGATGATTTCACTGGTATAGGGAAATCCTGGTGAAGAAAGTCCCTCTACCAATGCAATCCACAACTGTTCTGCAATGAAGAGTCCTAGGAGGAAGCAGAGGGTGGGTCTGAGGGGGTCAGGCAGGGAGGAACTGTGAGTTTAAGCAACTTGCCTCCTTGGGTCATATAGTCCGTGAGAGTCAGAGGACAGACTTGAACCCAGGCAGTCCTGATTGGACCAACCTCTAGCCACTGCTCCAGGCTGCCTTATACATAGTAGACCTAATAGATGTTTGTGTAATTTAACTGGGTTAAGGTCCCATTAGTGATCACCCTCGGCTGGGATTCAAGCCCAGCACTTTCTGCCCCACATCCAATCACTGATGATTCCCCTGTACCATACTGGAATCTGAGGACTGATGTAAATGAGAAGTCATTCATTCATGGCACTGGAAAACTTTGGAAATTAAAAAACCCAAACCTCTAGGCAACACTGTCTACCAGGGATGGAGACCTTCTTTGAGTCCTGGTCCCCCTTGGCCAGTGCACTGACCCTTCTCAGAATCATGTTTTTAAATCTATAACACAAAGTACCCAGGAATACCAACTGAACCAAAGATCAGTGAAAATAGGTGTATTTTTTTCACCATCCAAGGTCATGGATTCTATTCTGAACTTTCTATGTGGCTCCCTTGGAGGGGTCTATGGGCCCAGGTTAAGGACCCCTGGATGAGATGGTTTCTAAAGCCCTGTGAGCTCTCAATTCTGTGATGTCTTAAATGAGATGTCTTTAGTCCCCCTCTCTTCCTTTTCCTCTGCTCTGTCTCTCTTTCCCTAGCTCCTCTCCCTCTGTCTTTTTCTTCTCCCTCAGAGGCCACAACATCGTCCTTTCTCCCTCCCCACTGTCCCAGCTACTCCACTCTGCTCAGATCATGGGACTCCGTGGCCCATGTAATCAACCATTGCCTGTCTCCCCACCCCCCCAGCCCACATCTCCCACAACAGCTGAGCTTGTGCAATGTGAGCCCTGTGGAACCCTGCCAGAGGTTTGGGGAAAACATCCGGAGGTCACTGGAGACTGGCAGCCAGCAGGCCAAGCTCTGACCACCACCCTAAAGTAACCTTTCATTCCTTTCAGGGTTTGGCCTCCTTGACTTCAGTCATAGGCAATTGTCGGGTGGGGACCCTGCAGGAGGCTGGCTGGCAAGCCCAAGAGGCAAGACCAGAGCCAGGCACTCAGCTTAGTGGTAACCAGGCAGGGCATGCCAGGGGAAAGAGGCAGTGGAGTGACCCATGCCCAGCTTGCCCACCCTCCTGCCACAGCTCACATCCCCACTTCCCTAAGCTCTGGATGTCAGAGTTAGGAGGAGCCTTCACAGTGAAGAAAACAACAACAAAAAACCAGAGGAGCCATTGAGAGACCTCCCCTTCTTACACAGGTAACATGGAGCAGACCTTGGTTTTAAACATGGCTTTTCCAGAGCTAAGATTTGGGTCCCCACACATCTGGCTGAAGTGGGACCTGGGCTTGAATTCTACTTCGGTTTCTTAATGCTGTCACACCTAGGCAAGGCCAGAGTTTCCTTCTTTGTAAAATGAAGGAGGTTAACCCGGTAACCTCCATGGTCCTTCCTAGCCCCAAATCGACCAGCCTCTTCTGACTCCGATTTTATTTAATGGACCATTCACTCCTCCCCCAAAAAACTTCACATTTGATGAGACCCAGTTACATGATTAAAGAATTTAGTTCAAGTTAAATGTTTAAATACTGTGTATTAGGCACCGAAGATTAAAAAGATGAAAAAGCACATGGCCCCTGACCTCAAGGAGCTTACAGTCTAATGGGGATTCAGGAAACACACAACACAAAAGAGAGACAGAAACAGAGACAGAGAGAGAGAGACAGAAAGACAGCAGACAGAGAGAAAGGGAGAGAGAAAGAAAGAGAAAGAGAGATAGAGAGAGAGAGGAAGGAGGAAGAGAGAGAGAGGGAGACAGAGACAGAGAGACAAAGAGAGAGAGACAGAGAGAGAGACAGAGACAGAGACAGAGAGAAACAGAGAGAGAGAGAGAGAGAGAGAGATAGACAGACAGAGAGAGAGAGCACATTCTAGGAGAGAGAGAGTAGGTCAAAGGTTGAAGGAGGCAGTGTAGCCAGTGGGCTCAGAGCTCTAGGGCTGGAAGGGACCACAGAGTCCATCAAGTCCAGTCAGCCTCCCCCCAGCCCCACCCCTGCCCTGCTGCCATTTTCTACAGGAGGAAACTGAAGCCCAAGGAAGATAAATGACTTGCTCAAGGTCAAAAGGAAGTTCATGTCAGATGTGGAATCTGAACCCAGATCTTCCAACTCTCTCCACCCCACCACACCGTCTTCCACAGCCTTTCTCGGTCTATTCAGACTAAGATCGAATGTCCATGTATACTGCACTGGGTTTGGGCTCAAGAGAGGCCCAGATCTGAATCCTGCCTCAGACAGTTGCTGGCTTTGTGGCCCTGAGCAAGCCACTGTCCATCCGTGAGTCTCAATTGTTGTCATCACTGAAATGCAAATAATCCCAGCACACGCCTCAGAAGGTTGCTACAAAGACCAAATCAGAAAATGATATAAAGCTCTCAGTAAGTAATAGCTATTAGATTATATTATTCCATGTTATGCAGTATAGATAATATGAAACATACTATTGTCATATACCATAATTTTATATTACATTATTATTCAGACAAAGAGTTCCAGAAAAATTCAAGGAGGGGGCAACTGCTTTAGCTGGAGAAATTGGGGAAGATTCCATGAGCTTGTGCATTGAATTGATCCTTCTGGATGGTGCCCAGCTCTCTTCCAAAGTCAATCTGATGGCTCTAAAATCTGCCCCTTGGCATCCTATGCACATCTCTCTCCTGTTCGGGGGTCTGAGGAGTCCCATGATGGGCCAGACTCTAGGCTGAAGCCTTCCCCACTGTCTTCTGCTGGGTCCCTGAGCTAGGTGAGGAGAGAGGCCAGGACCAGCTCAGTCTGGCCATAGATATTCACCTATGTTCATCCACAGGCCTGTCTGGCCAGGGAGCTCCTTGGAGTTTTGAGAAGCTCAGGAACCATGTTTACTCATCTAATCACCACCTTCAGATGTTTTCCATTTTCCCCATGTAAGACCAATGGCAGGCAGCCTCTCTAGTCTTCGTCCTAGCTAGTTCCTCTGGATGTTAGCAGTAGCAATGTATAATAGAAGGAGCTCTTACTCTGTATCATGAGATCATTCACTAAGCAGTTTCCGGACTATCACCCTGAAGTAGTGAAAGCATGACTCACCCCAATTTTACAGAGGAAGAAACTGAGGCCCAGAGAAGTGAGTGTCTCAAGGTCATACCTGGAAAGTATCAGAGCCAAGAGTCCAGTCTAGATTTCTGGGTGAGAGTGCCCCTGAGATGGATGTGTCTGTTTTCTATGAGTTACCTGTCTCTGGTTCCAATGCTATTTTCACTACAACACACTGGATCCTGACATTGTCAGAGGTGCCGGGTGATGTTATTGTACTTAAGAGAAAAGGATCACTCATTCTCTTTGGTCAGCTGCTCTGACCAAACCATCAGAGGTACTACCTAGAGAGGACAGAATGCTCTCTCAAGTTACTAATGACATCACCATCCATTTGTAAAGCCTGTAATTCTTTTCCAAATGCAATAATGTCTCTTGTTTAATAGTTATAGAGTGCCCTTTATTTAATATGAATCCATTTTAATATACCTAAAAATATTTATGATTCCTCAAAGTTATAAATCAAATACCTTCTGACCACCAGATAGGAAGGTTCTCTCATGGAGACTCAAGGGATGTAGTCTAGTATTATAGGATTGAGATTTGGAATTTTAAAGAGACCATCTAGCCCTCACTTTACAAATGGGGAAACTGAGTCCAAGAGAGAGGAAAGGACTTGTTGACTATATTCCCATTTTATAGTGTAGATGACTAGATAGAGAGTTAGAGAAATCTGGTGATTATCCCACATAGTGAGGTATTGGAGGGAATTGGATATACAATAGAGAGAACCCATGTCCCCTGGCCTCAGGTGTAACAACTTCTATCCTCAAGTGAACTAACACCTTTGGGGTCTGAGAAGGGAGAGAGATCAATAGGGAAGAGGGATACAAGTAATTTGGGAGAGGATGGGACATTTGATGGTTTGAAAATAGATGGGGTGGGGTGGGACAAATCAAGTCTGTGATCTGCTTAGATCACTCTGGTCTCTGGGTCTTCCCCTGAGTTCCTTTCTCACAGCCCTGATAGATTTGACTCAGCGAATCGTGAATTAAGCTCTTACTTTTCCAGAAGCCTGCATGAGACTCTGGGGGGAAGGACATGGGGAATATAAAATTTAGGTAAGATGCAGTCCCTGCCTTCATGAAGCTTATAGTCCAATAGTAGGACAAGACACATGTTGATGATACTTACATCATCAGTCCCTCTGTTTGATGCCTGTCCATCTTAGCAACTCCTGGTCTTATTTCCCTAGAAGTTATGAGCTGGGGGGCTCAATGGATAGAGTTCCAGGCTTAGAATCAGAAAGACATGAGTTCAAATTCAGCCCCAGACATTTGGTATCTGTGTGACCACTTAAGCTCTGTTTGCCTCAATTTCCTCAGCTATAAAATGGGTATAATAATAGCTCCTCTCCTCCAGGGTTGTTGTGAGGACCAAATGAGATCATATTTGTAAAGTGTTTAGCACATAGTAGATGTTATATAAGTATTAGCGATTATGATGATTGTTATTACATATGCCATAGGAATACAAGAATGTAACAAGAATCATAATACCAGTATTAAAAAGATAGGCATTTCTTTATGGGAGAAGTTTGGATGACCTTTGCACTTTCCCTGGGGGCAATCCAAGTCACCTCCTGGTGAATCCTGGACCCAACCCATTGTCCTTTTGCAGTGTCTGTTTCAGGCTTATATACTGATGGACAAGCCTTTTGCATGTCACAATATGGACTTTAAGCACTGTCCTTCCACTTAGTTTTCCCCATGTGAATGATTTAGAAAAGTTCTCTTGAATGGTTACAGATGTCTTCTAGGAATCTCTATAATATTATGGATCTTACTGTAACCAGGATGATGTCTTCTTCAACAAGATCGGCCTTCCCTCCTTATATCTGCCTGATGTCTCACTCTTTCACCTCTGCCTCCTGAGCAGAAATGTACCTAGGAATTCTAGTGCATGGGGCAAGCACCACAAAAATGCACAGAGCAAGTAAGAATTAACCTAGAGTAGGTCAACATTAGATCTTGGGTTCCAAGGTACCATGTTGGGGAGAGGTGCTTGGGGTGGAGGCACCTTGGTGGGGAAGAGGAAGGAGAAAGAACAGGTCACTGGGAATAAGGAAATGCACCATCTGGTTGATTTCTAGTTTAACCAACTATTCTTGCCAACTGTGTGCTAAGTTTGGTTGTTTCTGTTTGCTGAAGAAGTACAAGTTCCGTTGACTCACTCTACATTTGAGAGCACTGGGGCAAAACTCCAGTTGCCCTGTCCTAGTTACAGTTGTCCCTGTTCCTCATCTACAATGACTGATTCTAATTTCTAGTATCTGACCTTGACCTGAAAAGTTGCTGGCACATAGGGAGCTTTAGATTTCAGTTAAAGGACCTGGATCTGGATCTTGCCATTTAATAGCTGTGTGACCTCGGACAAGTCACTTGACATATATCGGTCCCAGTCTCTTCCCCTTTAAAATCAAGAGCTTAGACAGAATAATCTTCCACCTTTGCATCCTCTGACCTGGTGGCTGGCCTTATTTTGTCCTTTCATTAATGAGAAAGGGAATCCAGGAGAAGGTTAGGGAGGAGACCCAGGCTGTTAAATTATTAGCTGTGTCGGGGCGGGGGGGGGGGGGAGACAGGGGGATGTGGATAATGAAATTCACAGATAATCCCCAAGTTTCATTTTAGCCAACAATTTCAACTCCTTCCCTGTCTAGCCATTAATCTTCCTGGCCAAAACAAATCTAGGATCTGGGCTGATCCCCAGAAGCAACATTCGGTTCACATTCCCTCTGTGTCCCTTCTGGCTCTCAATTATACAAGCCAGTGAAAGTAAAATGGGTCCAAAGAACAAGAAGAGGGAGGCCACGCTACAAAATAGAAACTGCTGTCTCCCCACCTTGCAGAGGTGGAGGACTAGGGCTGTGGAACACTGCATGTAATCTCAGGTTTTTTTTTTATGTCTTGGCTAGTTTTACTGAACTTTCTTTTTCTTTTTCCTTTTTAACTCTTTGTTATAAGGGATGACTTTGGGAGGACAGGGATTGGGGTGGAGAAATATGCTGAGGAATGAGATTGATGCAAAACCCAGAAATATTAATAAAAATATCTCCTTAAAAATGAGACGCCAAAAAGGTCCAAAGCAGGGCTATTGGTTTGTCCCTCCCTAGGTTGATAGCCTCAGTCACAGAGTTGCAGCTAGGGCAATTGTATTCTTTCCATGACACTATGCTATGCAGGCTGGGATTGGCCAACAGTCTTGGATATTCCCTGGTTGATATCTTTCTATCACTGTAACTCACGAGTCCCCATCAGGGTGCTTCTCCTAAACAATCAGCCGGAAGACTCATTTAGTTAATAACAGCAATACAACCTAGCATTTATGTAGCACTTTAAGATTTTCAAAGAACTTTACAAAAATTATCTTATTTTTTTTCTGAAAACAACCTCAGGATATTATCATTCTCACATGACATGTGAGGGAAATTGAAGCTGACAGAGGATCAAGTGGCTTGCCCAGAGTCACACAGCTAGTAAGTATCATGGATCAGATTGGAACTCAGGTCTTCCTGGCTCCAAGTACAATACTCTATCCACTGCACCATCCAGCTACCTTGTTCCTAGCAAAAGGCATTTACTCAAATGGCATAATAAGTCAAGAAATCAGAAAGCATTTTCCCAAAAACCTAGGGCACACTTTCCCACAATACACAAAATATTCATGGGGGGGAAGAGTGGGTACAAACTTAAAATGTAATCATAGTGTAACCCTCCTTGAGGACCTTGACTCTGAGGTTTCTTACCTGAGATCTAACCTTTCCGGTTCAACAATTCTACCGGGGCGGGGGCGGGGGTGGGGAGGGCTACCTTACTCAGGAAGATGACCCAGTTATACTTCCCAGATTCCTGTTGGGGTCTAATGCAGATGAGTGTTTGGGGACAAAGGCATCGTACCAGTCTGGGCCATGGGGCCCATTGACTATTGGCCTGTCCACAAGCAATTTGAGCTATTCAAGCCTCAGACCCTTTCTAAGGCATGGAATGTTTTCCTTGTGTCTGAATGGGCATCCACTTTACATTTCAATGTCTGCCCCTATGACCTTCAATTTTTTTGACGTCTAGACATGGCAGACCCTTAAATCTAAATGTGGCGGATTGGACTTTATGGCTCCAACCAGCTTTAAATCCTATGACTTCAACGTTCATTAACAAGATGATAATAAGTACTCAAGATCAGACCCTCTCCAAATTGGGAATATCACAATTTGACCAGGGAGCATCTGAGACCAGTGGTCAAGTCCCAGCCTGGGGAGTATGGTGTCATGGAAAGAATACTACTGGGGCTAAGAATTCACAGGACCTGGGTTTAAATCCTGGATCTTCTACTCAATAGCTGTATGATCTTGGGAGAGTCACTTTTCTCTGAATCTACAATAGTATCTATAAAATGAGAAAGCCACCACCAGGTGTATTTCCTACCTTATCAAGGTGAACAAATGAGATAATGGAGTTATGCATGTTGAAAACCTTAAGTTACTACAGACGTGTATGCATTTCCTTCATAACAACTCTATAAATTAGATCATCAAACAACCTCCCTGGGCCTCAGTTTCCCCACCTATCAAATGACAGAGCTGAATTCAATGATCTCTGAGGTCCTTTATTCTATGATTCTCCGTTTCATTTGGACACTGAAGAACTATGTCTGCTCTGCTCAGGATTCAGGCACTGACTACTTGGTAAGAAGGGAGGCTCCATCTGTCTCTTCTTATCCCTTACCCCTTCATCTGGCTTTGGGATATCTGCTGCAGAGTAGCTTGTAATAAAAATAGATTTCATTGATAAGATAGATTATGAAAAATAGACAATTCTGTAAGGCATCAGCTTACTCATTAGTAAAATGGGGCAAGTTGCACCACTGGGTGAGATAGAACATTCTATGTAGACATTGGATGTGATCAAAATGATTCTTGACCACAGTTGTGGAGCCTTGTTTCCTGCCCACACCCCAGTGAAGCAGGAGAGGAATTCATTCTAAGACCAATGTTTACAAAATCTAAGAGCAAGTTCTAAAACTGGAACAATCCATCCCCTCTCTTTGCCAGCCAATTAGTCAAACGGGGGCCTTGCACCAGAGCACCTTTGTGGACATCTTGTTTTGTGTATACTCTCCAATAGAATGTAAGCTCCTTGAGGGTAGGAATTACTTCCATTTTCTTTATATTCCTAGAACATAGGAAAGTGCTTAGCACAAAATTGGTGCTTAATAAATGCCCATTGATTGATTTATCATGAACTCTTTCCTGGAGAGGGTTAGCAGGGATGAACTTCAGCTATGGCACCCTGCTCCATGGTCTGGCTCTGGAGAGAGTCTGGCTTTAATTGTGATGCAGCCCATGGTTTGTTCTCTCTACCAGGACCTCTCATGGGGTGGACCTAGAGGCTTCCTGGGACACCAAGATAATGGAAACTTCTACTGGACCAGGTAGAAAGGAGAGGGCATGGAAGAACTGCAGAATCCCAGAGCATCAGAGCTGGGAGTGATGGGAGAGGTTTTCTATTTGACACTCAGGAAGGCAAGGGGACTTGCCCAGGGTCACACAGCTAGCAAAAGGCTAAGCTAGGACTTAAGTGTTCTTTAAGCGCCCGTTGCTATAAACCATTGGCTTCAGTGCTGATCCCAAACAGCTGGATGGGGTTTGTGTTTTCTTTGTAAATACAGAGGATGAAAAACTGGGGGAGGGGGGAAGGGAGGAGGAGGGAGGATGAGATAGAACAATTGCTTGTGATTATAAATTGTTGGGAGTGGGCCAAGCCTCAGGAGGTGAGGAAGGGGTGTCATATCTGGGCAATGGCAATGGAAGTCCGAGGTCAGTAATGACTAACAGCCAGGCCTGACTGGAGGGGGAGCAAGGGGGCAAGATTGTATAGAGGATATATAGGTTGTAAAACTCAGAGAACTGGTCTTTCCTGGAGAAATGCAGCAACTCTTTGTTGTTCAGTTGTGTTTGACTCTTCGTGACCTTATTTAAGGTTTTTTTTACTTTTTTTTTTGGAGGGGCAATTGGGATTAAGTGACTTGCCCAAGGTCACATGGCTAGCAAGTGTTTAAGTGTCCGAGGCTGGATTTGAACTCAGGTCCTCCTGACTCCAGGGCTGGTGCTCTATTCACAGCACCACCTAACCACACCTAGTTTTTCTTGGTAAAAAATACCAGGGTGGTTTGCTATTTCTCTCTCTAGCTCATTTTATAGATGAGAGAACTGAGACAAACAGGGTTAAGTGACCTGCCCAGGGTCACACAGCTAGGAAGTGTCTGAGGCCAGATTTGAACTCAGGTTCTCCTGATTCCAGGCCAGATATTCTCCCCACGGGTTCACCTAGTATGCCCCTATTCTATCTGAGGGTTCCCCTCCACTTCTAATTCAGCTTGTCATGAATAGATAGGCAAGGAAACACGTGTCCACCTGGTCAGCAAGAACATTGGCAGCCAGAGGGGCCATAGGGAAGAGGCGTAGGAGACCCATTGGGGTCTATCTCTTACTTTCTGTGTTATCTTGGGTAAGTCCCTACTCTTCTCTAGGCCTCATATTCTATTCTGTAATATAAAAGGAGTTCAACTAAATAGCCTTAGATCAGTGGTTCTCAATCTTCCTAATGCCATGACCCTTTAATATTCATATGTGGGTGTATCTGCATATGGGTGGACCCACCTGGAGACGGAGAGAGAAGTGGTGTCTTGGTTCCTAAGACCATCGGAAATATGTGTTTTCTGATGGTCTTAGGTGACCTCTGTGACCCCTGTGAAAGGGTCATTTGACCCCCAAAGGGGTTGCGACCCACAGGTTGAGAACCACTGCCTTAGATGAAGGTCCATTGGACAAGGCTCCATGGTATTGAAAAAAGCTTCTGGTCTCTGGAGTCGGTGGAATTGGATTCCAATGCACATTTCTCTATGTGTCCCTTCTGGCTAGCTTTCATCATCCAGTGGCATTTGAAGACCCAGCCTGGCAGACTCAGGGGAATATGACCAACACATCCCTTTCCCTTTCCCTGGGCTCTCCTTAGCCTTGATCTGAGAGCACTCCAAAATCCTTCCTGTAGGAGAGCTGAGCATTTAGTGGAGGGTATTGTTGTTTTAGAGGCAGCTGGGTGGCCCAGTGGATAGAGGTCAGGCCTGGAGTCAGGAAGACCTGAGTTCAGATCCAGCCTCAGATACTCACTAATCGTGTGACCCTGAGCAAGTCACTTAACATCTGTCTGCCTTAATCCACTGGAGAAGGAAATGACAACCCACTCTAGCATCTTTGCCAAGAAAACAGGATCACCAAAAGTCAGACAACAAAAAGCAACAACTGCTGTTTATACAGAGAGAGCCTGCTTGCTTAGAGAGACCACTGGTACTCAGGGATCCTGAGAATGCTGAACCAGTTCTGCTCCTAGGCAGCCAGATAGACCTTTGAGCCATAAAGACCTGAGTTTAAATCTTACCTCAGTCATTTACAGAGCTGCAGGGCTCTAGGCAAGTCAGTTTACTTCTGCTTATCTCAGTTTCCTCATCTGTAAAATGAAGATAATAATTGCACCTACCTCACTGAGGAGCAAATGAGATCACGTATGTGTGGTGCTTTGCAGACCTCAAGGCACTATGTAAGTTGTAGCCAACAGTGGGGGCTTTGGGGCTGGGATCAGCTTTTGAGCCACAATGAATTCCTCTTATCCCCACTCACCCATCGGTGCAGAGCAAGGAAGTGAGGGACTGAAGTTCTCTGGACAATGACACAGAGAGGGAGTTGGCCAAAGCCAGAGAGGTGGTATCTCTCCGGCTGTGTGTGTCACAGCAGAAGAAACCTGGTCCAGTGGGAAGAGGAGGGGCTTGGAATCAGAGGATCCGGGTTGAGCACTTAACAGTCTTGTGACCTTTGGCCAATCACTGCCCTGCTCTTCAGCATCCTTTTCTGTAAAACAAGGTTGGACAAGACCATGTCTAAGACTCCTTCTGGCTCTCCCTCCTGCCATGTTGTGATTGTCCTGGGGCAGCCAAGTGAGCAGAGGGACACCAGTGCCAGTACACTCAAGTGATGTAATATTTGTACAGCACTTAGCACAGTCCCTGGCATAAATGTGCCACCAGTGATGATAAGGATGGTGTCAATGCATTCACTGATGTGTTCTCTGTGCTCTGAGCCTGAAACATAGATGTATATTCAGGACCAGCTAGTGGAAAGAACCTTGAGGTAGAAGTCAGATCACCTGCCCAGAAGAGTAATTACATGAGTAATAAGGGGATTGGAAGTAATTCTATATAATCAGCAGATGAAGGAACTGGCCCTGCTAGGTAGCTGGTTTTGAAAGGATGCTCCCTGGAAGAGGGATTAAACTTGCTCTGCTTGGCCCCCAAGGGCAGAGAGGAGGAATACAGGGTTGGGTTGGGGATATACTTCATTCTTACCAGGTGCATTGGGTTGCCACCATACTGGCGATATTCACATTCTTAATTTGGACACTAGCTGGGGTGCTAGGAGGGCTGGCATGGGAAAAGAAAGAATCCTACCTGGGAACGCCACCCCCATTACCTTTCATTGGTGAAGCTTACCTTTGGGAGCTCGTGAAGTAGACTGACTGGTAACATCCTAAAAAATTTCTCCCACAAGCATGGACACGTCATGTTGACAAATGGGCAAAGAGCCACTTTGGGAAGGACCCATTGAATTTTTCTTTGACCTCCTAGGACTCAGCTTCCCAGTGACCCAGTTACTCCCTCATTGGTTTATAAAATCTACAGCTGGATTCCAGGATGACTTTGCCCAGGAATTCCAACTGAGAAACCATCATCCAGGTGTGAAAGCATTAAACCTCACAATGCCAGGTGTGGCTATAGAGTAGGTAGAGGGATAGACTTTGAATTAGGGAGACCCAGGTTCTAATCCTGCCTCTGATATCTCCCCGCTGTGGTGACCCTAGGCAAATCACCCAGTGCCTCTGACGCTCAATTTCCTCAACTCTGAAATGAGGAGAACATTTATGCTGCCCTCCTTACAGGACTGTAGAAATGTGAGTTATTCCATTATGATGGAGAGTCAGTTCTTACAAAGCTCCCTGTGTCCCTGGGAACCAGACAGCTGCCAGACATTTCTTGCCCAGCCATACTATGTCTCTTGTGCCAATATTAACTGGAAGGGGTGAGTTAGCAGACGGCAGAGGGGTGTTAGTATCAACATGGGAAAAATCTGACTGTGAGTCCCCCCTCACCTCATCACCCTTTGCTTGGCTGCTGGGCAGAGCCACGGGCTCAGTCTGACCCTGGGAATCTCCTGGGTGTCTGGACCAGGAGGCGGCTTTTGGAATGTGACAGCCTGGGCCCAGTTAATGCAGCAGCCAGCTCAGGGGGAGCAGGATCCAGGCACAGTCTAAGACAGCCCAAAGCTGACAGTGGGAAGGCAGAAATGGAGTTTTCATTTCTGTCTCTAATGAGCAGAATCTACCTCCCATGGGAGACCATGGCTGAATTGGGGGCTGGGGCAGGGGGATGAGAGATGACAGCAATCTGCCAACAATCTGCACAGTGCTTTAGACTTCTCAAAGCACCCAGCTCTAGAATCCAGACTCCAGAAACATGGGAGAGCTGGAAGGGAGAGCTAGACACAGCAGTGACCTGTGTTCTGCTGCATTTTACTGTGGGCAAAGGGCAGGGTTAGGGCAAGAGGCAGGGTAAAGGGGGGGGGGTCTAAGTTCTTATCCCTTGGTTGGGGGTGCAGGGGATAGAGTGCTGGGATTAGAGTCATGAAGACCTGAGTTCAAATCCTGCCTCAGACACTTACTAGTTGTGTGACCTTGGGTTCGGTTTCAGTTTCTTGATCTATAAAATGAGTATCATAATAGCACCTACCGGACAGGGTTCTTAGGGGGATCAAATGCTAAGTGCTTTGCAGATCTTACAGTCATCATCAACATTCTCCCTGTGACTTAGAAACTGAGAGGGAAAGTGGCCACCAGAATCCTAAACATCTGAAATGGAATTCAAATCCAAGTCCTAACACAAGTCAGCACACTAACCATTATCCAACACTGCCTCTACATTCTCTACTGCAAGAGCTGGAAAAGATCTTAGAACATAGTGCATAGAATGTCAAAGATGGGAAGAACCTTCTTGTCATAAAATATAACATGTCAATGCTTAGAGGTACCTTTGAATGTAGGATGTTAGGACACAGAACATAGTATATCGCAGCATGGAGGAACCTTAGACTATAGACTGTCAGAACTGGACAGCACCTTAGAATATAGAATATTGCAGTGAGAAGTCACCTTAAAGTATGGAAAGTCAACAAATATTTAATAATTCATGGGCACTGAAGATACAAAGAAAGTTTAATGGGGGGGGGGGGGGAAGATACCATGCAAGCAACGATGTGCAAAGGAGATGTGATACATTCATCATACATACTATACATAGGGTGTTTAGACATACAAGATATAGACAGAAGGGAAGGCTCAGGTATTAAGGGGAATCAGGAAAGGCTTTTTGCTTTAGGTGGGATTTGAACTGGAACTTGAAGGAATCCAGGGGAGCCAGGAGGCAGAGGCAAGGAAGAAGGGCCTTTCAGGCTTGGGGTCAGCCAGGAATATGTCGTGGAGATTCGAGATGGAGTGTCTGGAGAAGAACATGGTGACCACTAATCCTGGATCACAGAATAATGCAGAAGAAGACTAGAAAGGCAGGGTGGGGCCAGGTTGTAAAAAAAAATGTTAAAGCCAAATGGAGGAATTTATGTTTGATCAAGAGACAATAAGGGGCCATGGGGGTTTACAATGACATGGTTAGAATTTCACTTGAGGAAGATTGCTTTGGCAGCCAAATGAAGGATGGACTGGATAGGGAAAGGCTTAAGGGAGAGGAGATCAACCAGGAGTTTAAATCAAAGCCAGAAGAGAATTAAGAACACAAAATATCAGAACCAGGAGGTGCCTTGGAATGTGGAACACTTAGCTGTCATAGCATCCTGGCCTTGCACACATCCATAAAGAAAACGGGACTTCCAAGGGAGATTTCCTTCACAACAACCTTTATTTTAGAGGCCTCTGTAAGGGTCAAGTCCACTTGACTGTGGCCCTCTCCACTCCATTCTGTCACCTCCTCCATAGCAGTCTGTCCTAGATTCTTTTCTTTGTTCATTATGGTCCCTCCCTCCCTCTCTCCCACCAGCCTCCCTAACATCCCTGGGGCCCTAGGAATTGGGATCCAGGGCACAGACTGGAGAAGACAAAGCCAAAGACCCCATTCTCATTACCACTTCCATCCCTGAGAGAGGAGAATTCCCAGGTGTAGAGCTCAAGACCATTTTGCAGAGTTGGACTGAGGGCCTGAACAGATCAGCTGACCCAACGAGGTTATACAGAAAGTCAATGGCTCAGGAAAGACTGAGAATTTAGTTGACTCAGTTTTGATGGATTTCTTACTCCATGGATTCTGGGATTGGTCCAAGCCAAGCCAAACCTTCAGATGATTCCTCCTAAGAGTGAAAGGAATACTTGCCTGGGCTCTCATTCCAACTCTGCCAATAACTTACTGGGTAACCACAGGCAAATATATTTGAAGAGACTTTGGCCCCCATTAAAGTCAAAGCAGGGAGGCCCCTTTCCTTGAGACCATACTGCTAATGTGGCCAGCTACTTCACCTACACATAGGGCCACAGCCAGCTCTTCTCTGCTTAGTACATCTGATTCCTACGTCCTGGGAGAGAAAGAAGCTTCCAGGCCCAGAGCCCCACAAAGGTCAGAAAAAAGCGAAGTAGGCTGGCGGCTCTTTGTTTGGAATAATGAAATGCAGAAAACCTCAGACCTGGGTTCCATTCCTGGCTCTGACACTTACTAGATGTGTGACCTTAGGCCTGTCCCTCAGACTGTTTCTTCTACTGTAAAAATGGAGGAAGGAAGACTAGCTGTCCCCAGAGTCACAGGGTCATAGATTCAGAGCTGGGAGGTCTTTTACTCCAGCACAGATGAGGACTGTGAGACACAGACAGGTTAAACAAGTTGGCCAAGGTCACAGACCCAGGTCCTCTGAATGTAAATCTCTTCCAGCTTAACAAGGAAGTCTATGAAAATCAAAGTTGGAATCCACTTCCTTAAGCCACAGTGCTTTCAACAGGGTCCTCTTTGACAGACAGCCAATCAACTCTTCAGCATTTCCCTGACTATTTACTCTTGTCCCTCTGGGTTCCCTTCAGCATTTCCCTGACTATTTACTCTTGTCCCTCTGGGTTCCTTCTAACCATAGGCAGAAACTCCAGCTGCTGATTCAATAGCTTGTCAGACAAGGAAAGTTTGTGAAAACCACTGGTGAGGAATCTCCAGTGATTCCCTTGCAATACTGGGATCCACAGTCTGATAGATCTCTGTGTAGGTAGAGGATGTCAGAGCTGGAAAGGATCACATCTAGCCCCCTCTCTCAAAAATATCTACATCAGTCTGTATAGAGTTTGTATTTGGTGTGCGCTGGACAGCACTGAATTTGGAATCAAGAATTAAAACCTAGAGGGGTGGCCAGGTGGTCCAGGGGATAGAGCACTGGCCCTGGAGTCAGGAGGACCTGACTTCAAATCTGGCCTAGGCACTTAACACTTACTAGCCATGTGACCTTGGGCAAGTCACTTAACCCCAATTGCCCTGCCCTCCCCCCTGCAAAACAAAACCAAAAAAACCAAACAACGAATCAAAACCCTGCTTCTCCACTTAATATTTGTCTGACCATGGACAAGTCATATCGCTCTGGGCCTGTTTCTTTTTTTAAATTAATTTTATTTTGAGCTTAAGAAGTAAAACATGCATCTTCGTGAAATAGTAGAATAGAAAAAGGAGATGACTGTGTAGTTTCTTCATCTCTGAAAGGATGGCATTGAATTAGATACCATCTAAAGTTCCTTTCATCTCCAAGTCTACGGGCCTATGAGCATGGTTCTCACAGGATTGGCTATGTTTGCTCTTTGTCTGTTTGAGGCAGCAGAAGTCTCCAAAAGGTCTTGAAATTGATTATTTATAAAATGAAGCATGCCTCCAGCTAGACCACGGAAAACAATTTAGGTCTGTCTCCTCAAAATAACAGAAGGGATAGAATCCAAATAAACAAGGTTCCGGGAATCTTCCTTGGATAAACAACCCTCCCCCCCCCAGGGCTTTACCCCCACCCTAACTAGCTGGCTGTCTGGGGTAGGGGCACGAGCTTTGGACTGAATGTTGGAAGATGATGTGGAATCTCTGCTTGGCTACTATCTTGCCATGAGATCTTGGCCCACTCATCTCTAATTTAGAGATGGCTGTTTTAGAAACCTCCCAGTCCAATCCCATCCTTTTCAGGTAGGAACAGTGAGGGGTGAGGTGGCTTGCCCTCAGTGACCCATGGAGTGACCCGTAGAAATGGAATTTGAACCCAGCTAGGACTCCATTAAGCTCTTTTGTGTCATGGTGCACTTTGGCAATGTCTGGGGAAGTCTCTGGACCTTTCCTCAGTATCATATTTTTAAACGCATAATAAAAAATCCAGAAGACTTACAAACAAAACCAGCCATATTGAACAGCTATCTAAATATTAAAGATAAGTTCATGGAACCCACGTTAAGACTCTCTGCCATATGACAGGAGTTGTGTGTCTTATAGCATACACACATATATTCTATAGTCATACATAGTGTCATATGACAGGTCACCTGAGGATGGATTGAAGCCTCAGGTGAGGACAGCATCACCACCTTCAAGTCTTTGTCAAATTGAAGGATCATCAGACCATTGGCCCCAGAGGGCAGAGCTAATAGCAAAGAAGGAAGACAGAGGTAGAGACTAGCTCCGTACAGGCAACAATGCCCTAATAGGAATCAACTAAAAGGGAAACAAGCTGCCCTATAGGAAATGAGCCTCCCATCACTGGACGGTTTCCAACAGAGGCTGGAGAACCGCTCTCTGAGAAGGTTTCGTGAATCAGGTGCGAGTGAGGCTAGACCGCTTCTGGGGGTTGTCCAACTCTGAGATTTGGGAAACGATTGTCCGCCCGAGCTCTGCATTTCAGGCTTGTGGGCCTCTTCTCTGCTACAGAGCTCAAAGAAACATCCCCACGGCCCCTGTGCCAATCCATGCCCCACATTCAGCCGCGTCCTCGCTCTGATTTCTATTCCGGGCTCCCAGTCAGCAAGCTCGCCCTCGCAAAGTGGCTTGGCTGATCTCATCCGCGCTGGGGTGTGAAGGGTCTGCTTTCAGATCAAGCCCCTTGTGGGCACCACCCGTGCCTGCTTAATCCATTTCCAACGGCAGCCTTGAGTGTTTCCCCATCTGTGTCAAGCCCTGGTCTGAGATACAAGTCTACGAAGGAATTTTATGAGGAAAATGCAGAGCGGTTCTTTCCACGTTCCTGAGAGAGAAGGATAGGTAGAGTGACTGGACTTGTGATTTCTGGGGCTTAGGCGACTCCCAGATGTGGAAAGTCCCTCTACCAAGACAGCTCAGCACCTTCTCTGCTACTTAACATCTTGGGGTTGCTTACACTGAGAATTTAAGTGACTTGATTTGTGTCACAGAGCCCGTATGTGTCAGGTGCAGAATTTGAACTCGGATCTTTCTGGTACCAAGACTAGATCTCTTTCTATTATACCATGCTGATCAAAGGAGGGAAATTCAGCTTAAATTTAAGCATGGAAAATGACAGACAGAAGGGGAAATTTCTTAAGAAGAGGTACACATTTATGTATTAATAATAGTTCAGATTTCATAGTGTTTGATGGCTTCTCCATGATCTCATTTGATCCCTAATAACTCCTAGAGGTTGATATTGCCAAGTCCCCTATTGGTCCTCCAGGGTGGGATATGTTTCACGTCTGTATCCCTAGCACTTGCTCAGTGCCTGGCACCTAATAGGCTTTGAATAAATGGTTGTTTGTTGGTGGATTGGTTCATCGATTATTAGCATCATTTTAGAGACCATAAAATTTAGGCTTGGAAAAGTGAATTGACTAAGGTCACAATAAATAGCAGAGTCAGGATTCAAATCCAAGTCTTCTGACTCCAAATTCAGGGTACTTTTTACTAGTCAAAAAAAACCACATGGTTGAACTTTATGAACAACTGGAAGGCAGATCGTGTCATTCTTCTTAAGACCTTTTAAAGCTAATAAAAACCGAGTCTCAGAAAGGAAATCTGGGAGGCAGCAGCATGGCCTAGTAGAAAGAGTGTTGGTCTTAGAAGACCTGATTCAAATCCTACCTTTGATTTGTGAACTGAGGCTCGGAGGGATTCAGTGACTTCATTCAATCTTTCTGAGACTCAGTTTCCTCATCTGTAAACAAGAGAGTTGAAATGATCCTGTACAAATGGAAGCTGTTTGTCCTTAGTTCTTTTTTAAAAAGATTTATTTATTTATTTTTCATTTTTGACATTTACTTCCATGAGATTTTGAGCTCCACATTTTCTCCCCATCTCCGCCTCCTCCCAACCTAAGACAGCATGTAATTTGATATAGGCTCTACACATACATTCATATTGAACCTATTTTCACATTAGTCATGTTGTAAAGAAGAATTAGAACCAATGGGAGAAACTACTAGGAAAAAGACACAAACAAGAGAGACAGAGAGAGACAGAGAGACAGACAGAGAGAATAATATGCTTCCATATGTATTCAGACTCCACAGTTCTTTTTCTGGATGTGGACAGCACTTTCCATCGTGAGTCCTTTGGAATTGTCATGGATTCTTGCATTGCTAAGAAGAGATAAGTCTATCGAAGTTGGTCATCACACATTGTGGCTATTACCATGTACAATGTTCTCCTGGTTCTGCTTACTTCACTCAGCATCAGTCCATTCAAGTCTTTCAGGTTTTTCTGAAGTCAGACTGCCAATCATTCTTTATAGCAAAAAAATATTCCATTACATTCATATACTACACAACTTGTTCAGTCATTCCGCAATTGATGGGCATCCTGTCAATTTCCAATTCTTGGTCACCATAAAAAGAGTTGCTATAAATATTTTTGTACATGTGGGTCCTTCTCCCTTTTTTATGATCTCTTTGGGATACAGACCTAGAAGTGGTATTGCAGGGTCAAAGGGTGTGCACAGTTTTATAACCCTTTGGACATAGTTCCAAGTTGCTCTCCAGAATGGTTGGATCAGTTCACAACTCCACCAACAATGCATTAGTGTTCAAATTTCCCCACATCTTCTCCAGCATTTATAATTTTCCTGTTTGTCATGGTAACCAATCTGATAAGAATGATGTGATACCTCAGAGCTGTTTTGATTGGCGTTTCTCTAATCAATAGTGATTTAGAATATTTTTCATATGACTATAGATAACTTTAATTTCTTCATCTGAAAACTGCCTGTTCATATCCTTTGACGATTTATCGATTGGGGAATGTGTTAAAGAGAACCACTGACATCACTGCTGATGTCTTGACTCACCAGTGAATTGGATTTAAGTGAGGCAGAGACATACAAAGTCATCAGCTTCACTCTCTCTTCCAGTCACTGAAGTCCAGTGGCAGGACAATAGTCAGGACAACTGACAATGGAAGCAGACAGATGGTGAAGGACTGGGATGCAGTGGACATCCTTGGGGCCTTTAATGTCTGACCAAGCTCTAAGCACCTGCTTCAACTGCCTCCATGGCTATTGGAACCAATTGTTCTCATCTGCCCCTTCTGCCAGGGAAAGTCTTCATGTGCTTGAGGTAGGCACCGTGCTAATTCGCTAAGGAGTGTGTGGCCCATCATCATCCTCAACCTGGCTTAGCCTGACTGCCAAGAAGGTTTTACTGTGGTGTGCCTGCTGTGCATGGGGCAGCTCCTTGGAGCCCCAAGCAAGAGGTCAGTAGCAGGTGAACACCAAAGTTGGATGAGCAGCCCTGAAACAGGCTCAGCCAGCCCTCCCTGAACACCTTGCACACCCCTCAGATGTGAGTTACAGCTCACTTAACCTCCCTTAGCCTCAGTTTCCTCACTTGTAAAATGAGAAAGTTGAACTAGCTGACCTTTGAGGTTCCTTCCCAATTGATGAACCTGCCTTACAATTATTACCTCATTTGACCCTCACAACAAACCTCAGGGGTAGGCATTATGATTAGTATTCCCAATTTACAGATGAGGAAACTGAGGCAAATAGGAGCTAAGTGATTTGCCCAGGGTCACACAGTTAGTAAGAACCTGGACCTGGATTTAAACTCAGGTCTTCCTGACTGAAAGCCCAGCCCCCAATCCATTAATTGATGTGTCCTGAATATCTTAGATTTTCATTTGCTTGGAGGGAGGAGCTTATAAAATGAAGGTCAGTGGGTAGGCAAGGTAGGTTAGGGTTCAACTGGAGAGAGACTTAAGGTAACACTTTAAAATATAACTTTTTAATAAATGCAGTTTTTCTTATTCTTCAAGGATTATTTCCTGGCTTTGGATGTTGTCTTCACCAAAGCAAATCTCAAACTGTCAAATCTGGAATTAGGGTTTCATTGGCCACCATGGCTAAAAATGGGCTCCCCTGTTGGCCAATGCTCTAGTAATGAGATATAGATATAGATATATAACACATATGCACATATATGCATACACACAAACATGCATAATATACATACCTATACATATTCACATAATATATACACAGTATTGTCAGAGACAGGATTTGAACCCAGATCTGTTCTTCCTGACGGTAAGACCAGCTCTCTGTCTCCTGTGTGCTCTGTGTGTATGTGTGTGTATGTATGAGAAAGACAAAAAAAGACAGAGAAACAGAGACAGAGAGGGAGGTGGAGAAGAGGAAGAGAGAAGTGAATATCCAATGATAGATGATAGATATATTGATGGATAGATAGATAGACAGATAGGGAGAGATGGATAGATAGGCAGATAAGTAGATTAGTAGGGGCCTATCTGTATACACACACTCTGATGAACTGATTCAGTAGACTGCTTGTCCAGTTCCCCATCATAATTTGGGCAGTGTGCACGCACGTGCATGCGCGTGCGCACACACACACACACACACACACACACATGCATGCACATCTTGGACCTCAGTCCCTGGCTGTGGACAGGTGCAGCTGACAGTCAGTGCCCAGGACCCAGACCTGAGTCAGAGGAGGAGGAAAGGGAGGAGCCAGAGTCATGTTTGGGATGCTGTACAGGGCATGCCAAGGTGCTTATGATCTTCCAGTGATGCTGAATCGTGGGCAGTGTGATCTCAGAAGAATCAAAATTTGCAGGTGACCCAAAAGAGAAGATGTAAGCAGGTGGGAGCACATTACCAGCAATGATACATGCCCAAGAAGTGTAGATCAAGTGTGGGGGTCACGGAATTTGCAGTAGGAGAGGGTCTTAAAGAGCTGACTCACTGGCCCTAGAGTCAGGAAGACCTGAACTCAAGTCCAGCCTCAGACACTTACTAGCCGTGTGACCCTGGTTTCAAGGCTCAGACTCCCAGGGCCCAAGAGGATCACCTCTGGCACCTGAAACTGAGGACAGCAATCTAGAATAGAAATAAACACCTCCAGGCCCATTTCTCAAAGAAAAGAGAGGGAACTGGGAAGGCAGGTCTTTCCTCTCTCACCAGCTCAGTTCATGGTGTCTTTGCTAGGAGCAGACTGTGATATTCTCCCTGTGGACACAGCAGAGAAGAAGGGTCAGAAAGCACACGGCAAAAACGAGAGTGAGTAGTTTACTCTTTCCAGTTTTAAAGACTGAAGAAGCCAGTCAAAGGAGGGTACCCTCCTTTGTAGTGGGGGACCCAACAAACCTCATCTTAGACAAACTTGGTGTGCTCAAAAGCGTCTCCATGTTAAGGTAAAAGGGCATGGCCAGATGGCCATGGTGTCAGAAGTGGATTCAGATGCTCTGACTTCAGGTTCAGGCTTTGTCTACCTTGTTGATCTGCCCTGCCCCAGTGAGGATGGGGCCAGAAAAAAAGATGGAGTTAGTCAGGGACCAAACGTGAGGAAAGACAGGAGAATGACTGGGTGCCTACCATCCACGAAGAGGACCAAGGAGGATTCCAGCGTGTGGGGTCAATCCCTGATGACCAGAAATGGACAGAAATCATGTGGTCTGAGATGGGGGATGATTGGAAAGGACAGAAGGTATACCAGCAAAGGGAATTTCTATTCATAGTCCGGGGGAGAGTATAATCTCTGGAGTCAGAGGACCTACAGGAGGATCAAGCTCTGCTTCTTTTGTTCATTCCCCATGAGACCTTGGGCAAGTTGCTTCACTGTCTTCAGTCTCCTCATCTGTAAAATGAGAGAGTCAGACCAGATGGCTTCTGAGCTCCCTTCCTGCCTTAGATCTGTGATTCTGTAGATCATGGACCAGTCATGTCACATGTGACGTAGTGAAGACCCAAAGGGTTCCAAGTAGCGACACTCAGGGAGTTGGATGAACTTTCCTGGTCTCCTCAAGGGCCCAAGTCCTGGCTCTGGGGGTGCAGAGATGTGTGCGTAACCTGGACCAGATGACTCCTCGAGGTCCATTCAGCCTCAGGACTCCACAATCCATCCCATCTGCAATTCTAGGCTATTGGGGGCATGCATGTTTGGAGACTGGCACAACTCCCTGCATTCCAGGGGCTAAGAGTTGAATGGGACCTCTGTACCCATTCCTCCAAGCCATGCTTGAGCAAGAATCCATTCTACTGCACCCCTGACAATTGGTCATCTGACCTCTTCTTGAAGACCCGCAGGGATGGAAAACTCACTCCCTCTCCAGGCAGCTCATTCCCCTCTTGGCCTGCTCTTCCTAAACGTTTGGAAATAATTTCTTAGAAACAGACAAGTTCTTAAGTAAACAGACCAGGCCAGGCACAAGATCAAGGAAAAATCCAAACTGCAATTATCCTGCTAATGAGCTTTGAGCCAGCTCTAGTGCATCCTTGGGCCAGCACAAGGGGCCCTTTGGAAGGCCAGCCATGGATCTGCTTCTCAGCAGCTTCCCACCTCGATGCCTTGCTCAGTTCCTGGCACCTCTCAGGCCAAGCAGACCAGAGCTAATCCATTTTCCCCGTGAGAGTCCTTCTAATCCTTGAAGACAGTGATGACACCCCACCTGTTTTTTCTTCTCTGGAATGAACACCCCTTTTCCATTGACTGATCCACTTAACAGTTCTCTCATTATGCAGTCACTCTTCTCTGGCTGTGTTCCAATTATCAATGTCTTTCTTAATCTGTGGCTCTTAGAACAAAGTACTCGAGATGACCAGAGCAGAAGACAGTGGGCCTGTTAAATATTATTGTTTTTTAGTCATTTTCCAATTGTGTCCAACTCTTGCTCACCCATGTGGGGTTTTCTTGGCAAAGATACTGGAGTGATTTGCCATCTCCTTCTCCAGCTCATTTTGTAGACGAGGAAACTGAGGAAAACAGAATTAAGTGACTTGCTCAGGGTCACACAGTTAGTAAGTGTCTGAGGCTGGATTTGAACTCAAGTCTTCCTGACTCCAGGTCTGATGCACTAGCCACCGTACCACCTAGCTGTCCTACCATTATATGTAGCATCGATCAATTCATCAATAAGCATTTGTTTAGTACCTACTACATTCTAGGCACTATGCTGGACACTGATGTGTGTCCAATAGAAATTCTTTTCTATCATTAGCTATCACCCTGAGGGACAAGATCTGGATTTTGATGATTGAATGGGGGAGGTAGTCCCAGAGAGTCAGGGGGTGAATCCTGTAGGGCAGGGGTCCATTAGAGTTTATACTCTGTTATATCTCCTGTAGCTACATTTGCAGACCAGGGAATAAGAGCAGCTCCCATGTCTCAGGTGATCTCCAGAATCTTCTCTCTCTCCTTCTGTGAATCTGGGAAACTCTCTCTGTAAAGTGAGGGGGCTGGACTAGAGGACTTCAGATACTCTGGGTTCAAATACCAGTCAACCTTCCACTTCCTCTCTGTGACAATGGATGAGTCACTTCTCCTTATCTGTAAAATGAAGGGCTGGATGTGGAGTGGCACCTTCCAGCTCTGACTCTATGATTGTGTAAAAGCACACTCCTCTGTCCAGGGAGCTTCCCTACAATGAGGGCCACTTGTGCCAGACAAGCCTCAGCTGGCAGTCGGATCCCAGAGATGTCCTAGAAAAGAACTTTGCACCAAGGAGCAAACACAGGTTGTGCAACCCATCTCATGGAGGAAGGGGCATCTTCTCTAGGGCTTCCTTTCATTCAGAGAAAATAAAATGCATAACCCCAACCCCAGAGACGAGGAGAGTGGGAGGCATGAGGGATGAGGAGTGATACATCTGGCTGTCTTTTGTAGAGTTCAGAAGTTTGAACCTCACTGACCCCCCCCCCCCCCAGCTCATTCTCCTTCAATCTTTGTTCCTTCCCCATTTTTCCCTAGTTTTAATGTAAAGTCAGAGGTCTGAGCTTGACTGGGCCAGGCCAGGCTACGATCTTGCCCTGTGCTGGTACAGGAAGAGGGATGGATGTACCTGGGGCCAGGCTCATTAACATGGTAATTGTAATTTGGATTTCCTGTTGGGTCTGTTCCAAGCCTGGTCTGTTTACCCCAAGCATGGTTTCCTTCTAAAGATCACCTATGATATAACAATCATTATAAGAAAAGGGGTGTAGGGTTTTTTGGTGGGGGAGTTATTTTATTTGGGTGTAATTTCAGCATTTCTTCCTTTACTGCTGGGGGCCATCTCCAGTTGTCCTGATCTATGTCTTGTCACTGGATCCAGATGGCTTTGGAGAAGAAAGTGAGGCTGGTGACCTTGCATAGCCCTACCTCACTTAAATCCAATTCACTTACTTTTCACGGCACCATCACCTTCCTGCTGTCATGGTCCTCTTTGAGAATGAAGGACAAACAACAACAAAGACAACCTTTACTTATGGGACAGTATATCTTAGTGGAGAGATCTCTAGATTCAGAATCAGGGGACCAGAACTCACCCACTAGGTGAGGAACCTTGAGCAAATGCGAACCCGCTGCTCTACGGTTTCCGCATTTGTAAAATGGAGCACTTGGACCAGGTCACTGCAATGGTCTCTTTCAGTTATAATAATCTGTGAAGATGAGAAAGGATGAGATAGGGATCTCAGATGCTGGAAGCAGACAGGTAGAGGAGATGTCTGGAACTGGGGAGCTTAGTGAGGATCCCTCAAATCATACTGTGTCAGTGACTTCCTGTAGGCCTGGCTCTGCTGCTGTATCATGGCATCAGATCATAGATAGAATTGGAAAACTTGGGCCATTTTTACAGGATCATGGGCATAGCACTGGAAAAATTCTTAGTGACCATTTAGTCCTCAGTCTCTTTCCTTCCTTCCTTCCTTCCTTCCTTCCTTCCTTCCTTCCTTCCTTTCTTCCTTCTTTTCTCACATAAGCTTTACTGATACAGCAGTCCCTTTCTGGAAATGCCTCTTTCTTTCCTCCTCTCCCCACCTCAAAATGGACCCTTCTCTTGTAAAAAAAGAAAAATTATCAGGTTGAACCACACCTATCTGATCACTTATACAGTTTTCTGCCCTGCCCCATCCCCACTTCTCTGCCTGGACAAGGGAGGTATGTTTCATTATCTGTTCTCAAAGCTTATTATTGATTTTTCCATGGATGAAGGATAAATAATAAAGCACATAATTTATACTTACTAGGGGCCAGGCATTGCGCTAAGTGCTGAGAATATAAATACAAGTAACCAAACAGTCCCTACCTGCAAGAAGCTTGCATACTTAACACTGTAGGAAGCTAGAAAGGGAAGAAGGGAATACACAGGCAGTGGTAAGATTTGGAATTGTCTAGGAAGTGAAATGGAGGCCTAGTCCCAGACCATAGAAGGTCAAAGCTCAGGTGGGAGCCCAAGACCTCAAGACAAATCCACAAAAATTATTCTGAGTTTAGCCTTCACTTAGGGATCTTTTCATTTACATCGTTGTAGTTATCATGCATGTTATTCTCTGGGTTCTACTTCTTTCATTTTGTATCTGTTTATAACAATCTTTCCATGTTTTTCTGAATTTCTCATATCTGTCATTTCTTTTAAAAATATTTTTAAATTTTTATGTAATTTTTAAGCATTCTTTTGTTTTTAAATTTTGAATTCCAAATTCTCTCCATCCCTTCCACCTTCTCCCCCATGCACTGAGAAGACAAGAAATATGATATCAATTATGTATGTGAAATCATGCAAAACATATTTCCCTATTAGCTACATTTCAAAACAGCAAGAAAAACAAAGAAAGTGAGAAAATTATACTTCAATTTGCACTCGGAGTTTCTCGTTCTTCTCCCTGGAGATGGATAGCATTTTTTTATCATGAGTCCTTCTGAATTGTCTCGGATCATTGTATGGGTCACGGTAGCCAAATCTTCCACAGCTGATCATCATTATAACGTTGCTGTTACTGCGCACAATGATCTCCCAGGTCTTCTCACTTCACTTTACATCAGTTCATGTAGGTCTTGCCAAGTTTTTCTGAACCACCCCCTCCTTGTCATTTCTCACAGCACAAGAATACTCCATCACAATCATATGCCATGACTTGTTCAGCCATCTCCGCATTGACGGGCATCACCTTGATTTCCAGTTCTTTGCCACCACAAAAAGAGCTGTTATAAATATTTTTACACAAAATATTTACACATATTCCTTTTTCTTTGTTCTCTTTGGGATACAGACTTAGTAACAGTATTGCTGAGTCAAAGAGTATGCACAGTTTGATATCCTTTTGGGCATTGCCCAAATTGCCATTCAGAATGGTTGGACCAATTTACAACTCCACCAACAGTTCATTAGTATACCTATTTTTCCCTCATCCCTTCCAGAATTGTTATTTCTGACAGATGTAAGGTGGTACCTCAGAATTGCTTTAATTTGCATTTCTCTAATCAATAGTGATTTAGAGTTTGTTTGTTTGTTTTTTTTTGTATTTCTATAGATAGCTTTGATTTCCTTTCTGAGAATTACTTGTTTGTGTTCTTTGACCATTTATTGGTTGGGGAATGGCTCTTATCTTTTTACAAAATTTGACTCAGTTCTTTACTCAGTATATATTTGAGCAATGAGGCCTTTATCAGAGAAAATTGCTGTAAAAAATATTAGTTCATTGTCTAATGGTAGCGTTTGAGCAAACTGTAGTTTCCAAGGTAATTTCTTTTAATTGGGCCCATTTTTGCTTTTGCTTTGTCTGAGATCATGATTGCCTGCCCTGCCTTTTTTGTTTGTTTGTTTAGCTGAAGTAAATTAGATTCTGCTCCAGTTCTTTATTTTAACTCTATGTGTGTTTTTTCTATTTCAAGTACATCTCTTGTAAACAACATTGGATTCTGGTTTCTAGTTTATTCTGCTATCTACTTCTGTTTTCTGGCTTAGCTCAAGCCCTTCATATTCACTGTTACGATTACTAACTTTGTATTTCCTTCCATATGACTTTCTCCTGTTTCTTCTTCTCTTTCTTTTTATCCCATCCCTCCTCAAAAGTCCATTTTGTTTCTAATCACTGCCTTAATCCACTCTCCCCTTTATCATTCTTCCCCCTTTCTTTTATCCCCTTCCCTTCTCATTTCCCTATTAGATAACTTACATTTCTACACACAACAGAGTGTGTACATATATTCTTCCCTCTTTGAACCAATTCTGATGAGAGTGAAGTTCAAATATTGCCCTTTACCCCACCCCAACCAATTCCTTCTTGACTTTAAAAACTCTTCCTTGCATTCTTATTTTATATGAGAAAATTTTCTCTCTCCCCCTTTCTTCCAGTGCGTCACTCTTTCTCACCCTCCCCCCCCCCTTTTGGGGAGTTCGTTCCAACATAATAACTCACATCCATGTCCTCTTTCTGTGAAAACCCCTTAGTTCTCAGAAATTACATGTGTCATAATCCCATATAGAAATGTGAACCGTTTAACTTTACTGAGACCCTTAAGATTACTCTTTCACATTTATCTTTTTTTTGCTTCTCTTGAGTCTTACGTTGGAATATCAGATTTTCTATTTAGCTCTTGTCTTTTTATCAGGAATGCTCAAAAGTCTTCCATTTCATTAAATATCCATCTTTTTCCCCTGAAGGATTACATTCAGTTTTGATGGGTGGGTTATTCTTGCTTGTAATGCTAGCTTCTTTGCCTTCTGGAATATCATATTCTAAACCATCTGCTCTTTAACATGGAAGCCACTAAATCTTGTGAGATCTTGACTACAACTCCACAATTTTTGAAGTGTTTCTTTCTAGCTCTTGAAGCATTTTCTTTTACCTTGGAGCTCTAGAATTTGGTTATAATATTCCTGGGAGTTTTCATTTTGGAATCCTTTTTAGGAGGTGATCAGTGAATTCTTTCAATTTCTCTTTTACTCTTTGGATCTAAGATATTGGGGCAGTTTTCCTTGATAACTTTTTGAAATATGAAGTCTAGGGTCTTTCTCCAGTCACAGCTTTCAGATAATCCAATAATTTTAAAAATTATTTCTCCTTGATCTATTTTCTGGATTAGTTGTTTGACCAACAAGTTTGTTCAAATTTTCTTCTATTTTTGATTGTTTTGACTTTGTTTTGTTATTTCTTAATGTCTCAAGTGGAAACTCACCCAATTCTAATTTTTAAGAAATTATTTATTTTCTTTGGTGAGATTCTGTACTTCTTTTCCCATTTATCCAAGTCTGCTTTTTAAAGCTTTTTATTCAGTGAATTTTTGTACTTTCTTTTCCATCTGACCTATTCTTTTTAAGGAGTTCTTTTCTTTAGTAAATTTTTGTGCCTCTTTTTAGCATTAGGCCAATGCTGTTTTTTAAAGTGTTATTTTCTTTTTTTTTTAATTTTTAAAATTTTTTAAAAATTGATTTGTTTATTTACTTTTAGTTTACAAGATTCAGTTCCAGAATCCCTTGAGTTTCACATTTTCTCCTCTTTCTCTCACCCCCTCCCCATGACATCTTTCAATCAAGCATAGGATCTGCAAATACTTTCACACTGGACATTAGTCTGGTTGTACGGAAGGGTTGTAGCCAATGGAGTGAACAATGAGAAAAAAGAAACAAATCCAAACATGGAAAAGAGCGATAGCAGGTAGATTGCCTCAGTCTCCATTTAAACTCTGGTCTTTCTAGATCTTTCTCTGAATGTAGACATCTCCTTCCATCCTGAGACTTGTAGAGTTGTCTTTAGCTGTGAGTTGTTGAGAAGAGTCCAGTTTATCAAGGTTGGTCGTCACACATACGATGTGTCTGTGATTGTGTACAAATTTTTCCTGGTTCTGCTCTTCTCACTTAGCACCAGTCTGTATAAGCCTCTCCAGGTAATTATGAAGTCCATCTCCTCCCCATTTCTTATAGCACAATAGTATTCCATTACATTCATATACCACAACTTGTTTAGCCATTTCCCAATTGATGGGCATCCCCTTAATTTCTAGTTTTTTGCTACCACAAAGAGAGCTACAATAAATATTTTTGTGCTTATGGGTCTTCCTCCCACTTCTATGATCTCTTTGGGATACAACCTCAGAAGTGGTATTACTGGGTCAAAGGGTATGTGCTTATTTGTAGCCCTTTGGGCATAGTTCCAGATTGCTCTCCAAAATGGTTGTATCAGTTCACAGCTCCACCAACAATGCATTAGTGTTCCAATTTTTCCACATCCTCTTCAGCATTTGTCATTTTCCTGTTTTGTCATCTTAGCCAATCTGATTGGTGAGATGTGGTACCTCAAAGTTGTTTTGATTTGCATTTCTCAAATCAAGAGTGATTTACAGCATTTTTTCATATGCTTATAGATATTTTTAATTTCTACCTCTGAAAATTGCCTGTTTATATCCTTTGACCATTTGTCAATTGGAAAATGACTTGTATTCTTATAGATTTTACTTAATTCCCTGTATATTTTAGAAATGAGGCCTTTATCAGAGACACTGGTTGTAAAAATTCTTTCCCAATTTCCTACTTCCCTCTTAATCTTGGATACATTGACTTTGTTTGTACAGAAACTTTTCAATTTCGTGTAATCAGTATTATCCATTTTGCATTTTATAATGCTCTCTAACTCTTCTTTGATCATAAAGTCTTCCCTACTCCATAAATCTGACATGTAAATTATTCCTTGCTTCCCCAGATTACTTACAGTATTTACCTTTATACCTAGATCATGCACCCATTTAGACTTGATTTTGGTATACCATGTTAGCTTCTGCCATACTATATTCCAGTTTTCCCCGCAGTTTTTGTCAAATAATGAGTTCTTATTCCCAAAACTGGGTTCTTTGGGCTTATCAAACAGTATATTACCATAATAGTTGACTACTGCATCTTTTGTACCCAATCTATTCCATTGATCCACTACTCTGTTCCTCAGCCAGTACCAACTAGTTTTGATGACTGCTGCTTTATAATAGTGATTAAAATCTGGTACAGCTAGGCCACCTTGCCTAGCATTTCTTTTCATTAATTGCCTTGATATTCTGGACCTTTTGTTCTTCCAAATGAATTTTGTCACTATTTTTTCTAGCTGTATAAAGTAATTTTTTGGTAGATTGATTGGTATGGCACTAAATATGTAATTTAATTTAGGTAAAATTGTCATTTTTATTATATTAGCTTTACCCAGCTACTAGCAATTCATGTTTTTCCAATTAGTTAGATCTGATTTTATT
>CM053582.1:554087151-554103148 GCA_028627135.1 Pseudochirops cupreus | reverse complement strand
TATATAGGAATGCTGAGGATTTATGTGGGTTTATTTCATATCCTGCAACTTTGCTAAATGTATTTATTGTCTCAAGAAGTTTTTTACTTGATTCTCTAGGATTCTCCAAGTATATCATCATATCATCTGCAAAGAGTGATAGCTTAGTCTCTTCTTAAAGTGTTATTTTCTTCGGTTTTGTGCCTCTTTTTTACCAAGCTGTTAGTTCTCTTTTCATAATTTTCTTGTTATCACTAGCATTTCTTTGCTCAAATGTTCCTCTACCACTCTTTTCTCTTCCTTTAAGTCTTCTAGGAATTCTTCTTGGGCTTGAGACAATGAACACTATCTTTGAGGCTTTCCCTGTAACTGTTTTTCACATTTTTATCTTCTTCTGAGTTTGTCATGTTCTTCCCTGCCACCACAATAGCTGTTTATGGTCAAATTCTTTTGTTGTGGTTTGCTCGTTTTTCCCAGTCTATTTCTTGACTTTGAACCTTATGTTAAAGTTGGGCTCTGCTCCTCTTGGGGTGAGAAGACACTGAGCCAAATTTCAGACTTTTTCATGCATCTGTTTTCATAGCTAGTTTTGGGGATCTGCAAATTTTTGGTACTTCCAAGGTAGTCTGATGCAGGAAGAGGTGTGGTCACTGCTCTCCTTGTCTGAGTTCTGGCCTTTACTTAGGAAAGGCCTCTCCTCCCCTGCAGCCATGAGGGCTAGCACTCCTCTCTACCTAGGAACTGTGATTCAGAACTGTGTATGGGTAATAGAGTTGCCAGTCAGCACCAGCTGCAACCTGTGCCAGTGAAAGGTCCCCTGTAATCTCTTTCTGACCAATTATGTCTGGGTAGAGAGCTCCTGAAGCTGCTGCTGCTACTGTGGTTGATATTGCTGTGGCTACTGTTGCTGCCTCCACGTGTGTGGGTTCCAGACAAGCTTCCACCCTGGTGTCATAGACTTCTGCTGACCTCTTAAGTTTACTTATGCTGGAAAAATGTCTCACTATGATCTTTTGTTAGCTCTCCCACTCCAAAATTTGATTTAAGGCCTTATTTTAAAGTTGTTTGGAGAGGAATGTTGAGAGGGTTCAACTGGGTTGCCTCTAATCCATCATCTTGGCTCTGCCCTCTCTGTAATTTCTTACTGCACAATAATTTTCTTCTTCATTTACATACTAAGAAGGCAGTGCTGATGGCAAAGCCCGGGAGTCCTTAGGGTTCAGTTATAGGGTAGATGGCAAGGCCTAGTAATCTCCTATCTTATTAGAAGGATGATAGTTAGTACCTCCCTGTTCATCAAAGCAGGGTGAACCACCATATCTGCAACTTGGCTAAGGGCTGGGTGAGAATATCTGGAGAGGCGTCTGAAGGACTGGTCTCAGGGAGAATAGAATGGGTGCTTTGACAAGCCAGTCATACAATAAGTCATATGAGGTTTCTCTTGCTGATTCTGAGAGCATTTTTTTCAGACCCCCCAAATATACACATGGGAGTGTACACACACACACACACACACACACACACACACACACACACACACTCATTCCTACCCCATTCAGAGAGAACAAAGGAGCTAGAATACATGTTAAAGCTTGGAAGTCATCTCAAGGATGACAGTGGAAAGAGTTAACCTCAAACTTACCCTTGGAAGGCAGAGGCAAAGTAAGTTTTGTTTGTTTGTTTTGTTTAGTTTTCCTCAAGTCTGGGTCTTGCCTTCCAGGCTGATCCTAAGAGTGGATGAGCCCTGTGGTTGGAAACAGGCTGTGCTTAGGTTTGTTCCTGGTTCAATGAGTCTTGCAAAACAATTTAGGAACCCAGAAGAACTTGTCACCTGCCTACCCAATCCTAGGAAGAACATGAGATTGAAAATTACTGGAATCAGCTTTCTTTGCCCTGAATCCCAACACAAGGCAGGATGAACATAAACTGCTAAAGCTAGAAAGAACTTTGTGATTATTCTGGATAATTGTGTAACTCCTGAGCCATGAGAACATTAGACCCACAGATCTTTTAAAGTTTTTCCCAGATCTGAAGTTCTATATTCTAATTATTAGATCATCTCTGAGGTTTTTTCCAGTACTCTATGGTTCTGTGATCTGTAGTCTAGGATCCTGTGATCAATATGATGCTTGGATCCTTTCATTTCTTAGACTAGGAAACTGAGGCCTGGAGACAAAGCTAGAGAACAAACATTGCAATGCCACCAAGATGGTAAGATGCCTAGAGTCTATGCCATGTGAGAATAGGTTGGAAGAAGGAGATATACAGCTTGCTGAAAAGAAGACTTGGGGGGAGAGGGGAACCCTCCAGTCATATTCAAGAATTCTGCAGAGACATCATATGGAAGAGATATTAGACTTGTTCTCTTTAACTCCTGAGTGCAGACTGGGGAAAACATGCCTAAGCCCTAAAGAGGCAAATTTAGATTCAACATAAGGGAAAATGTTCTAATGATGTGGGCTCTTTAATGGTGGAGTGGATGGACTTGAGAGGCAGTGAGTTCTCCTTCCTTGGAGGACATCAGATAAAGGATGACTGATCCTTTGTTGGAGATGTTGGAGGAGGACTTCCTACTTAGGTACAGATGACCTTTGAGGTCCCTTCAGACTCCGAATTGCTCACCAAGGCTCTAGTCTTTGGTTCAGATACCATCAGTGACAATATCTCCTAACAGATTTCCCATTCCTAGCAATATTTGATGCCAACACAGTCCATAGAATTGTGGTATTTCTCTGTGAATATTTGTTTTCCAACATGGGAATCCACATAAAGAGATGGGACTCTAACAGGGTGGCTGGTGGCCCACAGCTCTCTATTTCCCCTGACATGACAATGCAAGTGACTGAATTTCAGCCAGAGAGAAGTTGATAAGAATGCACTGTCTAGAGGAACCATCACTTATTTGCTCCATGACCATCTTAGAATTTGAGAGTTGGAAGGCTCAGTATTTTTTTTTTGCTTTTTTTTTTTTGGAGGGCAATTGGGGTTAAGTGACTTGCCCAAGGTCACATGGCTAGTTTTGTGTGTGTGTTAAGTGTCTGAAGCCAGATTTGAACTCAGGTCCTCCTGACTCCAGTGTCAGTGCTCTATTCACTGCTCCACCTAGCCACCCCTGGAAGGGTCAGTCTTTTGCCTTATCCCTTAGCACAGTGCCAGGCATTAGCAGTAAGTACTTAATAAATATTTGTTGATTTGTCTTAACTTGTTGACTTATGGATGAAGAAATTTGAAGTTTGGTAAAGCTAAATCATTTTCCTAAAGTCACATAGGGAGTGTAAGCACCATGAGTGGGAGTTGCATCCAGATCCTCTGTCTCCAGAGACAGTACTCTTTTCACTTCAGAGAAGGATGGGAAGACTCAGGTGAACTGATGCAGACTGAAGTAAGCAAAACCAGTAAAACACCATATACAATGACTGCCAGTTTCAGAAGTTACAAAATAGGGAATGGGGGCTGGATTTTATCATCTCTAAATTACCTTCCAGCTCTAACAGTGTGGGATTCTATATGGTTTTCTGAGCATTCTCCTAGATCCTGAGAGTATGGTTTTCCCTTCTACATTGAGACTTCCTCCATCTTGGTTCCAATATGTCATGGGTGAGCATTAGAAATTAAATGGGAATTTTGGGGGAGTTTTGCAGAAGCTGCAGATTGACACATGAAAACCAGCAGATGATACAGAGCCTATGACCAAATAATTAAGCCAAATTTCACAATAAAGTATTGTAAACACCCCATAAAAGAAAAAGAAAAAATGCAGACTTCTCTCATATGAAAGTAGGGCCAAAAAGATTTTACTTAAATTTACCAGATGGGAGTGGGTGGGTGGGGTGCCATGCCCCTAATATGGATGTGGAAGGGATAGCAATACTTGCAATCTCCATCCAGTCCAATCCAATGAACATTCATTAATCATATACATACAAGATTCTCTTCTAGGAAATGAGATACAAAGACAAAATTAAGTTTAATATAAGGGGAAACCTCCTAAATATGAGCTCCCTAATAGTAGAGTGGACTGCCTTGAGAGGTAGTGAGTTCCCTTTCATTGGAGAACATCAAGCAAAGGGCCTCAAGGGGTCCCTGCCCTCACGGAGCTTATGTTCAAGGCAGTTTTACCTGCATTTTGTGCTCTGGGGACCACCTAAGAAGCAGGACTCAAACCTCATTTTGCCATCTGGCAGTCTTTACAGGATACTCTCCATAGAACTAGCTGAGCCCATCAACAGGAGGCCAAGGTCCATGGCCCAGCCCCTGCTGCTCCCTTTGCCTTCTATCCCATCCTACAAAAAGACAGTCAGGGCAAGTGCTTTAACAGCCTACTGGGCACAAGCCCGGATGCTCTCTGGGGAAGCCCCATCTTTAAATGTGGGAAGAAGCTTCATGTATTAGAGACACCAAAGGAGACTGGAATGCTCTAACCCTCCCCCCTACTCCCCACCCCCCACAAAGAGCCCTTATTTCCAGGGAGATTCCACATCAACATTCTCAGAGGCTTCACTTCAGGGTAAGACAGCATTGCCCCCCAGGCAGGGGCCTGGGACTGTCACGTGGCCAGGCCCAGGGATGCGCTTGATTACCAGGGGGAGGTCTATTTGTCCACAGTTAAAAACCAGCTTCCCTGGTGCTAGAAAATCTCCCCTCCCACATACAACCGATCACCCCAAGCAACAAGCTGTAGCCAGCTGAACTCGCCACGGCTTATTTATTCGTTCGCCTATTTATTTATTTTTCTAAAAAGTCCAAGTTGATCCATACTATGAGTAAGTCCCTTCCCCTCTTTGGGCATCAGTTTCCTCCTCTGGAAAATAAGAGGGGAGAGTGTTAGATGAGATCATCTTTATTATTGTTCTTAGCTCTGAAATTTTAAGTCTGAAGGACGCTTCCAGCTCTGACATTCTGTATTCTTTATTCTGTGAAGCGAACCATACTTCAGCTCCACATCCCCACCCCCCAGCCAGTCATCCACCCCAACCATCTACCCACCCACCTTGCTGCTGCCCTGCTTCTCTCCAGTGGGAGTGCACCTACTGAATTCAACTGAACCACTGAGTCAAATGGGCCTCTGACCACCAGACCCAGCCACGCTTCCTGTCCGCTCTAGAGCTCACCTTACCTATATCCTCTCCACACCTCCCCTTTGGCTCTGTTTTAAGTAATCAAATCAATACCACTTACCATACTATCATTGTCATGTCACAACTGATTGCCCTATGGATTAAGTCACCATCACTGTGACTCCCCACTAGGTAGATCTTCTTTCCTTGGCCCCCACTTCTATATACTGGTTGACTTCCCCATTAGAATTTAAGTACCTTGAGGGAAGGGGCCATCTTTGCTTTTGTGTCCATACCCCTAGGGCTTAGTACAGTATCTGGCCCAGAATTAGTCCTTAATATATGCCATCTCCATTTACTGACGCATTCATCCATCCTTTCATTCATTCTAAGGTCCATTGTAGTTCTAACATACCCTTTTCCATGTTATAAGGTCCTTTCCACCCTGACATTCTATATTCTGTGCTCTAAGGTTCCCCAGCTCTGACAGTTTATGTTCTAAGTTCCTTCTAGTTCTAACAGCCCTGAAGTCTGTGACCTGCTTGACCACGATTAAATGCCTTCCCTCTTGGTTAGGAGGAAGTCTTTGCACAGCAGCAGTAGCAGCAGCAGCAGCAGCAGCAGCAGCAGCAATGAATGGTTCAGATTGAGAGTGAGTCCCAGCTCCAGGCGCATCCCCAGCAGGAGTCAAAGCACGCCTTCAGCCCCCAGCCCCCCATCTGCCCACAATTGAACCCAGATGCCAGGAAATATCTTGGCTCTATGACTGAAGTGAAAACATATGGGGATAGTGAAGCTCTCCTTCATTTACAGCTTTATTACTGTCATCCATGGAAACTTGTAGAAAGAGAAAGAGATCTCTGTGCCCAGTGTCTGGTCCTGCCTGTGTGGGTAGGACAACAGATACAAGACTAGGCAGGGCCTGTGGGCTGATTCCCTTCCGCCTTCCCATCCCATTCCCACCCTCCAAAACACACACACACACACACACACACACACACACACACACACACACAGATTGAGAGAGAAAGAGAGAGAGAGAGAGAGAGAGAGAGAGAGAGAGAGAGAGAGAGAGAGAGAGAGAGATACACATCTGCTATTTATTGCTGAAAATAAGGACAGGAAGAAAGACAGATGGACAGACTGGAATGTCAAAATAATCTTTCTCAATGCACCAATCTTACCACTTCACTTCTTTGCTCAAAAACTCTTGATGGCTCCCCATTCCCTAAAGGATAAAATAAAAATGAATGCTTTAGCCTGACCTTCAAGGCCCTCCACAACCTGTCCAGCCTACCTTTCCTGTCTTATTTACCATACCTCCCTTTCACATACTCTCTGTTTTAGCTAAAATGGGCCACAGGGTATTTCTCAATATCTTCCTACACTCTTGGCTCCATTTCTCCCATGCCTGAAATATACTTATTCCATATCTTTGTTGAAAACTCTTCTTCCTTCAAGACTTTTGCATCCCCTCCTTCATGAAATATTACCTGAATACCCCATTTGAAAGTGTCCCCCCTTTCTGAAATACCTCTAGAATATTTTCTCTGTTCCTCTCCTTTGTCCTTATCACCTTCCCCGTTATATTTGGCATATTGGTATAGATTGTGTATCTCCTATATTAGATGAGAAACTTCTTGATACAGGAACTGGGGCTTTTTCATCCAGTGCCCTGATGGGGGTGGGAGGGGACCTTTAGAAGACCCCTGGTAAAATACTGATAAAAGTTCTCTGAAATTGAGGGTTGTGTTTTTTGCATGTCCTCTGGAATTAATAAGAACTTAATAATGTTTGTTTTTAATTAAATAGGATGAAACCAAGATTGATAAGGACAGATTTCCCCTTTTCAGTCCCTTTTTCTTCCTTACCCCTAAAATCTTTACATCGGTTTATTTTATTTTTATATCACTTTCATCTCGGAATATATCTTTTCTCACACAGAAAGAAGATGGACCTCCTAAAAAATAAAAATAAAAAAGCTCAGCAGAACCAAATAACTTACCTACAGAGTCTGACAGTACATGCAATATTCCACACTCCGAGGCTTCCCACCTCTACGAGAAAAGGAGGCTCAAACTCTCAATTCTTTTTTAGGGCCAAGCTTGCTCACTATAATATAAAGCAGTCAGGATTATTTGTGTGGTTCTTTCCACCTACATTGTTGTAGGCATCACTGGTATTGTTTTCCTGATTTTGCCAACTTTCCTCTGCATCAGTCCATAAGACTCTTCCCACACTTCTCTAAAGGCTTCCCATTCATGGTTTCTTACAACATGGTAAAATACTCCATTGCATTTGTGTACCAAAATTTTCTTTCTCCATTCCCAAATCAATGGGCATCTACTTTGTTTCCATGCCTTAAAACTCAATCTTCTAAAATTTAGAATCTAAATAAACATAAATTTGAGATCTTGGTGCTTCTATCAGGCCAAGTGCCCACTGCTAAATGTTTGAAAGAACTTCTCTACTGGTCTTCCTCTGAAGCCTTATCATGGAACAGAGGTGACCCTGAGTTCTTGAAGGCTATTGTTTTTTTGTTATTGTTCCATCATTTCAGTTGTCTCTAACTCTTCAGGACTCCATTTGGAGTTTTCTTGGTAAAGATATTGGAGTGGCTTGCTATTCTCCAGGCTATGATAGCGGAGCCCAGACTTTGGTAGGGACAACCAAATTGCAAATGCTTCAAGACCAGAGACCAGCTGTATGTCTGTTTTCCAGGGATCCATCCAACCAAAGCCAGAGAACCTCTTTGATCCAAGTGATGCTAGCCTATGAGGTTTTTCTGCCATAATCATTCATGAAGACCATCTACTAAGGCATGGAAGTGATGAGGATCTTTCTGTATCCATAGAGGAAGTTCCCCTGCCAGTGAAATAATGAAACTTTAGAATATTAGAAGGAATTGGGAGGGGCACTAATTTTAGAAAGTGACAAAGGGATTCTATGTCCCTTCAAATAAAGAGAAAGAGGAGAGGACAGGGAAGGTGATTAACTTGGCTCTGCTTGGCCCTAGAGGGTAAGGGGAAGAATTAGAAAAAAGAACATTTACGTGTATCAGGGAAAACTCCCTTATAATTAGAACTATCCAAATGTGGAGTAGGCTGCCTTGAGAGTGGATTTCTCCTCTTTGAAGGTTTTCAAGCAAAAGGAAGACAACCACTTGATGGATATGTTACAGGGGGGATTCTTTTGGGGGTATTGTTTGGACTAGATAATCACCAAGGTTCCTTCCAACATTCAAATTCTGTACTCCTGTGAACTACTTCATCTCCCTTCCTCAACAGTCCTAAAGTCTAAAACCTGGGGTCGCTGCAAGATGTGACCGCAAACAAATAGTCCCAGCCTATGTGCTTTCAGTTTATAACTTAAGGGACAGGGGCCACAATGAGGGTCCCCAGCTGGATCAAGGCAAACAAGT
Source organism: Pseudochirops cupreus (assembly GCA_028627135.1). Lineage (NCBI taxonomy): Eukaryota > Metazoa > Chordata > Mammalia > Diprotodontia > Pseudocheiridae > Pseudochirops > Pseudochirops cupreus. The sequence goes on along the minus strand of CM053582.1, from coordinate 554,094,691 downwards.
CCAGTTCTTTGCATGCTCACTGGGAAAGATCACACTGGTGGCAAGAGGAGAGTAATGTATCAATCGCATTTTAATGAGATACAAAGGGTACAGAGGCATACGGTGAGGGACTGAGGTGGGAGAGGGAGGCACATAGAGTCACCTATGTAATTATGGATCAGAGTTGGGAGCACTTGAGCAGCATGCACCCTTGGCACATGGAGGAAGATTCTAGGAGCAGGGTTCTGGGGTCCCATTCTTAAAAGGTTCTGGTGATGGAGGAAAGGTCTAACTCTTGTCTAGGCCACCTTGGGGTCCACTCCTTAACATATCGGTATCAGGGCCAAATTAGGCTTGCCTTATTTGAATAACATTTCTCTGTTTTTCCTGAGGGTGCTGAGAGCTTGTCTGCAGCTTACACACCAAAGAGCTAGTATTAGGACAGAGGGGCCTGGTTAGCTCCACTTAGTGTAGCTTGCAGGCTCTGCAGGCAGGGAGCCTTCATTAAGCCAGGAGGCAGTTTTTCTAAGCGGCTTCTACGTTCCCTTTGATACTCCTATTGTTACTTTATACCAGTCACTTATTTGCCTACTTACTTATACTATAAAAGATACAATATACTCTAAGATATACAATATACTTATGCTATAAGATACGAATTCAACACAGATGAGTTTTCATGAGTTTTTCTACAATCAGGAACTCTCTCTGTCTCTCTGTCTATCTCTCTCTCTCTGTCTCTCTCTCCCTCTCTCTCTGTCTCTCTCTCCCTCTCTCTCTGTCTCTCTCTCTTTCTCTCTCTCCCTATCTCTGTCTCTCTGTGTCTCTCTCCCTCTCTCTCTCTCTCTTTCTCTCTCTCTGTCTCTCTCTCCCTCTTTCTCTCTCTGTCTCTCTCTGTTTCTGTCTGTCTGTCTCTTTCTCTGTCTTTCTCCCTCTCTGTCTCTGTCTCTGTCTCTATCTCTGTCTCTCTTTCCCTGTCTGTCTGTCTGTCTCTCTCTCTCCTCTCTTCCTCTCTCTCTCTCTCTCTCTCTCTTCTCTTCTCTTGATCTCCCTCTTTTCTCTGTCTCTTTCTCCTCACTCCCCCCCCCCCCAACGCATTCTAATTTCCATGAGATCAAGGGCTGTGTTCTTTGTATTTCCTTCACGGTCTAGCACAATGCCTCCTGGGTAGTAGATGCCTAATAAATGTTTGATGAATCAAAAAAAGAATGATCAAGAGAAGAAATATAGATAAACTTTCATCTCTCCTGGAATCACCAGCTGGATGTAAAGTCCTTCCAAACACTCCAGGCCAAGGGGGTGCAAGCTGAATCCTCATAATGGGGATAGGGGAATATCAAGATGGAGAACACGAGAGCTAAAGCAGACGAGCAGGGGCCTGGGAATTCTGAAGCGTGTACCCGGTGGGTGGGAGAGTGGCAGAATGAGACAGAGCTCTACACTTGGAGTAAAAAACAAGCACCTTGGATTCTAGTCTGGGCTTTACCGTGGATTTACATGGCTTGCGTCCATGGGCAAGTCACTGTATTATATCTCTGGGAGTAAGCTTCCTCTTTTGTCAGTGAAGGAGTTGCTAACAGACTAGCAAAGAGCACAATAAGAATTGCTGAAGGAACTGTTCCAGTGGACATTCCTCAGGCTGCTGGGGCTGATTTTCTCACAGGGAGGTGAGAAATGACATGTGTAAATGAAGATCCAGCTCTGGTTTTGTCATGGAAAGTGTCATGTAAAAAAAAAATTGCAGTTCCTAGCTTGTTTCTTCCACTCACTGCTACATGAGAAAAATTATGGGATAGAATACTGGACTTGGAGTCAGGAAGAACTGAGTTCAAATTCAACCTCAGATACTTAATAGCTGTGTGACCTTGCACAAGTCACTTAACTTCTGCCTGCCTTAGTTTCCTCATTGGTAAGATGAGGATAATAATAGTGCCTACCTCACAAGGTTGCTGTGAGGATAAAATGAGATAATATATGCAAAGTGCTTTGAAAACCTTGAAATTATTATTCTTTGTATTACTGCTGTTATAGTTAATTTAAGGGCTGGAAAAAAACTTAGAGAGCAAAAAAGTAAAGCTATTCATTTTCAGGTGAGGACACTGAGGCCCAGGAGCAAAAGGGGCCTGCACCAATCACTTTGCCTCTGTTTCCCCATCTGTAAAATGGGGCCAATAACGAGTGTCACAGAAGATTCAAACTAAGGCCTTCATGAACCTGAGTTTAGCTCTCTGTCCACTACTCCCCAACATCAGGTAACTTATCATCAACCTTAATGAAGGACCTGCTGCCCAGGAATGGGGAGTGAATTAGCCATCACCTGACATCTTCAAGCAAAGAATGAATGATCCCATTTTGGGTATGTTGCAAAAGGGATCCTTTCTCATGTGCAAGTTGGACTAACTCTCACTGGAGTCCCTTCAGATGCTTGAAAGCCACATTTCTGTGATGGGGACAGGTCACTTGCAGCTCAATTCAATTCATTAAGTGTTTATTTCACACCTATTATGTGCAAGGCATGATGGGATATAAATACAAAAATGAAAGATCCCTTATCCTGCAGAAGCTTACATTCTATTGTGAAATTATAAAGTACATGCTTGACCCCAAAGCAGAGATAATAGAAAACACCTCTCCCCACTCCTTTCCAGAGGTGGAGCCTCCATGAATATGGAACGTAGCATATAACCTTATGTATTGATTATGTTTACTGATTTTTTTTCTTCAAAAAGTTCTTTGTTATAAGGGATGGCTGTGTGGCAGGGGCTGGAGAAGGGGTGCAATGAGAAATCTAGGTAATGTAAAAATGCAATATATCACTACAATCCGTTTTTTTTAAAGAAGCTTATATTCCACTATTGGGGGATGTGGGTGAGTGGGGGCAATGTGTACATATGAAGAAAGGGACCTCAGGGATTATTTAGTTTAACTTCATCTCATCACTTAGTACTGTGTCTAACACATAGTAGGTGCTTAATAAATGTTTATGGACGGGCTGATTCACTTTTCCAGAGAAGGTAATTGTAATCCGGAGGCTTGCCCAGAATCACCCTTGACAGTATTCAGCAGAACCAGGAAGATTCAGACCTAGGTTCTCTAACTTGGAATCCAGGGATCTTTCTTGTAATAGAAAGATCAGGCTATCAGTCAAAAAGTGGGGGTGGGGGGACAGGAGCAGCCAGATAAATATGTATAAACAGGCATTGGGGAAACTTACAAACACACTCATGCTCACTGCAGCTCTATAGCGATAAACACATGTGCGTCATCAGCGGGAGGAGGGAAGGACCAAGAGGGTGAAGGTGGGGGTGGAGGAGGAGAACAGGTAGTGAGTGAGTAGAGCCAGATGGGGTTGGTCTTGGAGACCCAGCAGTGGGGGAGGGGAGTCGGACCTCCAGAGGCTGTTGAAAGGGGTGTCTGATTGTCTAGTTATGTACTCCTAGATTGTTCAAGTTGTAAAGGACCATCCTGTCCAATAGCCTTGTTTTACAGGGTAAGAAATGGAGGCCCCAAGAGGAGAAGGCACATATATAAAGAGTCACAAGAGCTGGGACTGGACCCAGGTCTCAACTACTGGGTCAGTGCTCTTTCTACCATGTCACGCCACAGCCCTGCCATGTGAGAGGCACCACTGGTAGTTCCAAGGGCTCTATGTTAGGACCATGAAGGAAATCTAGGGCCCAAAAGCCTATTAGGTAACTTCAGATTTGATCCTTAATTGAGAGATCATTAGACTTGAAAAGGATGTTAGAAATAAATACACAGAATACCAGAATTGGAAGTCACCTTACATCAGAGGGTAAGGAGTAGTAGGGCTGGAGGTAGAATGTAGATGGTCAGAGGTAGAAGGGACATCAAAGATCAGAGGCAAAGAGGACCTAAAAGTAGAGAATATCATAATTAAGGTTTTCTGAACCTGGGATGAAAGATCTAGAAGGGACCTTAGAACATAGAGCCTAGAATGTCAGAGCTAGAAGGAGCCGTAGTGATCCTCTAGTCCAAGGGTCCTTGTGGTTGGGGTGGGGGTGGGGATGTGCAGGTGCATGTGAACACATACTCATGCCACATATTCTTTTGGCAATCTAATGCTGCCTATGGACCCCTTTTCAGAATATTGTTTTTAAATAATTGAGGAAATGCTCATTTCAGTGATAGGTTGGTGAAAAAGAAATATAATTTTTTTCCATCCAAGTTCACAGACCCCGGAAATCCACAGGGGCCATGGACCTCTCCTTAAAAGCTGTTGATCCAAGAAATGCAGAAGCCGGGCTTCAAACCTACGTGTCTTGGCTCCAAATTGAGAGTTCTTTCCTTCCATCCAAGGACCCTCCAGTAGGCAACCCACTGTCCAGCAGATCAGGTCTGGAACCTTCCCAAGTCCATTCCTTTTGCATACACTTTGCCTAGCAATGCCTTCTCCACCTGTCTGATTTCTACTCTCTCTTTAAGGCCTGGCTCAATGCCCTGTCTCCTCCACAAATTTCCTCTGACTACTCTGATCCATAACAATTTGTCCCCTCCTCTGAATTCCTGTAATATTTTGTCTCAAACCACTCTTTTGTCTTGAGATTTTCCATATACTGCCTAATATTATCAAATATCTTTTCCCATGTATGAATCTCATTTCTTCAAGTATATGGGAAGTTCCCTGAGGGCAGATATTATATGTCTCATACTTAATCTCCCCAATAGCATTCAGTCCAGGGCCCTGCACATCCCCAGTTTTCAGTTAGTGCAGTTGGTTGGAGATATATCCTCCAGCTAATTTTCTTCTGTCATATCCCATTATGGCATGGAGGTCACGCAGGATTGTCAGAGGTCATGCCAGCTCTAGCAGGATCTAACAAGCTGGGGAAGCTGAAATATAGACCCAGCAATGGATTGTCTAGGGACTAGTCCAGGGAAGTGTGGAGAAATATATCACAAAAGGGTATGGTCACCATATAGGGAACCATCTCATGAAACCATCTGCTAAGGCACAGAGGTTTTTCATTTTATATCAAGGAGCAGGTATCTACCCAGATGGGGTTATGAAACTTTGAAGTATTACGTGAATGAATGCCCATTGACTTGCCCCAACTTTGCCCTGAATCATGGCCAGTGAAGGGGATGTAATCAAGATGGTGATTGGAGGGAGCCAGGAAGAGAACATGGGAGTGGGAAGTGGTAGAGTCTTGGTCTTGGACCTCAATCTCTTCTGATCTCATCTGCTACATAAGAAACTCCACAATGGGTTTGGTGATAGGAGGTATATAGGAGTGAGAGATTCCTTGTCCTTTTCCCACCAGGTTCAGCAAGAATTGAGCCAGAAGCTTCCAAAACAGCAGCAGCAGGCATCTCAGACATTGGGTGAACAGAAGGCATCTTCTACAACAATATCATTATCAGGAATCTGTGGAGAAATTCTTGGTTTCAATCCAATGAGATACAGTACACAAACATTTACTGAATGTCTACAGTATACAGGCCTCTGCGCTAGACAATGAAAAAGATACAAAGGCATTATCCCTGCCCTCTCAGTTGTCAAGAAAAAACCCCACAGTTTATAAAACTATTTTAGGGTATCAGGTCAAAAAGAAGTTTTATTCAGAGCCGTAGCTATAGGAAGCATTCTAAAGAGAAATCCCTGCCACCACCCCCTTACTTCAGGTCTCTTTCCTCCCCAAATTAGGGCATATTAGCAGGCTTGTTTTACTCTAAGAAAAACAGCCTGTTAGTTTCAAAGTTGTCTAAAGCCGTCCTTCCTGGAAGAAGGAGGTAGTTTGTTTTCTTTAAAATTAGCCTTGTAAGCAGGCTAGTTTGGGGATACACCCACGTTCAGGGAATTAAATATGATTGATGAGTTTATGTTGAAATGGATGGCAGTTTAAAGATGGAGTCACTCATGTCAATAGAGGACAGTTATGTTGGGAACCCCCAGAATCCTCTCTCTCCTTCCTGCAGCACCTCCAGTGGTGGTAGAAAGTGGTCACTCAGAGGTGTCTTGGCTATGTGTGTGGGGGGGGGGTGGGGGGTTGGAAGCTGGGAGACTGGGGGCAGGAGAGTGCCCTGGCAAAGGTTTGGGTATCCATTCTTCAAAGAACAATGAAGTTCCCTTAGCCAAGGTCAGCGGGAGGCAGGCCAGTAAATTGACAACACTCTGGAATCTTGCTGGCTCCCAAACTCTCCAGTCTTAGAGGTTTTGGACCCCAATCTGTCTCTATGCCTTCAGTTTCCTTGTCTGAAAAACAAGTATTATGTTACAAACTACCTCTAACCCCTCACACACTTGGCCTGGAAACTGTTGAGTTGGAATCTTTAGTAATGGGCACAGCAGCTCCCTGGGCGGCTCCATTGTCTTACACAGAGAAATTCACCACCTGTCCAAACTCTTCATTTTCAAAGTCTAGTGGAGCAGTGACTCAACACTCAGGGTCAATGTGGGTGAGTGAGTTTGCTGAGTCTTCTGATGGGCTTGTGGGGGGAGTGCCAAGGACGTTAGGGAGACCAGAACTGCAGCCCTCCAAGACAAGCCTTTAGTGGTGACAGTAGTGAACTAGGGTCTGTGGAAGGAGCCAGACACTTCCTCATGTCTCCCTTTCTTTTTGCTTTCAAGACAGAGATTTGGGGAATGTGGGGAGAGGAAGAGACAAAGACAGAGAGGCAGAGAGATCCGTGACACATATGGGTGGAGACTGACAGTAGGGTACAAGATGGCTGCTTCAGGGAGTCATAAGATCTGGCATCAAGTCCTCCCTCTGACCTTTCCCACCTGTGTGACTTTAATCTCCTGAGGCCTCTTAATTTTCTCTGTAAAATGAGCAAGTTGGATTTGGTCATCTTGGAGGTCAATGAAAACAGTGTGACAATTTCTGCAAGAGTGGAGATGATCAAGGCAAGTTGTATCCAGAGGCTGATCGATAGAGTGGGGAGTAAAAGGTCTAGAATCTCCCCTGTTCCCTGCTCCTCTCTTTCTCTTCCTCTTTCCCTCTGTTCTTTCTCTCTCCCTGGAGAACATTTCTCTCCTTCCCACCCTCCTTTTCTTCTTTTCTCATTTATCTTATTTCTTTTTTCCCCTTTCTTCTCTCATCCTCTCTTCTCTCTCTCTCTCCCTGTTGCCCTTTTCTCGTCTTCCTTTTTTCTTTTCTCTCTCATCCTGCCCTTCTATCTCTTCTCTCCTCCTTCTCCCTTTCTTCTTCTGTCTTATCTCTCCTTCTATTTCTAGTTCCCCTTTCTTTTCTCTCATCCTCCCTTCTCTCCCTCCCTCTCTCTGTTTCCCTTTATTCCTCCTTCTCTCTCCTTGAATTCCTTTTCCTCCTGTTCTCTTCTTTTCTTCCTCAATCTCTCTACCTTCCCCACACCTCCCTTCTCTCTCTGCCACACACATATACATACACACTTAGAGAATTGTCCCTGTGGCCAAAGCTGTAAAATTCTGACCAAATCTCTACCCTTTCAACTCAGATCAGAAGCTTTATCCACTGATTCCCAGCATCTTGCCATAAGATGAGAGGGAGTGGGGAGGGGAGAGAGAGAGAGAGAGAGAGAGAGAGAGAGAGAGAGAGAGAGAGAGAGAGAGAGAGAG
>CM053582.1:554072534-554087051 GCA_028627135.1 Pseudochirops cupreus | reverse complement strand
GCATGTCCTGGAGAAAAACGGGCAGAATATCAAAGAGAGAGGCTGGGCCAGCTGGGGACAGTTGTCCTGAGCTGGGGTGTGGGCTGGGTGGGTTGGGACTGGCCATATGGGGCTCCTAGGCAGCCCCCAAACAGCTGCCCCTTTCTGCTACAGATGTGGCTTCCTACAGGGAATGGTGAAGCAACTCCTTAAGTGGGTGGGGAGCCCAGGACTCAGCTTGGTTTCCTCTTATAACAACACCCCCCACCAGCCTCATCTCAAATCCCCTTCCCCTGTCCTCATAGTCTGAAATCTGAATGATTGTTGGCTACAATTTCCCAGTGATCCCTCAAACAAGGACCGACCTGTGTAGATAGAAGGGTTGACAGGGCAAGGCAACTTGGTACAGTAGAAAGGGCACAGGGCACAGAGCCAGGAGCCCTGGGTTCAAGTCCTGGTTGCAATAATTAATAATTATATTGATGCTGAATAGGCTATTTTACCTTCATGGGTCTCAGTTTCCATGGAGACAATAATACCTGCACTACTATTCTGATCGAATTGTCACAAAGAAATCAGTGTGTAAACCCTAAATCATGACAATTCCACTATTTGTGAACTCTAAATAATTACTGTTGTGTGATAAGAAATGATGAAAGGAACACTTTCAGAGAAACTTGGGAAGACTTGTACGAACTGATACAAAGTGAAATGGATAGAACCAGGAAAACAAGTTCCACAGTTTCAACATTGCAAAGACAAACGACTTTGACAGGCTTAGACGTTCTGATCACTACAATAACCAGTCACAATTCCAGAGGATCGAGGATGAATCAGACTACAGCCTCCTGACAGATGGACTCATGGTACAGAATAAGACATGTATTTTTTGGACACGACCAATGCAGAAACTTGTTCTTCTTTTTTTCTTCTTTTCTTTTCTTTTTCTTCTTTTTTGCTTTTTGGGGGGGGGGGGGGATAGGGCAATTGGGGTTAAGTGACTTGCCCAAGGTCACACAGCTAGTTTTTGTGTTAAATGTCTGAGACTGGATTTGAACTCAGGTCCCCCTGACTCCAGGGCCAATGCTCTATTTACCGCACCACCTAGCTACCCCTAAATTTGTTTTTCTTGACTGTATATTTGTTACAAAGGGTTTTCTCCTCACAATGGGAAGGAAGTAATAATAAGAGTTTTGTTAATTAAAAATAAATTAAATCATATTAAGCCTGAAAACAAAATACAACATAAATGTAAGCTGTTATTATGATAAAACATTAGTTAGTTAGTTAGTTAGTTAGTCCTAGGAAGGCTTTCTGGTACCTCCAAATACCTCTTCCACTGATTCACTGATGCCTAAAATCACAACTAGTTTCTCTCCTTCAATTTAAGACTTTATTGCAGTAGAGCTTTGGACTTGAGACCCAGAAACCTGGGTTTGAATCTCAGTTCTGAGACAAAAGGAAAATAACCCATGATCTTCTCTACACATAGGTGCCCAGAAAATTACCCTAGAGTCAAGGCACTTTGTGGGTCAGCACCCACTCAGACCATAGCTTTTGAGTTCCCACCAACACATTTAAACCAATCATTAAAGCAATCAAAAGACACATTAATTTAAAGCAAAAAAATCATTTAACTAAATAGCACAGCAAATTAAGTTGTAAGTCATGATCTGACATACACACATACACACATAAACACATGCACACATAGTGATGGTATACCTTCCCACAAGTTACCACACTTATGGTAGGGAGACACATATGTATACACACACAGAAGAAACATGAGAAAAAGACGTTCGTGAAGGCTCAGATAGCAACCAATCAATAAACATTTTATTAAGTGCCTACTATGTTTCAGGCATCATGCTAAGCACTGGGGCAAAAAAGAGGCAAAAGACAGTTCCTGCCCTCAAGGAGTTTACAATCTAACGGGGGTGACAACTTGCAAGCAAGTATATACAAAGTAAGTTATATGCAAAATAGACAGGAAATGATGAACAGAGAGAAGGGGGTGGGCAAGGCTTCCTGCAGAAGATAGGATTTTAGCTGGGACTTGAAGGAAGCCAGGGAAGTCAGTAATCACTGTGGAGGAGGAAGAGTGTACAATTGTATCTTGAGTATGCTCTAAGATGAGCAAACACCAAACACATGAGCACATACGTGGTGAGGGCACACAAGTGGAGCAACTCACATCTCCAGTGTTGTGGAAGCCCTGATGTAATCTAGTGAAGACATCATAGTACTTTCTCCAATTTTTGCCAATTTCTGGTCTACAGTTGCTGTCTGCACTGAGCTACTCCCTCCTGCTGTGTTACAGCAGCTAGTAAGCCTCTATTTATCAGAATGTGCCAAAATGCTTTTGGTCTACCATGAAGATAGTCCTCAGACAGAAAATCAGAAAAAGCCAGCTGAAGTCTTAAGGGCAGGTTGGAGTCTGGTCTTTCGTCTGCTCTTTGCTCTTTGCCATTTGTAGTCCCTGGCCCCAGCCACTATCTGACTTGAAGTCAGAAAATTCATTTCCACTCCTATCAGATCCCTGATAGCCAAACTGTATGCTTTCAGACCATTCTGGAGACTACCTAGAAAAACTCTCCAGAAATTAAGTGTGGTCAGCATCAGGAAGCCCCTTTTGACCTCTCACAAGGTGCCCGGTTGGCATATAAATAAATCTGGAATAGAAGGACAGAGCTATAGACCTACCTCTACCTTAAATCTTTTGTTCTGAAGTCCTGTCTTTATTATGCATGCCTGACAACAACAAACCCCACTGATTTTATTTAACACCCCTACCTTAATTATGAACCTACCACCAACAAATATCTCTATCTCCCAGTACTTGCTTGCTTAATAAATGTTTCTTCCCTTCTCTCTTCCTCTTGTTGGATGTTAATAGGCTCTGGAGCTGAAAGGGATCTTCAATACTGTCTAGTTCAACCTCCTCCCCCATTTTACAGATGAGGAAACTGGGGCCCAGAAGGAGAGAAAGATCATCCCCAAGATCCTCAGGTTGGAAATAACAAAGCTCATTCATTTAACTAAATCAAATTGAACTTGGGTTTATGACAAAAGGGGAGGCTGGGGATGCCCAAGAAGTAGTTTTTCACCTTGACCATTTTGAGTAAAGTTTTATGTGGTCATATTAAATTAGAATTTGGCAAATTTCACTCTTTATACATGATTTATTGCCAGAGGTTTGTAGCTCTGTGGAGCCAGCCAGATTTCCACAAAAAAGGGAAGCTATTACTGACCCTTTGAAGGACTGGAGTCATCAAGGAACAGAGAAAGATTTCTACCTGGCTATTCCTCTGTTCCAAGAAGGAGGGTAGTACAGCATTTATACTCTACCCCACCCCCAACCAATGGTATGCAACCCTCCCTGCAGCCCAGCCCCCCAACCCAGTCTCCTGACCTCTCCTCCAACCCATAGCATCATGGAGAACAACCCCTATCATCCACAAGGGGCCCCCAAACTGAAGCACGCCTCCCCAGGAATCTCGAGTCTCTGTGTAGTTCTTTCCCAGAGGTATGAAAGAAAGAAGTTCAGAGGAAGGGTCTCTTTCAAGCTCATGAAAACTCAATCCCTCCCAGGATCATCTTAGCTTTGGGTTTCTGTTGTTTCTGCTGCTGCTGTTGCTAATAGCCAGTTACCTCTGGTCCATTAGGATTCAAAAGTGGCCAGACTCCAGGCTCTGCTGACATTCCAAGTTAGTAGGGATGTGTGTGTGTGTGTGTGTGGGTGTGTGTGTGTGTGTGTACACATGTGGATTTCCTCCTGCTACACAGAGAACCCCAGAATAATGATAGTGATGATGGTGATGGTGATGATGATGACAATATTGATGTTTCTATAGTGCTTTAAAATTTATAAAACTCTTTTCTTACATTATCACATTTGTGCCTTGCAACTATTCCATGAGGAAGTTACTACTGATATCTTTATCACCATGGTACACAAGAGGAAACGGAGACTTGGAGTGATTTGCCCAGGATCACACTGATAAGCACCACAGGTACGATGTGAACCCACAGCTTCCACCAGATCTGCTTCATCCTTCTGCTACTAATGGGTAGGGGGTCTTGGTGGACCCCTGGCCTCTAGATGCTTGTTGGGTTTCCATTTTGTTTGACCTCACTTGGCTTGAGGGATTGTGACATGGGTATAGGAGGTGGGGGGAGAGACTGTAAGTAAGGAAGACTCATTTTTCTGCTAGGTTTGAGGAAGATGGGAAACAGCTTCCCCTAAACGGAAAAAATCTCTTCCCAATTTGACCTTGTCTGCACTCTCAAATTCAATTTCTTCTCATTACTTATAATCCTTCTAAAATTGGCCCTACCCTGTTCTTTGATCCCAATTCTCCTAGAACATGTTTCCAGTCTTGGCTCAACCCCAGCCTTGATCTTGCTCATTCCTAACCACTCTCCCAGGCCTGGCCCCAACCTCAGCCTTTATCCCACTCCACTCTGAGCCCAGCCCTACTGAGTTTCTCCAGGTCCCTCTGACAACTGTTCCTGCTTGAGCAGACTTTGAAGATGACATTTTAATGGGAATGAAGGAATGGGTAGAGGCCATCAGTAATGGTCTGAGCCATGGTGGGAAGCCACTCCAACTGCTCTGAAGCTCTTGATCTTCATCTGGAGCAGAGAAGTGACATCACCAAGGCTCGGACCTCGGGGTATGGAGCCTTTCCCATACCTCCAGGTACCTCCCACCTCATGGCTCCCCTCCAGCCAAGTCTCCCAGAGCTGTCTTGAGCCAGAGCCACCTCAGGGTCTCAGGAGATATGAGAGGACTAAAGGTTAATGATGACATGGCGGGCCATCAGCACCAATCAGAAGGCTAGGCACCTTCCCTCTTGTGACCTACAAACTCAGGAAATTGCAGTGCAGCCTCAGGTCAGTGGGCTCCCTCCAAGGGACCAGAGCCGAAGGAGCCAGGAAAACAACTGGGGAAATTCAGGCAGTCTCCTGGCTTCCTAATATGAGCTACCAACTCCTAATATATTTCCAGGTTTCCTTTCCCTCCTGCTTTTTGCTCTCCACCAGGGCTTAGTTTTTGGCAAATCCCCTTGAGACCAAAAACCTGCTTGTTGATGCCAGAATCATGGAAAAGGACACATATTGGATAAGAAGTCAGGAAACATGGGTTTGAATTACTTCCTGAGTCCTTAGTAGCCAGTTCCTAGACCTCCCTCAGCCTCAGTTTCCTCTTCTCTGAAGTGGGGCTAAAAACAGTGATCCTAGCTCCTCCCAGGGATACTGGGAGGAAAATGCTTTGCAAATTGTCAAGTCCAGGAGACTTGAGGATTCAGGAAACTGATTTTGGAAGCAACAGCTAAGAAGGAAACGGGGAGTAGGAGGTAAGGGAAAGGAGTAAGAGAGACAAGAGCTCTTGTTTCAGTGATTGTCGGCGTCAGATTTGGTGAAAATTGTAAAGTCAGCAGAGTTTGACTGGAGGGTCAAGAGAGGAGTTCCTTCCAGCCTGGATGTCTTGGGAGCTTTCCTGCACTGATAACCTCTGCCGCAAGGATTCCTTCAAAGCCTTGCCCTGATGCTTAGGAGCTGGGTCACCCTGGGCAAGGTGCTGCCTCCCTGAGCCTCAATTTCCTCCTCTGTAAAAGGAAGATAAGACTTTCACAACCTGCCTTACAATGCTTTTATCACTCAATCAGTCAGTCAACAAGCTTTTATTAGGAACTTTCTTTGTGCCTGATTGAATAACGGTGACACTCTTCTTAAACCTTAAATCACTATATAAATGCTAGCTCTTAATATTACCATGATGGTGATGATGATGATGATGATGGTGATGATGACAGTTCTGACATTCTGTGATTCTAGGAGAGAGGCAGTGAGCACAATTTTCACTTTCTTCCTTGAACAAATGAGGAAATGGAAGCTGGCACTGGTTTGTTTGTTTGTTTTTACACCAGATTTCTAATTTCATCAATGTAGGGAATTCCTACCCAAAAAACTCCCTCTCCCAATGAAGATCAGCATCTTTCCTGCCACTTGCAGTCTTGAGGATGGGGAAATTAAATGTTGTTTTTATTGTGAATTTAACAATCATCAACACATGCAAACATTTCAACATACAAAGAACAAGAGACTCATGAATTTTGGTTACGTGCTGTTTAAGTACAAATCTGGTGATGTAGTAACACACTGTTGGATCTGTGCCTTCTCCTGCTGTATTTTTGGCTTTCTTCTGTGCATTTTATAAAAATGCCTTTTTTGGGGCTGCGCATATCTCTCCCCATTAAGCTACCCCTCTCCCTGGCAGAATCTCTGTCATTTAACAAAAAATGCCTAGTCCTGCAAAATACATCAGCACATTGGCCCTGACTGACGTCAGAACTCCGATCAAAACAATTCAGTCTTTGAAAGTTGCCTGCAGTATTCAAAGTTGACAGAATTTGTCCTGAGTCTAGATCAGAGGCAGGATCTGAAGCCAGGTCTTCCTACCTGAGTCCAGTACCCTGTGTCCCACCCCACATGTGATGCGTATCTGGAGAATATCGACACCAGTAAACTTTTGGAACCTATTTGCAGTGACTTCCTATCTCTGGAAGATGAGAGTAAAAATCCAAGGAGAAAATTGATGGAGAGCAACTGCTTTATCCACCAGGCACCAGAAAGCTTCCACAATTGCTCAAATATCCTGGGGGAAGGGGTTCTCAGTGCATAGACTTCTTCCCAGGAGCCATTCCAACTAGGGCAGACACTTTGAAAGAAGTCCCTGGAGTGCAAAGATAGAAAATGAAAGCATCTTAAGTTCATAGCTCCAGAGCGATTAGGAATTGAAAAGGCCATTTAGTCCAAATCCATCACTTTAGGGAAGAGGGAACTGAGGGTGTTTAGGTTACTTATCTAACATCACACAGGTAGGAAGGATTTGAACCAAGCTCCTTGGCTTGCAGAAGCCGTGATCTTTCTACTGTGCCAGATTGCCTCCCTCTTCTCAGGAAGCTGGCAATCTGTGGGGAGAAACAACACATACACATATACATAAACACAAGGGAGTTAAGGAGGGAAAGCATTAGCAGTTGGGGAAATCAGAAAAGGTCTCATGAAGAGGTGGTGCTTGAGCTGAACTGGAAGGAGGGATTCTATGAGATAAGATGAGGAGAGAAAGGAGTGAATCCCAGAAATAGGAAACTGCCAAGGCAAACTCTTGGAGGTGGGAAATGAAGGGCTTCTAAAGCCAAGCATGAGAGTTTATGCTTGATTCTAGAGGCAAGAGGAATCTGCTAGTTCCTTGAAGAGGAGAACGACATGGTTAGATCTATACCCTCAGCTAGATGGAAATGGAATTGGAATGGGGAGAGATCACTTTAGATACTGACTTGATTTATGACCCTGGGCAAATAACTTAACCTATCTCAGACTCAGTTTGCTCATCTGCAAAGTAATAGGACTGATGCCTCTATCCTTCAATCCTACAACTGACCTCTAATTTCAGTAGTGTGTTTCCTCCGCAAATGCAGATTATTGATCCTTTGTGACTTGGCGCTGTCTATGGCTGTTTGCCAAGACAAAGGCAGCCGGGTAATGAGTATCCCTGAAATCAGCTAAGTTTGGTCCTCAGACAATAAACATACCTGATATATCCATGTCCAGGCTCATTTTGGGCACCTTTCCAATTTTTTAAGAGCTTTCAGAGTTGGTAATCTGCTGGTACAGCCTTCAAGAATTAATTTCTCCAGGGCCGTCTCCAGTCATCCTGATCTATGTCTTTCCACTGGACCCAGATGGCTCCAGAGGAAAAAGTGAGACTGGTGACTTTGCACAGATCTCCCTCACTTAAATCCAATTCATTTGCATGTCATGGCATCACTTCCCTAATATCATGGTCCTCTTCGGGAATAAAGGACAAATAAGAAGAAGAAGAATCAACCAGTCAGTCAATCAATCAACCAACCTTTATTTAAGGGCATACCATGCTCCAGGCTTTGTGATAGGTACTGGTGATGCCATCAATCAGCATGCATTGATTAAGATCCCTTTGTGAAAAAAAATCCTATGTGCCAGGCACATTCTCTTCAAGTCTCAAGTTCTCAAGTCTCTTCCATCTCTGACATACTATTATGTGCTAGGTGCTGGAGATTAAAAGTACAAAGAATCAAACAATCCTGTTCACATCCTAATGGTGGGTGAGGAATAAGTACATATGTATACTCAAATAAACATAAAAAGTCACCTTCATATCATAACCAGGCAATGAAGGAAGACTTTAGCAAAAGGTGGGCTTCACAATATCATTGATTTAGAGTTGGAAGGAATGTCAGGGGCCCTCCTAGTCCAATTCTCCTCATCTTACAGATGAAGAAACTGAGGCCCAGAGAGGTTAAGTGATTTGGCCAGAGTCACACAGTAGTAAACAATGGGGTAATTTTCTGAATCCAGTGCTCTTGGCATTGTACCACAATTTCCTGGATCTCTAAGGTCCTTTCCAGCTCTAACACTCTATGAGTGTTTCCCTTTCCTGGGAGCATAAAAACATTTAAGCTACTACTGATGAATGGCCACAGAATAAGGGCACTTCTTTTTCCCCCAAGGAAGTAAAAAGTTTGAGCGAATGGTCATGGTCGAGTGACCCAGAGGAGTTCACACAATCACAGAATGTCAGAGTTGGGAGGGACCTTACAGGTGGTCTAGCCCAGCCTCTGCTCTTAAGGAGAAGAAACTGAATATAGCCCCCTATGCCAGGGAGCCATTCCTGGGCCATAGCCACATGATTATATTCCTCAAGAGAAGACTTGCTCATTTTTTTCTAAGCTCTGACACAGGATGGATTAATAGGCAGCTGCAGTGGTTCTCAGTCTACCCCTATCCCCCATTTCCCCCCTCCATGACTGGAGTGGGGGGCAGGAGTGACTTTCCAGGAAAGCAGACTGAGGAAAATTGAGCTCCAAGCTCTGCTTCGGGGGAAGGGTATTTGTGTTAAGGGGAAGGGGAAGGGAAGAAAGGGACTGAAGTCTCCAGCTTGCTCCAGCTGCTCTGAGATCCAGAAAGGAACAGCTGCACCCAAACAACAAAATCAGGCCTGTGATTTATTCTGAACATCAGTTCCTTTACTTCCATAGGGATGAGATTGGGCATGAGGGGAGAGGGAAAGATGGAGAGAGAATGAAGGCCAAAGAAAGATCAGAAGCACAAAAAGGTGCCCATCAAGTGTTAACAATCTCTGTTCCCTATTTTCAAGTCTCTTCCATTTCTGATATTCTATGTTCCTGTGAAATCTGTTCTTTATAGATTGTTTCTGGTACAGAAAATGGGCTCTGAATGACCACTTTGCTTTCCTACTAGACAGAGTAAGACTGACCAACATTTGCACAGATGTCAGGACTTCAACGATTACAAAGCACTTACCTTAACAAAAAATAGACCTATGAGGTAGGTAGAGCAAAGGTTATAGGGAGGGAGGTAGCAGGGCAGAGTGAAGAGAAATCTGGTGTTGGATCAGGAAGCCCTGCGTCTCTGACACATACTGGCTGTGTGACCTCAGGAAACTCACATCCCCTCTCCATTCCCCAGGCAAGTTTCTAAGACTATTCATTGAAGAACAGGTTCAGATTCAAGCTGGGAGAGTGTGTTCCCCTCACTGGAAGGTCTCCAAAGCTGCAAAATCATAGGTCCAATAAAAAAAAATTACAGATGATGAAACTGACCTACTCATGTTCACACAGCTAATAAGGTGGAGGTGGCATTTAAATCCAGGTCTACTGACTCCAAGTCTAGCATTACCCCCCCCCCACACACACACACACACTACATGTTCCTGACTCTCAGTCCTTCAGTAATCCAAGACACATTGTCCCCTTGATGGGAAGAAGATTATGAGTGTCAAGGAGGAGGAGAAGAATTAAACCCTCTTATTTCTTACCACTCTGCTGGTTCACCAGATCATCATTAGCATTGTTTCCAAATGTCGTTAGCAGTAGGGGACTGCCATGTTTCTCTTCAATTGAGGAGGCAAAGAGAAGTAAGGTAACTAACCCAAAGACAAGGCAGAGCTATGAAGATTCCAATCAGTGGTCAAGATTTCTGCTCCTAACCCTCAACTTGAACCCGGACCCTCCTCTGCCTTCTCCATGGCCTTTTGCCTCTTGATTTCTTATCTTAAAAACATATTTATTGAAAGCTTTGAGTTTCAAATTCTATTCCTCCTTTCCTATTTTCCCTTTCTCCCCTTCCCCCAGTAAGCAATCAGATATAGGTTATACATGTGCGATCATGTAAAACATTTCCATATTAGTCATTTTGTACAGGAAGACTCAAAAGAAGAAAATGAAAGAGGAAGGTGAAAAATTGCATGCTTCAGCCCATATTCAAACAGTATCAGTTCTTTCTCTGGAGGTGAATAGTGTGCTTAGTCCTTTGGAATTGTCTTGGATCATTATATTGCTGAGAATAGTTGTCATTCACAGTTTGTTATCAAATGATATTGCTGTCACTGTGTATAATGTTCTCCTGGTTCTACTCATTTCACTTTGCATCAATTCATGTAAGTCTTTCCAAGTTTTTCTGAAATCATCATGCTTGACATTTCTTATAAAACAATAATATTCCATCACAATCATATACCACAATTTATTTAGCCATTTCCCAATTTCTGGGCATCCCTTCAATGTCCAATTCTAAGCCACCACAAAAAAAGCTGCTATAAGTATTTTTGTACAAATAGGTTCTCCCCGTCCTTTGTATCTCTTTGGGATACAGACCTAGTAGTGATATTGCTAGGCAAAAGCATATGCAGATTTATAGCTCTTTGGACATAGTTCCAAATTGCTCTCCAGAATGACTGGATCAATGCTGTATTAATGTCCCAGTTTTCCCACATTCCCCTCCAACATTTATCTTTTCCTTTTTTGTCATATTAGCCAATATGATAGGACTGATGTGGCACCTCAGAGTTTTTTAAATAGCATTTCTCTAATCAATAGTGATTTAGAGCATTTTTTCATGTGACTCAGTTTTAGCTCTTTTCCCTCCTACTCCTGAATCTAAGCTTCTGTCCTAGGGCCCCACTACTCCAATTTTCAGATTTGCAGATAATCCACACATCGTATGACCATCTCCAAATCTTCTCTCCAAAAAAAAATCTAGACAGGTTGGAGCATTGAGCTGAATCTAATAAAATGTGACAGGGATAGATGTAAAATCTTCCATTTGGGTTCAAAAAGCCAAAGACAAATTGTAGGAAATAACTTCATAGCACTTCCTTTGAACAAGACCTATGGAATTTAGGTAGTCTTTGAACTCAGTATGGCAAGAGTGTGATGCAGCACTAAATTTGAAGTTTTAGAGAAGCAGAGCATCCAGGAATGAAGAGGCAATAGCAGTCTCACTGACCAGACCATATTGGAATATTGGGTTCAGTCCTGGTCACCACACTTTAGAAGATATTGCCATAAGTTAGCTGTACAGCTACCAGAAAAAGAGGTCTGTGATGATGGAAAGTGTTGAGTCTATATCATATGAGGATGGGTGGAAGGAAATGAGAATGTTTAGCCTAAAGAAGAGGAGCCTTCTTGGGGGAATAGTAACTGTCTTCGAACATTTGAAGGGCTGTCACCTGTATGAAGGATTAGACTCTGTTGTTTGGCCCCAGAAAAAAGAATTGAGAGTAGTGGGTAGAAATTGCAAAGAGGCACATTTAGGCTTGCTGTTGGCATTGAGAGTGGAATAGGATGCCTTGGGGAAGGAGGTCGGCTTCCCCTCCACTGAGAGGTCTGTCAGGTGTGTCAAAGGAAGAATCTCATGTCTAGATGTGGGTTGGACTAGACCAGCAGTTCTCAACCTGTGGGTTATGTTCAATTTGTAACAATGAAAATATATCCTGCATATCAGGTAGATTTGTAACAGTAGCAAAATTATAGTTATGAAGTAGCAATGAAAATAATTTTATGGTTGGGGGTCACCACAACATGAGGAACTATATTTAAGGGTCGCAGCATTAGGAAGGTTAAGAACCACTGGACTAGACAAATGGTCAGGTCCTTTCCAACTCTGAGCATCTATGACTCTGGCTCCCTCTCCCACCCCTACATTTGGGAGAATGAAGACCTATGTAGGGAAACACTAAAGGCTGATGCATTTGGCGATGGTGAAAGATACATAGCCCTTACAACATCTCTATGAAGCAGGTAGGGAAGGACTTATCACCTCCATTTTTATGGGACACATACTCTGGCCTCACCAAAGCAGACCCCCACACCCTTACGCTTCTTCAAGCAATCCAATGGATCTGTGATATCATCCAGGTGGATAATCCCCCCATGATTGCCACGCATCTGAGCCTGCTCAACCTGTGGAACTCTTCTCAATGTCTTCCCATAAGTTGGCCACAGGAGGTTCGTCCAATGTGCTAGAGGCATCCCTCCCTTCCTCCTGACATCAGGAGTATAACAACTGAGCACTTGGCTGCCTTTCTGTACTCCTTCCTCCTCGGCATGCAAATAACCCACATTCCTTGCTAGTCACAAGTTGCCTTGATGACATTCTTTACTCTTGTTCTTAATCAGAGTTCCTTCCTTACTGGTGACATGCTGTAGCCTATTCATACCCACCATATACAGTCCTTGCCCTCTGAGTGGTATTCATCCTTAATGATTTGGAGACTGTTTTGACCATGGTAGAGAAGAGACTAGCTGATCTCCTGACCCACATGAGCCCTAACAGGCTGGGGCCCCCAGCATATGGGGCTACATCTCCCTTCAGGGTTCTAGGGGTGACCTGAGTGGGAACGTGGGGTTTTTCTAATGTTACCCATTCTAGTATGTTCTCTTCAATATCAGTCACCATTGCTAGTTAATCCCATTAATAGTAATATGAATATTATTGTTTAATTTATTATAATTAATATTTTTACATGAACATTTTTTACTATCACAAAGACATCATACAATTTTTATGATCTTGGTCTTTCCTTCTTGCCTTTGTACAAGGCCAGATGAGAAACATTTGCAACTTTTACAATCTTGAATCAGACTCCAGGAATATCACCAACAGCATGATCTTTCTGACCAAATCCAGCAACCAAAACTTCATCATTTTCCTCGATCAAGTTCAAGCAGCCATCACTGGGAACAGAGGCAGCGGTTTTTCTATTGTTCTTAATCAGCTGGACTCTCACATACTTCCTGATGGCAGAATTGGGCTGCTTGGCTTCCACACCAACTTTTTACAAGATAATCCCTTTTGCATGAGATGCTCCTCCAAATGGGTTGGCTTTCAAGGCAGTGCCCAAATGAGCTTTCTTGGATTGCTTGTCATGTCACTTTTGGTCTCTCCTGTGGCTGCGGAGCTTTCTAGCAGTACAAAGACCATGGCACTTACTCATGCTGCTGCCGTCCAGGCCGAGAGAAAAGACAATTATAATTAATATTAATAATTAATTTTAATCATTGATAGGCAATAAATAACTATTTGTTTTACAAGGGAATATTTTCTGAAAAAATATAGCAAGTGGAAAGTACAAGTACGTTCTCCTACGCTTGGGCACTTTCTCCTCTCTACCATTTTGGTTCTGGGGAAAATGGGTTCGAACCCAAAATGAATATGACAAATATCTTCTGGGTGTGGCAGAGTCACAGTGTGGACTCCTGGACATAGGACACTGCAGCCAGGGCAATCAACTGTTAAGCCCAATCCTACAAGTCTAGCCAATTATCTCACTGGTTGTGACCACCAGCAAACTCTAGTATGGACTCCAGTCCTGGACCTCAAGTGGCTCTTCCAACATTCTGAAGGATACAAGATCATAACCTCCTTCATTCATTCTCCAGTACTCAGTTGCCTAAAATCAGGAAAGGATGAAACAGAAAGAACAGAGAGTCACCTCATGCTTCTTGGCTTTATGTCTGCCCAAGAGTAGAAAATGGGCCTTCCCCATAGGCTTCTAGCAGTCCTTGTCTCCATTAGAGAGAGAACTATTTGGCTGCTTAGTGCCTTTTGTATACACAGTCAGTTCCTGCTCAGCAAGTGAAGAGGGAGAGCTAACAGACTCCTTTCATGTGCTCTGAATTGGGGACAGGGCCCTCCATTTCACATCATCACATTCCAGAAACAGGTTAACCCAAGTATCCACATGATTGGTACCAGAACTCTCTGCAGGTCCCCTGGAATAGACCACCATGGACTCACCTCCATTCCCTTCCCCTGCTACACGATAGTAAGTAATTTAACTTAACCCCACAAACTTTAACTAAGTACCTACCACAAAGACAAAAGTTGTGCAGTTCATTCTCCTTTCATCTTTCCTGATCAAGTCCCTCCTACCTGCAAATCAGCTCCTCCACGAGGGGAGGAGGAACTACTTCTGGGTGTAATGCTGGGGATCTGATTTAGTTTGGTAATTTACTTAGAGATATCTATATACATAAATATGTATATATCTAGATATACACACATGAACACAATACTGTATTCATGTAAATATTTAATATTTCTATATAAATACATAAATAATTTACATGTAAATAAATATATATGTATACATGTAAATACATAGATGTGTGCATATAAATGTAT
>CM053582.1:553983231-554072434 GCA_028627135.1 Pseudochirops cupreus | reverse complement strand
TAAGTTCCTTATATGGTCTTCTTCTTAGTTCTTCTAATCTTAAGATGTTATAAGTACTGCTGGTTGTTGAATTTCCAATAAGAAAGGATTTTTTAAAAAACCTACTGATATCAGAGTTATTCAGTGATGAGTTTTATTTCTAAGTAGTTTGGTTTAGAAGACAAAACAATGAGCAAATCTCAAGGTGAAAGTTCACTTAAAAGGCCTTGAATGGAAGCTCTGAAGCTGAAAGGAGGCAGAGAAAGAGGGAAAAAGGAATGAAAAGGAGAGAAAGGGAAGGAGGGAGGGGGAGAGAAAGAGAGAGAGACAGATAAAGAGATGAAGAGAAGAATTTGGAAGAGGGAGAGGGAAACATGGGAGAATAGAGGGTAAGAAAATGGGAAGAGAGAAAGAAGAGGGAAGGAAAGGTAGAAAGGGAGCAGAGAGGAGGTGTGGAGGGAGGATGGGGATGGGACTAAGAGAGGATTGGGTAGAGGAGGAAGAAGGCAAAGAAGGAAAGAAAGGGAGAAGGGGAGCAGGAAAGGGTGGAACCACTATGAGGGCTGCTGCAAAGCACAAAGGAAGATCTCTTAGTTTTCTCATCTATAAAATGGATGTGGAGGGGGAAGGGTGGTAGACTAGATGGATTCTGAGGTTCCTTCTAGCTTTACATCTATGATTGTATGATCCAGGGAAACATGTTTGCAGGGGACCAGAAGATGGGAGGCCAGGAGAACTGAGAGGAGTCCATGGGTCTGAGTTCTGTGAAAAGAATGTTTCTGTTGAGTTAAACTTAGCCTCTGGAGAGGGGAAAGGAAAGCAGGAAAGCAAACAGACCATGAGGAAGCCCTTGAGATGATTTAGCCATTGAAGGAAAAACTTGAGTGGGGATTTGGATCAAGGCAAAGTATTCCCTTGGGAAATTCTGAAGGACTAAGAAACCCAATTTCCCTGGGGAAAAACATTGGCTTGTTCCTTTCTGCTTCTGCAAGAGTGTAACCTCTACTGGCCTTTCATTCCCAGTCCCTCTAAATGTTTCTTTGTTTCTGAGTCATGCATCAGGATCCCAAAGGCCAGCCAGGGCTGGTAGCCATGGCTCAGCCTACTGGGCTGTGTCACCAAGGAGAATATCATGGAGAAGCCCCATGGACGCCATGCCTCAGCTCCAGGTGGTGGAGAACGATTCTCACTGACATCAACACACATTTAGGAAGCAAATAGTACTCTTTGGGGGTGCCTTGCTAGACCCTGGAGAAGGATGGAGTGGATTTGATAGGATACGTTTGCCCTCATGGAGGTTAGTTGTGAAAGTAGGTCATAGAATCTTGGGATGTAAGAGCTAAGACTCCTTCCTGACCCCTTTTCTTTCTCCTTCTTCCTTCCCTTCTAGCTTTCCTTCTGGAAAGTTGAGAATTGATTAAGTCAATTAATAAAATCATGCTACACCATTTAAAGGTCTACCTTTACTCTTTATAAGATGAAAACTCTAGAGCTGGAAGGAACCCTGGAGGTCATCCAGTCCATTCTCCTCATCTGAGAAGGAAACAGAATCTTAGAGAAGTGAGTTGTCCAGGGTCCCACAGGTAATAGGAAGAACTAGGATCTGAACTCAGGGTCTGTGACTCCAAGTTCAGAACTCTTCTCTCTTCCTGATGCCACCTCCCATGAGAATGAGGAAAGTGAGGCTTATAGAGGGAAAGTGAGTTGTCCAAGGGAACACTGTGTTAGAATTTATCTGGAATGATAGGATTTTGGGGCAATAAATAGTATGTCCCCTTGGTTCAACCCCTTCATTTTAAAGATGAGGAAACTGAGGCCCAGAGAAGTAAGTGTCACCTGTATGGTAAGTAGGGGACCCAGTACTCAAACTCAGGTCCTCTGACTCTAAACCCAGTGTCTTTGCCATACACTGTGACACCATCTCTCAGTCTGGGTCATGGATTCAGGGCAATTTTGGAACTGGAACCAAACTTGGAAATGATAAGATCAGAGATTTAAAGCAGAAACGGACCTTAGGTGTTATCTAGCCTGACTCCCTTTTCCACGTAATGGGGAGACTGACCAATGAGAACCCAGTTGTTAGAGCATGCCCTACTGGGTTCCACAGAGAGGTTTGGTGAGCTGACTCCCAGGCACATGCAATAGAGGGGGCTTATCCTCACTTTGGAACATGCACAAGTATCCTGGGACTCTACCCTCTTGGTTTACTTTGCAGTGACAAAAAGACTCTTAATGGGCCACTGGGTATAAGGAAGGTTCAAGTAGACAGTCTCTATTCTCTTCCTTAGTGACTTTCAAAAAGGAAGAGCTGCTGTAAGCCTCCATGTGGGGGCAGAGGCACCAGTTTTGGCTGCCTTGTTTCCCACCTGGCCTCCATGTATCCTTGAATGCATGTCACCTTGTTCCTAGCATGTTTCTTCTTTCTTGCTCTTAGGTGAATAAGCCTCCTGAGATAGGATGCATCAAAGCCATCTGAGGTCCCACAAAGCCAGGGGTAGCAGAGGATGAGTCCAATGAGGAGACTATGCAGAAGTCCTGAGGTGTAACCTGGTTGGCCCAGATCAGCGAGAAATCAGCCCAGCTAAACAAGGTAGCCACTCATTCATCTGTCATACCACACTCAGAAGTGAATATGGTGGAAATTCCAAAAAGTGATGAAAGGACCCCATGGAGGGGCAGGAGGGAGGACATTTTGTAACAACCACATTAAATTTCAGTCCATTCTCTCTAGGGGTTGTGTGAGTATAGAGAGAGGAAAGTGTGTCTTCTTGTTATGGGGAAGGGGGAAGTGTTATGTTTTTTTCTTGGTCTCAAGGAGATAACACTTTTTCTTTCTTTTTTGCTTGTTTTTTCTCAATTACATGTAAACAAAAATTTTTTTAACACTCATTTAAAAAAAATTGAGTTCCAAATTCTCTTCCTCCCTTTCTCCCTCCCCCCTTTTCAAGAAGGCAAGCAATTTTATACAGATTATATATGTGCTGTCATGCAAAATATTTCCATATTAGTCATGTTGCAAAAGAAAACATAGACTAAAAAAAACAAGAATAAAGAAAGTTTAAAAAGTATGCTTTAATCTGCATTCAGACTCCATCTGTTTTTTTTTAATCTGGATAGGGATAGAATTTTCCATCATGAATCCTTTGTAGTTGTCTTGAATCATTGCATTGCTAAGAATAGCTAAGTTATTCACAATTCATCATCATACAATATTGCTGCTAGGGTGTACAATGTTCTCCTGGTTCTGCTCGTTTTACTTTGCCTCTGTTCATATAAGTCTTCCCAGGTTTTTCTGAAAGCATTCTGCTCATCATTTCTTATAGCACAGTAGTACTCCATCAGAGTCATACAGGACAACTTCTCCAGCCATTGAGGGAGGGGGGTGTCGTTAGTAGCTATTAATAGCTACATACAGAGGCATCTGGGTGGTGCAGTGGATAGAGTCCCAGACGTAGAGTTAGGACGAACTGAGTTGAAATCCAGCCTTAAACACTCACTAGCTCTGTGACTGGGCAAATCACTTAACCACTGTCTACCAGTCTGTAAAATATGAATGATAAATAATCCCAGAATTATTGTGAAGATAAAACAAGATACTATTTGTAAAGTGTTTTACAAACACTTTAGTGTTTATCACTTTATCACAAACACTTTAGTGCCATCTCAATGCTAGCTTTTAGTACTATTAAGCATGCTAATGGGTGGGGCAGCACTGGAAATCCCAGAACTTCAAGGCTGCTCCTAGGACCCTGAAGAGGAAAGTAGTTGGTCACCTTTTAGGGATGTAACCTGCCTCTGTGAGTAGAAATCGGGAGACTATGTTCCTTACAGACAGGGGAACTGAGGACCAGAGAGAGCACCTTGCCTGAGGCCGCACAGCAAGTCAGCAACGGTGGCAGCACCATGATTCAGGTCTCCTGACTCCTGGTCCGGGACTGTGTCCACTGTATGATGCTGATGGAAGAGATGGAGAGTGTCATGAGTCTGGATGTGGGGAAACCCACAGGAGGGATGGACTATGTGGGCTACAGGAGTTTGGAAGAGGGAGAACCAGAGGAGGGAGATACTGAAGGCTCCTGAGAGATAGTTAGCATTTAGACAATAGTTCATAGTTTGAAATATATTTTATAAATATAATTTCATTTGATCCTCCTACCAACCCTGGGAGGTGGGTGCTGTTATCACCCCCATTTCACAGGGAAGTTAAGTGACTTCCCTGGGGTCTCCTAGCTACAGAGTGTCTGAGGTAGGATTTGAACCCAGGTCTTCTAGATCCCAAGTCTGTTTTTCAGTGGCTTCAAAAGTAGCTTTCCAAAGCCTGGCTCTTCCTGGCCCCCTGGATCAGCAAAAAAGAAAGACCCATCAGCTGGCTAGCCTCTTCTGTGAGTTGCCAGTAGGTAGTGTAGGTGGTGTTTGGACCATGTAGGAGACAGTACTGTTCCTTTAGCTGAAGGTAAATACCAGCATAAAATGAAATTCAGATAGTAAACCTCCCTCAGAAACCAGGAAAGCCAGGGATGGCAGAGATGTGCTATGGGTAAGCAGCTCTGCTACTGGCTTCTTCCCCCAGCCTCAGTTTCCTCCTCTGTAGAATGGGAGATGGGACTAGGTGATTTATTGGGGGTAGTTTGCTGTAGTGGGTAGAGCACTAGACTTAGAGTCAGGAAAACCCAGGTTTGAATCCTGCCTCAGACACTTCTGAGAGTGGTCCCAAGGAAGCCACTTAGCTTCCCCAGGCCTTGAGTTTCCTTATTTATGAAATTAGATGGTTTGAATTCACAATTTCTAAGGTCTTCCCCCCAATCTCCAAATCTGTGGTCCTGTGACCTCTAAGGACCCTCCTGTCACTAACTCTCTGGTTCTATGACCCATTCATGCTGAGCTTTTCTGGAGAGCAGATTTAGATTGAGGGTGGGGGTGGAATGAAATCAGAGCCCAAGAGGCCCCGGGGTGCTTGAAGGATTAGAAAGAAGACCAACAGAGGAAGCTGGGGCCTTGAAGGTAGACTCCACAGCTGCATCATCTGGCTGGCCCTACCCAGCCCACAGACTCTGGAAGCCCCTTTGTTTCTCCATCTGTAAAGCAGACATAATGAGATTCACCACTTACCTCCCGGGGATGCTGGGGGAATGACTGCACTAATGGATTGTCTGGAGAATCCAAAATGCTGGGAAAAAACAAAACTCAGGCAAAAGGGGGCCTTCTATTGGTTCAAGCACTCTCCTGAAGGAAAAGCCCCATTTGTCTTTCTCCTTCCTCTCAGGCGGAGGGAGAGGACAAAGGAATGTTGTTACTACAATGTGAAAAATAAAAGAAAGAAAATTTTCCATCAAAGACATTATAGTTGTTTATTATTATCTTTTAAAATATAGTACAAGGACCATAGAATGTCTTGGAGAAAAAATTTGGACTTATGGAAAGATCCCTGAGTCCTTCATTGAGACCAGCAGTCTGCTTTACCTTCAGAACCACTTACCTGGTACCCTGAGGGCAGCTCCACCTGAGGCCAATTCCGTGTTGGGTGGGCCCTCTCCTGGAGCCAAGGGATCATGAGAGGACCTAGCCACATGGCTCAGTCTCCACTTTTGGCTCACCCCTGTGACCTATTGCCACCATATCCACAGGTCACCCTCATCCCCCCCAATTCCCTTCTCCAACTTTTCCACCTTCCATTTGTGTTTTCCATTCCTCTGTTAGAATGTAAGCCCCTTGTGAGTAGGGATCATCTTGTTTTCTTGTTGGATATCCCAAGCACTTGGCACAGTGTCTGGCACACAGTAAGGACTTTAACAAATCCTCTGATTATCCATCTATCTCTAGAAACTGACTCCTGGGAAAGAACCTTGGTTTAGAAATGCCAGGGTTACCCACTGCCTCTTGAGCTGTCACTGGTTGTCTTAACTTTTATCTTGACACTGAACTTCAATGACTCTGGAAGACAGAGTGAAGCTGACAACTTTGTGTAACTCTGCCTCAATTAAACCTAACTCATGTGCAAGCTACAGCATCATCCTCATGATGTCATTAGTCCTCTTCAAAAACAAAGGATGAATCTGTCTCTGTCTCTCTCTCTGCCTGTCTGTCTCTGTCTGTCTCTGTCTCTCTCCCTCTCCTTCTCTCTCTGTCTCTGTCTCTGTCTCAGATGTGTAGTCAGAGGACCCCAGAATCCTGGTTTTGCCACTTTCTACCTAAATGATTTTAACCAAGTCCCATCACCTCCTTCAACTTTGATTTCTCTATCTGGAGAATGAGGGCATTGAACATCATGGTCCCTCAAGTCCCTCCCAGCTCTGAATGTCTGGGTTGTCTTTCCTGTTAACATCAGCCGTCTGCTATTAAAATGCTGCCTGGATCCTGCTGGCCCTTCCGTTCTCTTCTCTTTCCCTCTTTAAGAAAGGAAAAGTGCACATGCTCTCATTCTTTTCCATATTTGGTTTTGCTTCCTCTTTCCCACTGTTCATTCCATCAGTTACAACCTTTCTATACAACCTGACTGATGTCTGATGTGAAAGTATTTGCAGATCCTATACTTGATTGCATGCCACCATGGACGGGGGGGAGGGAGGGGAGAAAAATTGAAACTCAAGGGATTGTGGAAATGAATCTTGTAAACTAAAAGTAAACAAACAAATCAATTTTAAAAAAATAACCAATTCCCCCCCCCCCAAAAAAAGAAAGGAAAAGTGCCGTTGTGTTGGTGAGCAAAACATTTCTAGGTCAAAAGTTCTAGAATAGACAATATCTAAAAAAAACCCAAACCATCAGACTTAGTTTTGGAAAGTGCCTTAGAACATCAAATGTCAGAGTGAAAAGAGTGTCAGAGCTGGGGGAAAGGGGAGTCCTAGAATGTAAGAGCCAGGATGGGTCATAGCATGTGGAATGCCAGAACTGAGAAGCATCAGATCTCCTCATTGTATACATAGACACTGTGACCCAGAGAGATGAAATGATGCCCTGCCTCCAGTGTTTGGGGGCAAAAGTAAAGAGGCTTCATCCAACCCAGGAACAAGGGTGGTTTGTCCTGGTCCCCCAGGGACGGCTCATTCAGATCTTCTAATGACTTTGGGCGGGAGTGAAGGGTGTTTCCTAGTTTTGTGCTTCCAGGAACACATATTTCATCTGGGAATACAGCGTGGGTTGGTAACACTTGTTTGTTCAACAAACACTGATCAAGTAAGTGATTACTCTGGGTGTCCTCTGCTAAAGTTTTCTGGTACAGGGTGATTCTTAGTTCTTAAAGGCCCTGCCAGAACCATACCCTCTCTATAGGGTCCAACCCAAGCTGGAGAGGTTCTGAGCACAAGCCTGTGAATAGATAGAGGCCCCCAGTCCAAGACCATCCTGGCCAAGCCCTGAGAGTCTCATTCCTAGATAGCTGGACTTTCTCAGCTCCAGCCACACAAAGCCAATACCAGAGTACGTCTGATTTGTAGGCAACTCAAGAAAGTGTCTACTGAAGCTTAAAGGGGGGCCCCCATACCAATGAAGCCACAGCTCTGAAGCAAGCCCTTGGCTGAAATTCTCAAGGCTTGGATTAGAATCCTGGACCTGACACTCATTATTACCTTGTTACAAGTTATTGACTTGTAGTGACACTAATTACCTAGGCAAGTCCTTTATCCTTCATGAACCTCAATTTCTTCATCAACAAAGTTAAGGGTATTGATTTAATAGACTCTAAAGTAACTTCCAGCTCTGAAATTCTATGAGTGAGAAACTGTGGCAGATAGGGAGCTGAACTTGGAAGATCTGAGTTCAAATCCTACCTCAGATGTTAGTAGCCTTGGGACATTGGGCAAATCACTTAACTTGTGTGTTTCAGTCTCTTCCTCCAAAAAAATAGGGATAATAAGAGCCCCTACCTCCCAGAGTGGTGGTGGCAATCAAATGAAATATTTGGATAGCTATAAAGCTCTTTGGAAACCTTAGAACACTGCATAAGAGGTGAGCTAAGAGAATTATGACCTTTGGAAATATTGAAGTACTACTTTGTTCAAGACAAGGAACCCCTTCTCTTCATCTCTTTGTTGATGACCCCCAAGTGCATGGTCATTCCAAATTTGAGATCAGAGACCTGCCTTTAAACCTTGTCACCTGTGTGACCTTGGCTAAGTCACTTTACTTTTCTAGGATTCTGTTTCCTCATGTGTAAAAGGAAGGTGGCATTAGGCTAGGTATCCTTGTGAGGTATCTTCCAGCTCTAGATCCTAAAACTGAGTTACAAGCAGCCCCTGCACTCATGGGGCTTCCGAGTCCAAGGAAAACAAAGGATTGGGGTAATTGGTCATGTATGTGAAACTCTGGATTTGGAGTCAGAAAACCTGGGAACAAATTATGATCTTAGATTTAAAACTGGGAAGGGACCTTAGAAATCATTGAGTGAAGCCCTCTCCTATTACAGATGGGGAGACTGAGGTTCTGAGAGGTCCCACAGCTAAGAAATGTCCAAGAAGGGATTTGAACCCAGGCCTTCTTGACTTCAGGTCCAAGTTCCAAGTGGTACCTGCAGCTTTAGTTACATGACCTCAGGTCTGGGAGAGGAGGTAATTCCTTCTGCTCCTTTCCCCACTGGGTGATGAGTGGGAAAAGGCAGGGAGGGGGTGCTGGGTGAGGCAAGAGAGAGACAAGGTAAATGGTGGGAGAGGCAGCACTGGGAGCACATGGACTTGGGTCTGGAAAGCTAATGAGAGCTAATTGGGATTGGGAGTCTAAGGTATTGGGTTAAAATCTTAGCCTGGTCTCTAACCATCCATTTCACCTTGGGCAAGTCACTTTCCCTCATAGTCCAATAAAAGGGAGGGGGGTAGGATAGAGAGCTCCTTTATCTTTCTTTATCTCATGATCTTTCCCCCAATTCCCCTCCCACTTTCCCTATAGAGGGCACCACCATCCTCTCAGTCCTCCAGGCTGACAACCTTGGACTTACCCTGGGTTCCTCACTGTCTCTCACCCCCTGCTCTCATCAAGCTGCTGCCAAGGACTGTCCATTTCACCTCTGTGACAGATCTCAAATATATCCCCTTCTCTCCTCTGACATGGCCCTGCCCTGGTGCAGACCCTCACCACCTCATGCCTGGACTATTACAGTAGCTGTGGGTAGGTCTGCCTACCTCGAGTCTCCTCACTGCAGACCACCCTCCATCCAGCTGCCAAAGAGATTTTCCTAAAATGTAGTTTTGATCACAGTCCCTCTCAATAAACTCTAGGGGCTCTCTATTGCCTCCAGGTCTATTTGGCATTCAAAGCCCATCACAGCTTAGCCCCCTCCTCCCTTTCCAATCTTCCTATACCTCACTCTCCCAACACATAAGCTTCAATCCAGTGATGGTGACCTCCTGGCAGTTCCACGACCAAGACTCTCCATCTCTGGACTCCAGGCATTCTCTCTGGCTGCTCCCCATGCCAGGAACATCCTCCCTCCTCTGCCCTGACTCCTGGCCTCCCGGGGTTTCCTTCAAGTCCCAACTAAAACCCTGCCTTCTACAGGAAGCCTTCCCCAGCCCCTCATAATTCTGGTGCCTTCCCTCTGCTAATTATTTTCTATTTATCCTGTATGTAGTTTGTATATATTTATTTGCAGGTTGTGTTCCCCATTAGATTGTAAGTTCCTTGAGGGCAGGGACCGTCCTTTGCCTCTTTTTGTCTCCCTTGAGCTTAGCACAGTGCCTACTACATAGCAGGTACAATATATAGAAATGTACAGTGATTGAGTGAGTAGAGGGTCTCTCAAGTGCCTTCTAGTTCCAAATCTAAATGTCTGGGCTTCAGTTTCCCCATCTGTAAGATGAAGAGCCTGAACCCCTACGGTTCTTTGACGTTTCCCTGCATGACCATAGCTTAGGCATGTAAAATGAGGGAGACCAGTTAAAGTGACCCCTAAGGTCCCTGCCAGTGTCAACTATTTGATTCCTCTCTGGGCCTCAGAGGAGACAGATTGGCCTAGAGTTTCTCCCAGGCTCTTTCCAGCACAAAATCCTATGATCTTATGACCCTAGGGTGAGGTTTAAAAAGACTGCAATGGGTTCAGGAGTTAGGGGACATCTGCCAAGGTGTCCCTGAGCCCAGGACAGTGGGAGAGAACCTCCAGATTTCCCACTTAGGCATCCATTCCTACAATGCGGTGAATGTACAAGTAGCCGGGTATGGACACGGCAGAATTCAGCCAGCTGGGCATGGCCGAGCCCCCGAGAAGGCCTTGGCCCAGCCCTGGAATGGCCCGTCACCAGGGGCTGTTCTTTGGGTCAGCTGCATCCCAGAACTCGGCACGTTTCCCCTCAAGAGGGCCCATGGCGGCCTTTGGCTCTGTTCCTCTTCTTTTTTTTTTTTCCACCCCTTTCTGCTTCATCTCCGAGAAAACATCTGTTTCCAGATGTTGTCCCTGAGCCTAATAAACCCAACGAAAGGCCTGAGTTAATATATTTACAATAGCCGGGGATGTCGGCTGCTAGTTAATGTCAGTATCGGATCACTCGAGCAGAGCAAGACCCCCTCATTTCCTGATTGGGGGGAGGGGGCAAGAGGGTGGCTGGGAGAGAGAGAGCTGGGGGGAAGTGGGGGTAGGGAAGCAGAAGAGGGAGTTTTCCTTGGCTTCAGGAATGAGCTTTTAAAAAAAAAATCAACAATCCTTCGGAAAAAGAAAAGGCTTTTGTAATGAGGTATATGGGAACCTTCCTCCAAGTCTTATACTTGGTTGCTGGCGACTGATGAAAAAGGGCTGTGCCACTCTCGTCGGAAGCTGGGAATGAGGGTGATCCCTTCAGAGGTTTTCAAAGCCCTGCCCTAGAAAAAATCCCATGAGGCAAGGAGGGCAAGTGTTACTATGATGTCCATGTTATAGATGGAGAAGCAGGCTCAGAGGGTTGGTGACTTACCCATGGGAAGGGTCACAACTAGCAAATTGGGGGTGGACAGCAGCTGCTCTTAGGTAGGGCCGCTGAGGGGGGCAGTGCTGAGCCCTCTGAGTTTCTGTCCTGCTGAAGGTCTGCAAGTGTTTTCATCATTTTCATCATCCTTTAAATATGGCTCCCAGGGACAAAGTCCCAATCACCCCACCCTAGTTATAGCTCTGTCCATCATTATGTGACTCATATATGGGGGAGCTAAATTCAGAAATGAGGATGCAGGGGGATTTAGTGGAAGAAAGGCCAGACTTGGAGACAAAGGACCTTGGTTCAAACCCCAGCCTCTCTCCTTGCTAGCTATGGGACCTCAGGAAAGTCTCAACCTCTTTGGATTTCCCTTTCCTCCTCTGTAAACAGGTTGGATGATATAGCCTCTGAAGTACCTTCAGGTTCTAAATCTGTGAACCTGTGGTCTCCCGACTCCAAATCCAGAACTCTTTCCACTAAACCATCCCATCTTCCTTAAGATTAGTCCTTTGACCCCTGAGAAGCCCTAACATACACAGTGGCCAGAACATCTGACAACTTCCTTCCTTTAATTCAGCCCATACACAATTCATGAGGTCATAGATATAGAACTGGTAGTGACCTTAGAGGCCATCTAGTACATCTCTTCATTTTACAGGAGAGGAAACTGAGGCACAGAGAGAAATGACTTTTCCAAGGGCACACATCAAGCAAGTAACAAAACTGAAATTTCAGTCCAGGCCTTCTGACTCTAAGACTCCTCTTTCTACTATGCTAAGTCTGTGATTACTGCCACCTTCCTGAGGAGTAGGACATTCCTATGAACTCTTCCTCTTCTTCATCTAGTTCATCTTTCCCACTATCAGCATTATTTTACTTCTATATGGGCCTAGTGAGGCCATTCCTCTGCTCAAAATCCTTTGTAGTCTCCCCATCACTTCAGAATAAAGTATAATCAGTCTTGCTTGACTTCCAAGCATAATGCAGCCATCCATAAAACAGCCTTGTGGAAAAAGTTTGGGATTTGAGAGACAGAAGACCTATGTTCCAGCCCCAGCTCTGACTGTACATCCTCCGGCACTTCCATTCAACAAATACCCACACACACACATTTATGTATGTATATAAGAAATAGTGACTATGTGCTGGAGAAGAGGTGGCCAGCGGGATGTTTTGAGAGACAAGCCTGGTGTCAAGTCCTTTCTCTGACACGTACTAGCTGTGTAACCCTGGGCAGGTAACTTCTCAAGACTCAAAGATTCTAAGTTATGAATAAAGTGTATCAATAGAGAGAATTTCCACCCTGGATGCTTCTCCAATGATGAAATCCCAGGTACTGAGCCTTCCTTGCCTTTTCCTACCCCATCCAAATTCACACAGCACCAAATTTCCTCCTCCCCACACAGGGGCTGGGCACCAAGGACATATAATAAGAATGCAAACTTCTTGAGGGCAAGGACAACCTGACTTTCCTATTGGTACCCCCAGTGTTTAAAAGCACAATGACTGGGACATAATAAGTGCATTTTCATTCATTTATTCATTTCTTGGTTAGAGTGTTCATTCACGCACCACTTCAAAAAACATATTTATGTAACACTTTGAGCCAAGTCTGTTCCCTCCAAGTTTTAAGAATTCCGGAATCTCAGAAGCTCAGAGCTGGAAGATGCTCTAGACCTCCATCACATGCTTCAAGTGCTCCTTCAGGGGAAGCCCCCGTCCCCTGACACGTCCCTTTGTAGCCTAGGACAGTTCTAAGCTTTAGGACTTCAAAGCTTGCTTCCCTATTGCTCTGAGCTCTGTCCTGCTCTGGGACCAAACCATGTAAACTGAATCTCTTTTCCCCAAGAGGGACCTTCCCCGCCAGAAGCCATCTTCCTGGCTGCCCTCACTCTGGACTCCCTCCATTTTTCCCAAATTGATTTTTAGGCATATTTGACCAATGAGAAACTGGAAGCCAGGAAAAAAAATGATTCTTCTGAAGTAGCAGATCTATTGAGTTCTGCTGCTTGGAACTATATTATCTTCTGGCTTCAAACCTACTTTCTTTCTCCCACTGTCATGTCCCAGGAAGGCACTCACATTTGATGATCCTCTCTCCATAAATAGCTATGAAATTTCATATAGATGTACACACACACACACACACACACACACACACACACACACACACACACACACTAGACTTGTGGACTCATGAGGGGCAAGAGATCCTAGAGGCCATTGAATCCAACCTTTGCTCCAATATACAGTAAGGAAACAGGCACAAATTAGGTGACCTGTCCAGGCTCATATAGCTAGTAAATGTCTGAGGCAGGATTCAAGCTCGTATCTTCCTGATTGCTGTGTCACCTTCACTCATACAAAGCCAACACACCTTCACAGACATCAACGTACCCATATGCCAGCATGTACACAGACGCCCAATGACACTCAATTTGCTGTTATATACAGGTATGTCCTTATGCCCATGGTGTATTCCCCATGTTCATGTCTGTGGATATATGTATATATGTATATACATATATAAACATATATATTCTACAGCTACATACACGTCCTGGTTTGGCCTGAAGTCAATACCTGGAAACAGCCCAGCACCTAGACTAGGTCAGAACCCTTCAACTGCTGGTGTATGTCCCCAGAGCGTCCTCATTAGTTCAACCTCCGGGATCCTGCCATCCAAACTCCTCTGAAACTCAATTAGCCAGTTTATTTTGGCCGAAGATGACAAAGCTCCCTGGTGCCTCCCGGCCAGAGAATGACCCTTCTCTGAACATCTGTAGCCCTCCACCCTGCATTTACCCAGCCCCAGGCTCCCTTGGCTGCCCTTGCTGGGTCATAGTAAATGAACTGATCAGTGCCTGGGAGAAAGCCTGCAAAGAAATAGGAAAAGGTATTTTATAAAGTCACTCAAGCGATTCCAGTGTCTGGCCTCCAGGATCTCTATCAGGAGCCGGCGGCGGCTGCAGCCAGCCTTCTCAGGGGGCTCTCCAACTCCACGTGCATATATAAATTTTTTCCTGTCCAGAGGTGGATTTGTGTAATTTAATGGCTTATACAAAAGAAAGATTGATATCAGGAGCTGGAAAGCCTAGCCAGGCTACATCAGATCCCCAAGCTCTGGTCAAGCAGTACCTCTAGATCCTTGCCAACCAAGAGCCTCCTCTGTTTACATTGTTCACGTGTACCCAAGTCCTGATGGTATCTGCCTGCATCCTTGTCAGAGGCCAAGTTGGAGTCATGGGACATTTGAATTGGGAGAGAGACCTAGAATATGGAATGTTAGAACACAGACCATATACTATTTGAACATAGAGTTAGAGCACAAAAGGCTCCCTATTCTGGAACATAGAATGTTAGAACATTGGACGTATAAGGTTAGAACATAGAATGTAGACTGTCAGAATAGAGTATGGAGGATGTCAAAACAGACACAACAGCTAGGTGGCACCATGGTGTGTAGAGCACAGGGACTGGAGTACGGAAGACTCATCTTCCTGAGTTCAAATCCGACCTCAGATGCTTGCTAGCTAACTGTGTGACCCTGGCCAAGTCATTTAACCCTGTAAAATGAGCTTGAGAAGGAAATGGAAAAACCACTCCAATATCTTTGCCAAGAAAAACCCAAACAGGGTCATAAAAAAGTAGGACATGACTGAAAATTGACAATAACAGCAATGTTAAAATGCTAATGTTTGTGCCCCTAGAACTTAGATTGTTGGAGTTGATTGGGATCTTAGAGGTCAACTAGTCTAACACACTAATTTTTACAGAAAAGGAAACTAAGGAGCAGAGAGTGGGAAGTGACTTGTCCAAGTTCACACAGCCAACTGCCAACAGAGCTGCAGCTAAGCCGAGCCGGGTCTCCTGTCCTCTGGTCATGGATTATTCCCAGTACTTTAGTCCTGATTATTTGATAGAGGAAGGTATGGAGACACACACACACACATACAGAGACAGAGAGAGAGAGACAGAGACAGAGACAGACAGAGACAGAGAGACAGACAGAGACAGAGAGACAGAGAGAAAGAAACAGAGACAGAGAGACAGAGACAAAGAGACACAGAGAGACAGAGGGAAAGAGAGACAGAGAAACAGAGAGGAAGAGGAAGGGCAGGGGAGGAGAAGGGAGAGGAAGAGAGGAGAGGAGAGAGGTCCAATGTCATATACCAGGTCACACATCAAGATAATGATGGACAAAGGCCATACCAAATCACAGGGCTCCCAACAGCCCACCCTGGGCTCTTACCATTAGAACATGTTGACATGTGAATGGGCTTTGAAATCAATGCACTCTCTGAAGGGGAAGCGATTATTCTTATGTTCTCTACCCTAAAGTAACACTCAGGCTGCCCTAATCTCTAGGGTCCCTGCTAAGCCAAGGCCCACTCCGACAGACCAAGGGACCCCGGACAAGGTCTCAAAGATGGAGTGTGTTTCCCACAATCTAATAAGCGTTCTTGAGAAAGGGTTGGTGCTGGCCCCAGTTCAGACAGACAAAACAAGGCCCAGCTCTGACATTTCCTAGCTGAGTGACCTGGTAAAGTTTCTTAGTGTTTGTGCTTTGGTTTTTATTCCATACAAGTTGATCTGAATGGTATCTCAGAGTTCTCTGATGTGAAATGATAATGGAAAGAGTCATTGAGGGAGCGTCAGAGGCCCTGGGTGGTTTGTCAGATAACAATCATTGATGAAATGCCTGCTGTGTGCCAAGCACTGTGCTGAGTCCAGAGGATACAGAGAAAGGTAAAAGACTGTTCTCAAAGAGGTCACTGTCTAAGGGGGGGTCAACATGCAAACAACCCCGTATAAGCAAGCTATCCCATAGACAGACAGGATAAATTGGAGCTTATCCAGGGAGGAAAGGCTCTGGGGCTAAAGGGGGATTGGAAAAGACTTTCTGGAGAAGGTGGGATGTGAGCTGGGCTATGCAGAAAGCCAGAGAAGCCAGGGTAAGAGATGAGGCACAAGGAGGGAGAGACAGCATGTTTTCAAGGAACAGCAAATGGAGCCCCATGTTACACACCCTGTACATATGTGGGAGAGGGCTGGGAGTAAGGTGCAAGACAATCAGAAAGGCTGGAAGGGCCAGGTAACAAAGGGCTCTGAACTCCAAACAGGATTTTAGATTTGATTTGGAGGTGACAGGAAACCATTGGAGTTTAGTGAGTAGGAGGTGACATGGTCAGACCTGAGAGTTAGGAAATCACTTTCACAACTGATGGAGGATGGGAGATCCAGACTGTTCATTAATAGGTTTGCCACCCCTATCAAGCCCCTTAATCTCCCTCAGCTCCTCATCTGAAAAAATAGAGATAACGGTCCTTAGACTGCACAGTTCAGAGTTGTTATGAGGAAAGGAAAAGAGAGTGATTACTGTTAGTGATCACATTAAGAAGGGTTGGACTGGACCCAGCTGCAGAGCCCAACAAACACTCCTTGAGGCCGAGAACCGATAGGGAAGTGGTTAAGAACAGAGAATTCCCATTGTTTTTGCTGGCTGTACCAGCTCCAGACCTGAGGCACTCCTATGGATGCCCTGTGGTCAGGGGAGAGAGGGGGATGAAAAAGGAGGAGTGGGGGGGAGTGGGGAGGAAGGAGGAGGCACAGAGTCTTACCTTGTTTGCAGCTTTAAAAGTGTGATAAAACTCATTCACTCTACACTCCAAGGATTCCAAAGCACTTTCTCCACAATATCACATTCCCCTCCCAAACAGGTAGTATCAGGACTATCTTTCCTATTTGACAGATGAGGAAACTGAAACACAGGAGGTTAACTGATGTGGCTCAAGGTCACCCAGTGGGTAGGTGTCAGAACTGAGACCAAGCCCGGGTCTCCTGACTTCCAGCTCAATCTCCTTTCCATTTCCTATCCTGAAATGTTTTTGTAGATTCTTGGAGGTGACTTCATCTCAGGGGTCTCCCATCCCTTACAAGTAAGCAACTCTCCTCCCATTGAGAGAAGGGGGCCAAGATTCTGTGCTTCAAGTGGGCAGGGGCAGCAAGGGCAGAGTTGGGGAGATGGCCATGCCTGTCTCTGTACAAAGTAGGAAATATATAAATGGTTCTTCAACGAACCAATGAGTAGAACATCACAGTTCTCCCTTCCTAGGAGGTTCCTAGAAGCCCTTGGGGGGGGGGGGGAGGGGGCACTAGCCTACGCACAAAGGCAGAGCCCTCTAGCCATACTTTCATTTTAACTAGCCTGAGTGAAGAAAGCCCAGTAGAGTCAGATAAATGTCCCCATCCATTCTCAAGAGCCAAAACTTTGCCATCATCAGAACAGACGCTTCCCACTCTAAGTAGAAACTCTCCTGCTCCCCCTGGTGGCCAGACAGAAACCACACTCTCCTGACATATCATCAGGGGGTTGCATTGAGAAGAAATTGAGAGAATGTTTGCAAATCTTAAAGCATCATATAGATGCTAGCTATGATTATCTGCTTCTAGAGAACCAACAACCCAGCTCTGCACGGATCGTAATATCCTGGAATATGTCAGAAAGAGAAGAGGGGTCATCTCGACATGGAGGAAACCCAGCAAGTTGGCAGCAGATGTAGGTCCTCAGACTCCCCAGTCCGGCGTTCTTCCCACTGAACCACCCTACCCCACACCCAGGTTCTCTCACCCAAGGAAGTCAGGACACTGTAATTTACTGTCATAAAAGTGATGAAGAACTTGAGAGTTTCTGGAGGCTGAGAGCCCTAGCTCTAGCCAGAGACTGAATTTGAACCCAAGCTGGGCAGTCAGACTTGGAGTCAGGAAAACTCATCTTCCTGAGTCAAATTTGGCCTCAGACCTTACTAGCTGTCTGGGCAAGTCACTTAACCCTGTTTGCCTCAGTTTCCTCATCTGTAAAATGAGCCAGAGAATGAAATGGCAAACCACTCCAATATCTTTGCCAAGAAAACCCCAAATGGGGTCACAAAGAGTCAGACTTGACTGAAGAGCAACAGCAACAATCCCTGCGTCCAAGTCCACTCCCCTTTCTTTGATCAAGGGATCCACACATCTCCTCTCAGTGATGAGTTAGTGGGTAATGGAAAGAACACCATATTGTGCCCATAGGTCATAGACCATAGATTCAGTGAAAGCAGAGATCTTAGAAGTCACTCAGTCCAATTCCTTCCATCTTTATAAGGGAAGAAGTTCAGTTACTTAGACAAGGTCCCACAGATAAGAAGGGAGTCACAAGATCTGGGTTCAAATCCATCTGTTATTATTTGTGCGACAAGTTACTTCTGCGTTCTAGGCCTCAACTTCTTCCTTTGAAAAAAAGAACGAGGAACTTGGACCAGATAATCCTTAAGGTTCCTTGAAAGTCTTTGTATTACATGAGAGAGATATTGTTATCATAGGATGTGAGATTCTACACTTGATGACACTATAATATGTAAAGTCAACATTTTACTACTAAGGGCCCAGAGGAAGGCAACTGTCTTGACCCTCCTTTCATTCCTATAAGAGAAAGTTTCTTTCTTCTGTCTCTCTCCCACCATATATGTACTGTCTCCCCCTCTACCTGTGCAGGAATGTTATGGCCCCTAAGAGATAAGGGTTGGATAGACAGAGTTCTTTAGAGCTGATTATATCATTATTTTTTTTAAGTAGAAAAAATAGCTGAGACCAGGGGAGGGAAAAGAAAGTTGGAAGGATGCCTTATGAGCACTCTTGGGTCCCCACAGAAAACTTCTGGCTGTCCCCAAGGAAAAAGTACAGGAAGGGGGAGTTGGGTTAGGCACTCTCCTCCCTGATGCATAGGAGGGGGAGAGGGAAGGTGATTCTGTACTAACTTCTCAATACAGGTGCCACTCTTTGAGTGCAGCCTGATGGCAGGGATATGCATTCAATGCCTCTTCTATCTTCCCTATCCCAGTTCTCTAGCCTCCTGGGATGAGCCTCCCTCTGCTCTGGGCTTCCTCTTCTGCCCATCCCTCAGGGATCAATGGGACCCTTTCAGTTCTTTCGTCTTTTCCTCTAGTGGTCCTAAGGCAAGCCTTATGAGGGCTGATTGTTCCACTTTCTGAAGGAAAATGTGAGCTAATGGCTGGGTGGGAAGGTCTGGTAGGACCCCTCCCTTCTATGCTGAAAGATCTCCCTCCCATGGGAAGGGGCATCTCTAGTCATCCTGATCTGTATCTTGTCACTGGACCCAGATGGCTCCAAAGGAGAAAGTGAGGCTGGTAACTGCACAGCCCTACCTCACTTAAATCCAGTTCACTTACTTGTTATGGCACCATGACCTTCCTGATGTCAGGCTCCTCTTTGAGAATGAAGGACACAAACACACAACAACTATCTCATGATTCCCTATTGATCTCTTACAAATTCCTGTGAAGGCAATTATGATCTTCATATCAATCACTATTTTCATAGCAATTGACATGTGTAATGAATTCTGAGAATCTAATCTCTTAGCATATTCATTACACATATATCGATTAATATGAAAATCCTAATTTCCTTCACATTCCTTTGTCTGGCATTCAAGGACTTCTCCAATCTGACACTGCTTTCTTTCTAGTGTTATGTCTCTCTTACGTACGTGTTACCAGACAATCCAGGTAAATTTCTGAACCTCAGCTGAATACTGTGTTCTGATTCCATATTTTTGTTCACATAATTCCTTATACCTGGAATATCTCTCCTACCCTCCCCCTAATTCAATCCCTGCACACCTCAAGTGCTACTCTGAGAAGGGTTCCCTGATTACCGACATCAATACTAGCAGGTTCTTCCCCAGACATCAGAGTACCTGGCTTTATAGCACTCCGCTGTACCATATATACGTATACTATAATTTGGTACCAAAGCTGCGTTTGTCTTATCCTCAAGACTGTAAACTCAAGAAGGCAAAGTGATTGAATCTCTCCCAAATTTTCTGTCTCCTCCCCTCAATAGGCTGGTACTGCATTCTCAGTAAGTTCTATGATTGTTGAATTGGGGACAAGATGCAGTGGGTGATATTGGAATGGCAAGATAACGATGTACATTCCACTGAGCTTGATCTAGGGTGAGTTCTGTAGACTTGAGAGTTGAAGAAAGAGGTATCTGTCCAAGACAGCAGTGGAAATGACTGGC
This sequence comes from Pseudochirops cupreus, assembly GCA_028627135.1. Lineage (NCBI taxonomy): Eukaryota > Metazoa > Chordata > Mammalia > Diprotodontia > Pseudocheiridae > Pseudochirops > Pseudochirops cupreus. The sequence goes on along the minus strand of CM053582.1, from coordinate 554,052,503 downwards.
AGAGCTGTGGGAACCCAAGGCCCCTCCAGGGGAACCACAAAGATCAGCCGATGATATGACCCAGTTGGGGAATCCCGAGGGGAATCTTCTCCTTCCTTGCAGTATCCAAAGAGGGCCACTTCTCCAAACTTCTGGGAAGAGGGAGGGAACTCCAGGGTGGTCCCGCCTCACAAACCTGGGGGGGAGGGAAAGAGGAAAAACCTATTCGGTCTCCCCACCTTGGTGTGAAACAGAAGAGGGCAGAAAAACCTGAAGCCCCTGCACTCTAGCCCAATCTCTTTCCTGCCTATAAATAACTGCCCAAGAGACACTTCAAAGGGAACTGGGAGCCCTGGAGTGGGGACTTTGGGGGATGAAAGAGGAGGGGGATAAGACTTAATCTTCCATCCCACTGAGAAACTTTGTATGAATAAATAAATAATTTGTGAAAGAAGGAGAGGGAGAGAAAGGGAGAAAGGAGAGAGAGAAAGAAAGGAATACAGGTAGAGGGGAGGGATAGTAGAGAAGATAGGGAGGAAAGAAAATCAGAGAGAGGGGGAGGGAGGGAGGAAGGGGACGAGAGAGAGAGAGAGAGAGAGAGAGAGAGAGAGAGAGAGAGAGAGAGAGAGAGGTGTAGGGGATGCAGCAGGGCTTGCTCATCGGATCCCTGTAGTTGGGGAGTGTGTCAAGTTACAGAGGCACCCGAGCCGGGCCCGGCACACCTCCGAGGAGGCTGCGGTGGGAGACACCTCTCTCTAATGGGGACTCTTCTAACCGATTCCTCCCTAGCTCCACCGCGGAACCGAAACTGACAAACCCCGGGGGGAACCACCCCAGCCAGAGGAAGGAGGAGGAGGAAGAGGAGGAGGAGGAGGAGGAGGAGGAGGAGGAGGAGGAGGAGGAGGAGGAAGAAGAGAAGGAGGAGGAGGAAGAGCAACAGGGGGAGGACACTAGCTCGCTGGGCTTAGCTCTGGGAGCTGTCTCTCTCTCTGCACAAGCCCCCGACCGGCACTGACGAACACGAAGCGCGCTAAGCCTTGGCCCCGCCGCCTGGCCAGCCTGGGACTGGCTCCCGCGCGTCGCGCGCGGCCCGCTTGGCTCTCCAAGTTTGCGCACCGGACCTCGCCACCACCGTGCCCCCCACCCCCGTCCTCCGCGCTGCTGGTTGGCTGCCCCCCTGAGCTCCCCCGAGCCCTAGGGGGACCGTGAGCGGACCGAGCAGCGCTCCACTTATTTCTTGGCTCTTGGGCGGGCGGACAGCGGAGGACCGGCATGATCGAGGACAAGGCTCGCCAAGGGGCCGGCGACGCGGCGGCCCGGGGGGAGCCGTGCTCCCGGCCCCCGCTGCCCCGGAGCTGCGCGCTGCTGGGCGGCGTGTCCCTCTTCTCGCTGGCTCTCAGCCTCCTGGTGCACTTTCGGAGCGCGGAGCTGCAGTCCCGCCTGGGCCGGCTGGAAGCCGAGCAGCGGCCCCCGCCCCCGCAGCAGCCCCCGCAGCCCCCAGCCTGGCTGGCTGCGCACCAAATGGAGGAGGCTATTTTGGGAAAAGTCAACCAGCTGCTGGAGGAGGTCGGTGCTCTTTGTTGTGGGCCCTGCCCTGCCCTGCTCTGCTCTGCCCCTGCCTTGCCCCTGCCCCTTCCACTATCCTGCCATTCTCTCCTCTTTTCTCTTCTCCACAGTCTCCCCTTCTTTATCTTCCTCTACTTCTCTTATTTTTTCTTGTCTACACTCTTTTCTCCTCTCCCTTTCTTTCTGCCTCCTCTGTTTCCCTCTCCTTCGTTCTCTTCTCTTACCTCTTCTCTCTCTCTCCTGTCACGTTGGATCTCTCTGTCTCCTCCGGTGTCTTCCCCCTCCTCAGTTTTCCCCTTCCCTTCTCTTTCCCCGTCTTTCCTCTCTTCTCTTGCCTTCTCTCCCCACTTTTTTTCTGTCTCCACTATCTTTCCTTAAGCCTTTTTGGACTCTTACTCTTCTGCTGCTCCTCGTCTCTGCTCTCAGCCCTACTCCTTTTCCATCCTCCAGGTCCTCTGTCACTCTCCCGGTAGCGTCCCATCCTGCACTTGCCCCCTTATCTCTTCAAGTGTTCAACTTAGTTATTATCGCTGATCTTCTGGGAGCCGGGCTCTGCACCCAGGGAGCCTCTTGGCTTCCCAGGACTTGTGAACACTGGGGAAGAGGATTGGAAATGGGGTGAGAGACTTTAAGGAAGTTGGCGGGAGAGATAAATTTCTGGCAGTAAGATGGGGGACACGCAGCCCACTGGACGCGCTCACGCCGTTATGAGCCCGCGCTCTAGCACTGGCACCGATAGGGATAGGGTTGGAATGAGTCAAAGTAACTTTGATCATGTGCTACGCTCCAGGTGACTGACTACGGTAGCTAAGCCCCAAAACTATCTCACCCAGAGCAGACTCCCACCTGCCTCTGTTTACCCCCGTCCTATAGGAGCTAGCCAGAGTGGCGCACCAAGTCGGGCCCTGGAGAGCCAAGGCTGTTGGTCCCCTGGGGTCTAGTGCCTTAATTTCCCATTCCCGCCCTCACTCCCACTCCCGCCTGAGCTGGGACGTCTCCTTAGTGCCCTGGCCTGGAAAAAGCGGTGGCTTCACGACTTCCCTCTACCCACCCCCACTCCAGCTAGGGACTGGACTCCAGCCGGCCTCCGAGGTCCGATCCTAGTCCGAGGTCCCCACCCCCACCCCTGGCGTTGGGAAGAGCGCCCTAGTGTCGAGAAGCAAAACTGATCCCTGGGGGTATTTTTCCCTTCCGCAAGTTCCGCCCACCCCCCATTTCCCCTGATTGCCCAGTTTTTATTGCCTTGTCCTTGTGGAGAAGAGGGAGAAAAGGGAGTGAGTCACCCCCAGGGTCTCCAGAGGCAAGCCCACGTATGCGCTCCAGCTTTGGGACACTCCCCTCCCATCGTCCTTGAGGACCCTCACGCTTCTGGTCCATGGTTTGCCCCAGTCTGGGAATCCAGCTGGGAGGATTCAAGTTCTTACTGAGAACCAACAGTGTACCTGGCTCCTGCTGCCGGGGAAGGGAGAGAAACCTCCTGGCTCTGCCTTCAGGGAGCTGATAGTTAAGACTGACACGCATGGAGATGAGCTCAAAGGGCCTGAACAGCTCTAGCCCATGGGTCTGAGATTCTAGGCATTTACGCTCTGTTCCGCTCCCATTAGAGCCATCACATTAGGGCAGGCAGGATCTCAACCTCTCTCTCCTAGTAGCCTTCTACCTGGCCTCTTGGCCTCCCATCCATCTTTCTTACTGTCCCCAAATTTGCAGAGATCTGACCATATCCCCCCTCCACTGAAGGTAAAACACCCAAGCTTCTGAGTCTAGTACAATAATTTCTTTTCCTTTTTTTTTTTTTGGTAGCACTTAAAAACCCCTTCTTTCCTCACCATTTGGAGTGAGGAGCTGGGTTTGAATTGCAGCCAGGCCACTTCCTTCCTGTGTGTCCTAGGCAAACCACTGCCCCTTCCTGGGCCTCAGTTTCTTCCTCTTTAAAATGAGAGATTTGGACTCAATGACCTCCCACATCCCTTAGAGTTCTAAATCTAAGAACCTATAAATAGCTCTGGGTAGGTAATGAAAGTATTGTCTTCATTTACAGGCAGGAAAATTGAGGTTGAGGTTAAGCAAGTTGAATGGAGACACGCACAGTCACTGGATCATAGACAGACTGGACCTGGAAGGGAGCTCAGGGGCCATCCAGTCCAGTTCCTTCATTTTATAAATGAGGAAACTAAGGCTCATCCATCCTTCCCTGTCCCCATCTTCTTTAGGAAATTTAGAGCTCCTTGACCTCAAGCCCTCCTTCTGTCATAGTCTATCTTGTATTACATTCTTTTGTGTCCATGTCACATTCTCCTATTAGACTATAAGCTCCTTGAAGGCAGGAATTCTGATTTTGAATCCTCTAGCACACACCCTGTCCTTTGATAATTGACCTTTGAATTAAAATTTAGCATTATCTAATCTGAAACTCTGAATTCTGAAGGAGGTCAGAGGAAGAAATTGGCTCTGTGTGTGTGTGTGTGTGTGTGTGTGTGTGTATGTGGGGAAGCTCATGAGTGCTCTCTCTCCATCTCTCTCTCTCTCTTTCTCTCTCTCTCTCTCTCTCTCTCTGTCCCTCTCGTTAGTGGCTTCATGGAGGTGAGATGTGAGCTGGGTCTTGAAGGATAGATGGAATTCAGAGGATTTAGAAAAGAAAGGAACAGCAAGCAATTACCTAGTTCAATCCTTTCATTTTACAGATAAGTAAACTGAGGCCCAGAGAGAGATTTGCCCAAACTCACATAGTGACTCAGCTGAGGCTCAAACCAAGGTCTTCTTACTCCAGATCCAGGGTTCTTTCCACAATATGGAGGATGCTGCCTTAGGGAAGGGAGCATCATTCCAGGAAAATCAGGCAAGGAAGGACCCCCATATCTGAAGGCTGCCTTTGCTTGGTTTGACTGAATTTTCTCCAGCCTTGAACACTAACAGAATGAGGTTCTCACAGCTCAGAGAAGGATGGGGGAGTTAGATTGGAGTGATCAAGGGAGGAAGGGCAGGACAAGGCCAGACTCCCTGGGGTGAGTTACACCAGCAATGGCATCTGGCGCCCTCCATACTATAGTGAATGGCAGTGGAGAGCATCCAGCACTGGAGGGTCCATTATCTGGGATCCAGCCTGTGTGTCAATGTTTACAAGCTGTGTGACCCTGAGCAAGTCACTGCCTTGGTTTCTTCACATTACCCTCAGTTCTCATGTAGCATCCAGTTTGCTCCTCTCTGATACACTTCTCCTTGCAACAGAATAGTAGAATGTTGTAGATAGATTGGAAGACTTGGAATCGGAAGAGCTGTACATTCAAATCCCACCTCAGACATTTATTAGCATGTGTCATGGGCAAATAAGTTCTCTGGGCCTCAGTTTCCTCTCTGTAAAATGGGAAGGGTGGTGGACTAGATTTCCCTTTTAAAAATTATTTTTACTTATTTCATCAAATATATCCCAATTATATGTTTAAAAAATTAACAATTTTTGAAAATTTTGAGTTCTAAATTCTCTCCCTCCTTCCTTCTTGAGAAGGCAAGCAATTTGATATCAATTGTACTTGTGAAATCATGAAAAACATACTTCCATATTAGCCATGTCGCAAGAGAAAACACAAACAAAATGAAACAATAAAAATCAAGTTTAAAAGGGCATGCTTCTGGGGCAGCTAGGTGTTGCAATGAATAGAGCACCAGCCCTAGAGTCAAGAGGACTTGAGTTCAAATTCAGCCTCAGACACTTAACACACACACACCAAAAAAACTAGCCATGTGACCTTGGTCAAGTCACTTAACCCCAGTTGCCCTACCTTCCCCTCTCCAAAAAGCAAAAAAACAAAAAAAAAAAGGTATGCTGCTATCTGCATCCAGAGTTCATCAGTTCTTTCTCTGGAGGTAAACAGAATTTTTCATTGTGAGTCCTTTGCAATTTTCTTGGATCATTATATTGCTGAGAATAACAGCTAAGTCATTCACAGCTCATTGTTATACAATACTGCTGTTACTGTGTACAATGTTCTCCTGTTCTGCTCACTTTATTTTGCGTCTGTTCATGTCAGGCTTTCCAGGTTTTTCTGAAAGCATCCTGCTTGTCATTTCTTGTACCACAATAATACTCCATCACAATGATAGCACAACTTGTTCAGCCATTCCCCAATTGATGAGCATCCCTCCCATTTCCAATTCTTTGCTACCACAAAAAGAGTTGCTATACATGTTTTTGTACAAATAGGTCCTTTCCCCTTTTCTTTTATCTTTTTGGGGTATAGACCAAGTAGTGATATTCCTAGGTCAAAGAGTGTGCACAATTTTATAGCCCTTCGGGCATAGTTCCAAATTGCTCTCCAGAATGGTTGGATCAGTTCACAACTCCACCAACAACGCATTAGTGCTGCCAATTATCCACACCTTCTCCAGCATTTGTCATTTTCCTTTTCTGTCATATTAGCCAGTCTAATAGATATGAGGTGGTACCTGAGAGCTGCTTAAATGTGCATTTATCTAATCAATAGTGATTTAGAGTTTTTAATGTAACTATTGATAATTTTTATTTCTTTTTCTGAAAACTGCCTGTTCATATCCTTTGACCATCAAGTGGGGAATGTAGGTGTTGGTTCAAGGCTCTTTCTAGCTACAAATCTACGATCCTTTAATCTTTGAGGGTGGGAACTTTCAGTTTTATCTTTTTATCTCTGGTACCTACTACAGTACTTGTCACAGGGGAAATACCTTATCAATCAATCAATAAGCATTTATCAGACACATACTGTGTTCCAAGAATGGTGCTAAGCAATGGAGATAAGAAGACAGAATGAAGCCATTCTCCTGAAAGAGTTTAATACTAAAGGGAGAGAGAACATATACAATTATTGATATATATATACATATATATACATATATATGTGTGTGTGTGTTTTATATATGTATGCATATAAAACACACACACACATACACAGAGTTAGAAGTAGTGGGACAAAAGCTGGGGGGACAGGGAAAACCTCATGTAGAAGGAAGTTTGAACTGACTCTTGGAGGAAACCAGGAATTCTAAGATTAACAGAGGTGAATAAGAAGAGCATTCCAGGCATTGGGCACAGCCAGAGCAAAGGCATGGCAATGGGAAATAAAGTACATAGAGAGGAGTAATTCATAATAAGACACCTAAAGGTAAGGGTGGTGCTAGACTGTGAAAAAATCGAAATGCCCAACAGAAGAATTTTATTTGCTTCTGAAGGTGGTAGGATGCCACTAGAGTTTTAGGAGAGTGACAGGGTGAGATGTACATTTAAGAAAAATCTCTTTGGTGGGTGGTGCAGTGGATAGAGTTCTGGGCCTGGAGTCAAGAAGACTCATCTGACTTCAAATTCAACCTCAGACACTTAGTAGCTATATGACCCTGGGCAAGTCACTTCATCATATTTGTTTCAGTTTCCTCATCTGTCAAATGAGCTGGAGAAGGAATGGCAAAACACTCTAGTATCACTGCCAAGAAAACCCCAAATGGAGTCATAGTCAGGCATGACTGAACAACAAAAGCTGGTTTGGAGTGGAAAGAAACCTAAGAAAGTGAGACCAGTCAGAAAGTAATTGCAAGGGTGGCGGCAAGGGCTGCATTTAGGCTGATGGGTACGTGAGTGGAGAGAAAGGGATGAATATGGGAGCTGTGGAAGGGGTAAAAAACTGGATCTGGCCCCTGATTGGATCCATGCAGGAAGGTAGACCAAAGAGTCAAAGATGGCACTGAGGTTCCAAAACCAGATGAGTGAAAGAATTATCCCACCCTCCACATGATAGGTGGAATCGAATATTGTACACCAGAGTTATCTTTGTCTTGTCTTACCTCATGATTAGACTATAAGCTCCATGAAGGCAGGGGTGACATCTTATTTAAACCATGGATCTTTCCTAGTGCCTATCACTGAGCAATGAACTCAGTGGAGTCTTAATAAACATTTGTTGAGTAAATGAATGAATCCCCACATTGGGATCAAAATACTCTGAACCCTGTATTGTGAGTCTTGCTGTTTGCAATACTCAAAGGTGTGTGTGGGGGGGAGGTGTTCAAGGAGGACTAGCATCTCTGGGGTGAGGACTGCCAAGCTTAGAGCTTAGTCAGACCTCAAAGATGCCAAGTTCATCCACTGCAGCCCAAGCCATCCTGACTTTTGTCCTGCCACTAGACTTGGATGATTCTGGATGAGAGAGTGAGGCTGCCCATTCCCTCGACAGCCAGATCTTCACCCTGTGATGTCATTGGTCCTTTTCAAAAGCAAAGGATGAACAACATCAACCCAGGTCCTCCAAAGAAAGTCGGCCTGTGTTGTGGCTGACATGTCATAGTCAGAGAGTTCCTTGGGGGGGGGGGGGAGGAGGAGAAGAATGGGGGAAGATCCTGGAGACTGGCCTATTTAGAAGAGATGGGGAGAGACCTTTTGGAAATGGAGAGCCATAGAAGGTCACTGGGTGATCTTCAATGGTGTGGCTGCAAAGGAAGCCCCTGGTCTGCCTCACAAGTCGGGGAGAGGCAGGGAAAGAATCGTGTTTGAGTCTTCCATATGTTTCTGTGTCTAATTTAAACATCTTAAACTGCCCAGTGCCCTAATGTATTCCCACATTGAAGAACGATGCCCAGGCCTAATCTCCTCAGTTGAGTTGCATCCTTGGGACCCTGGTCCAATCCACCCTTTCTGATGATTAGTATAGTACAATGAGGGAAAGAAAGGTATCCAGGGTTTGGTTTGAATGCCGCCTCTAACATGATCTGTGTGACCTTAAGCAAGTCAGTTTCCTTGGGTCTCAGTTTCCCAGGAATTTACTTAGTGGCCCCTAAAGACCTTCCAACTCAAGTCTATAACTTCAATGACCCTATGGTAAACTCTCATTTGACAGTGAGGAGACACAGGCCAAGAATTCATGTGACTTCTCCAAGGTCACACAGTAAGGAGCAGAACCAAGGTTTGAACATAGGACTCCATTCCTTTCCACCAGACCCCAAAAGGTTAACATGTTACCTTTCCTTCATTACACTAAAAAGAGCTCTGTATGTGACTTTTGGTGAGCAACTTCTCTTGGGACCTCAGTTTCCCCATCTGGACTAGATGATCTCTAAGGTTCTCTCCTAAGGTTCCACCTCTGAGAGTCCATGACAGGCTGATGAGGAAGATATTTATGGTCAGGATGAAAAAGGAAAGGAAGATGAGGGGGAAGAAAAGAAGAGAGGGGGAGGATAAATAAGAAATGGTGAGGAGGAGGGGTGGGGAAAGAGAAAGAGAAAAGGCAGGATGGAGAGGAGAGAGAGGGTGGAAGGGAGAGGAGAGAGGGAAAGAGAAAGAGAAGGAGGGGAGGAAGAGAGAAGGTGGGAAGGAGAGAAGGTGAGATGGAGGGAGGGAGGGAGAAAGAAGAAGGAGGAGGAGATGATGATGATGATGATGAAAAAGGAGAGAGAGAGGAGGAAGGGAGAAGAGAGGGGGGAGAGAGAGAGACAGAGACAGAGACAGAGAGACAGAAAGAGACAGAGACAGAGAGAGACAGAGAGGAAGAGAGAGACAAAGAGAGGGGAGAAAGAGAGGAGAGACAGAGAGACAGAGAGAGACGGAGAGGAAGAGAGAGACAAAGAGAGGGGAAAAAGAGAGAAGAGAGAGACAGAGAGACAGAGACAGAAAGACAGAGAGAGAGACAGAGAGAGAGAGAGAGAGAGACAGAGAGAGCTGGAAACACAGGTGGGAGCCAGATTTCAAGCTCTGAGTCAGCAGTGTGATGTGGCAGTCAGAAAAACTGACATGCTTGGAGACTGCCATAGGCATCCAGAAAGAGGACAGGGGTCCTGTTGCTATAGTCTGCCTTGGTCCACCTACCGCTAGAATATTGGAGCTCAACCCTGGGAACCACAGGGCAGAGCACAGAGTCAAAAAATCCCAGATTTAGAGCCATCTAGTCCACCCCTCCCCACCCCCCACCCCCCTTCAACCTCCCTTCACCCCCCACCCCCCCACCCCCGCCACCCTTATTTACAGGTGAGAAAACCTGCCTTGGCCCTAGACAAAAATCACACAGGTAGCAAGACTCCAAGGTGGGATTTGAACCCAAGACTGTGCTCCCAAAGCCAGGGCCCTTTTCCTTTGCACTGTGTGTGCCGAGGAGGGTAATGGGGGCGGTGAGTAGGCTGGAGGGGGAGCCTACCATATGAGGCTCGAGGAACAGAGCTGAGATAGCGCAGAGAAGGGAAGATTTAGTAGAGCAATAATAGCTGTCTTCAAGGATTTGAAGAGCTGTCATGTGGAACAGAGATTAAGCCTCGTTCTCTGCTCAGCTCCAGCAGTGAGTGGAAGTTGTGGAGAGAAGGATTTAGGCCCCAGAGAAGGGCAAGGCTTCGCTTTGTAGCAGCACTGTCCCCAAGTGGAATGAGCTCCTTCCGGGAGTCCCCCAGGCTGGGTGTGGTTTGCCCTTCACTCTCAAAGAAGACCAATGACATCCGGAGGGTGATGTCTGGACTTGCAAGTGAATTGGATTTAAGGGAGGCAGAACCGTGCAAAGTCACCAGCCTCACTCTTTCCTCCAGAGCTGGGTGTTCAGTGGTTAGGGAAGGAATAGAATATAGTGAAAAACAGGGCAATGGGAAAGGGGACTTGAGAACCCAAACAAGCCCAGGAGAGGGGGCAGGATAAAGGACAATGGACCTGAGGGGTTTTCTTGGGTGTCCTCCTGGGTGGATTGCCCATGTTCTCCAGGTTTGCATGACCTTAATGGTTTTTCCAGCCGCAGAGCTGTTGTGAAATTACATAGACCCAAATGAAGATCAAAAGAGGCCCAGAGTGCCTGTGAAATCCACCATAAATGATCAAGGCAGGCCGGGGTGATGTCTGCCTCAGTGAGGTAAAGAGAGAGGAAATGGAGTTAACAAAGTGAAAGGTATTCCCAGGGAGAGAGAGGTATGTGGGCCGAAAGTCAGGCTGATAAATTGCCCAACTGTCCTAATTCAAGGCTCTCTTATCCCCCAAATATCACAGTGCCTAAAATTCTACCATTAATAGAATTCTTTAGGCTGTTCCATCTGATAATAGATTTAGAGAAAAATAGGGGAAAAAATTAAGGTTTCCATTAATAAAAAAAATCATCACATAATAATACAGAATTTTATATTTTATAGATTAAAAGTGAAAAATCACCAGCATAGAAATTTATATCTCTTCATTTGGATCTCATGGAATCCATGGTTCTGTGGAGCACAGCTTGGGAAATACTGGTCTAAGGGCATTTCCAATGATGACAGACGGTTGTGAGTCAGGCTCTCCAGATTCATGAATCTCAGAGATGGAAGCAGTCTCCGAGGCCATCCAGCTCAAGTGGCCCCTGAATGCTTCTCTTACAACCTCTGGACAAGAACAGAACAGGAACAATGGTGATGAAGAGAGAGTGAAAGGAAGACGGAAGGGTGCCCAAAACAGATGTTCCCATTTGCCAATTCTATCAGCCTTTGGGAAAGTATGATATTAGGTGTAGTGGCCAGAGCTCATGAATAGTGGAGGAAGATGAAGAAGAAGGGCATTTTTAAGGGCAGCACATTATGGAAACAAGGAAACAAGCATTCAAACATTTTTAATATACTTCCATATTAGGATGGGTCTGTGTTCTCCCTTGGCTTGAGCCCTCTATCCTCTGGTGCAGATTGCCATTCATCCACTCCTCATATTGAAACTAGTGAAAGCTCAAAGCCATCTTTGAAGTAGATGACTCCCATAAGGAGCCCATACCACCACCACCCGTCCCCCCACAACAAGCTGGGAACCTTCCTCTAGGTCTTTTCATATTTCATGGATATTAAGTGGAAGGGAATTTAAAGGTCAATCCAGGTAGTAGATTAACTTCAAATTTGCTATGTAAAAATAAGATTTTAATTCCTAGCGACCACATAGATCAATACTTGTTGAAATATTCCTTCCACTAGACCCTATCTCAATTTGTAACTATTTGAGAAGCTGAACAGAGGGAATTGATCTGCTGATAAATTAACCTCAAATCAGAGGATTGTTTTAAATCTTTTACAAATAAATTTTGAGACATTTTGGTTTTTTTTTTTACATTGCCTACATCCTCCCACCTCCCAGACAGCCATCCTTTTTATAAAATAATTTTTAATAAGAAAAAATTCAGCAACATTAAGCAATACATCAAAAAAATTGACTTTTTACATATGCAATATTCCACACCCATGGACCTTACCTCTGTACCCCAGGTTGGGACTTGAGGTATGTCTTCTCATATCCTTTGCTTAGGGCCAAGTTTAATCTTTACAGTTTTACAGTGTTCAGTTTTGAAGTTGCCATTGCTGTAGTCGTCCTATAGATTGTTTTCCTGGCTCTGCTTACTTTGTTTTGTGTCCATTCATATAAGTCTTTTTATGCTTCTCAGTGTTTATCATGCTTGTAGTTTCTTATAGCACAGTCATATCCCATTGCATAAGTTGTTTCTTAATCGATGGGCATCTTCATTATTTCCGGTTCTTTGTGCCTCAAAAAGTGCTGCTAGAAACATTTTGGCACATAGGAAGCCTTTCTATTAGTCAATAATCTCTTTGGGGTATATGTTTAGCAGTGGAAACTTTGGCAGATATGACATTTTAGTGCATAATTCCAAATTGCCTTCATCATCATCATCAAGTTCAATCAAGCACCCTATTGGTACATGCTGTACTAAGTTCTGGGGTTAAAAGAAAGGCAAAAATACGGTTCCTTCTCTCAAGAAACTTACATTTGAATGTGGAAGACAATATTCAAGCAACTATGCACATTCAAGTTATATACAATGTAAATGAGAGAATCTCTCAGAGGGTAGGCACTAGAAGAGGAAGGATGGGGAAAGGCCTCCTGCAGAAGATGGGTTTTGAGCTGAGTCTCTAATTGAGGAAATCAGGAGATGGAGACCAGGGGGAAGAGCCTTCCAGACATGGGGGACAGTAAGGGACAAGACAAGGAGTTTGGAGATATATTAGTAATTTAAAACATGAGCTGGTAAGTATTCCAGGCTGCAAGGGAACAACAGTGCTAAATTAGCTCCAAGCCCCCAGTTTAGTGTCCACTAGCCAGATAGTTCCCCATTTCTGAAAAAGGGCTGTTCTTTTTTGTCCCTCTTTCTCTATTCAAGAGAGCAATAAGTAAGTTACAGCAAAGACATGAATATGTTGTTCAACATCCTTTATCTCTATTAAAAAGCTAAGAGGCAAAGTGAATGTTTAAAAACAAAAGCTAAGGCTTCCCTCACCCAGATGGCAACAGAGAAGTTAAAATGAGCAAGTAAACCATGGGAACATTTGGCTTCCTCTCTGGAGAGAAAGAGGGAGGAGGTGGAGAAATTATGTGTCTTCCCTGTCCTGGCACCAGACCCGTCACAGTTGTTAGGGCTACCTAGACTGGACCGTCTGTCTCCATGGCTCCACACTGTGCCTTTAGCTTAGGATTGGATCTGTTTTCTCCACTTGCCTCTTGGCTCTGGCTTTCCTCCTTCCCAGTTGTTTGGCTTGGTCTTCTGAGCTCACTTCTATCTTCCTATACCCCACAAGCCCCCTTATCAAAAAGGAGTTGGTGAAAGCTTGGGAGTTTGAAAACTGTCAGTCCAATGGTTCGCCCTTGCCCCTTGAGCCTCTCTTAGCCAATGGCTTGTCAAATAAGGGGGAGCAGATGACTTATGAGGTTCCTTCATGCTCTGTGAGGCTGTGCTTCTGTGGTTCTAAGAAAGGCCCTCTGTGGCTGGGGCCTCTTGCTCACCCAGCTGTGGGACCCTGGGGGGATGGGGTGGGGACCGTGTTGGCAGCCAGAGTCTTTCCTAAAGCTTCAAAGGGGAACCCAGCACAGAGGGGCTGAACAGTTGGCATTTCAGGGCCCTTTCCTATGAAAGGGGACACTGAGGCTATTTTTCCTTGGCAGGTTAGCGCCAGGCTTTAGTTCTTACTGCCAAGACCTCCAGGGCAGGGATGGAGAGAGGGAGGGGCTCCAGATCAGTCCCTGATCAGAAGCAGATAATGAACATTTTGTCAACCAATTGATGCCCCTCCAAGGCCCTTCCCAATCTGGTCCCCAGCCCCCCTTAGGGCCTCACCTTCACCAGTGCCTCCACCAAAAGCCCCTCTACTCCAGCCAGGTGGGCCCTATGTGTCCTCTGCACATTCCCCTGTCAGTACAGGTCTCCTCACCTACCAAGGCTAATTCTGATTATATTGTTACTGTGAGCACTTTCCATTGGTTACCTCATTGCCCTCTCACACCAACCCTGGGAAATAGGTAATACAATATCATTTTCACCATGCTATAGATGGGTTATATGGAGGCTCCAAGAAGTATTATAAAATCCTCATGGTCTAGTTCAATTCTCTAGATTTTCAGATGAGGAAAACAAGCCTATTTCTTCAAAAGCCATCCTTGTCATAATAACATTCCATAGTCCCCTAAGTTTTATAACAGAAACCACTTCATACCCATTATCTCAGCTGATCCTCATAACAAGCCTGGGAGGCAGGTGCCATTGTGACTTCTGTTTCACAGATGAGGAAACTGAGGCCCAGAGAGGTTGTGACCTGCCCACAGGGTGGCACAGCTAGTAAGTGTTGGAGGCCAGACTCGACCCCAGGCTTCCTTAACAGCAAGTCCAACATATCAGCTGCCACCAAGGCACAATGGCTGCACATAGTAGGGCCTTAGTAGATCTTTACTGAGTTGAGTTTGCTTCAATGAAGCAAAGGCTGAACTGACCCCTCTATTTGAGAAGCTGTAGAGGGAATTCGTGCTGTAGAAAAGGGTTGGGCTTGATGCCCTCTGGGTTTGTTCTGGTCCTAAGAGTGAGGATTCTATGGACAAGGCACTGTGCTAGTGGGATGCAAAAGAAAATGCCAGATAATGGCAAAAGATGAATACAGAATAAAGGCATGGTCCCTCCCCTCAGTAAGCTTGCCATCTGGCTCAGGAGGCAGGACATGCCAACGTGAACAGATAACTGAGGGATTACAGCTTGGATTCTCAGCCAGTTCTTTGCATGTTTGTAGAATTCGGCAAATAGGAGTAGATTTCCTATCTTCTTTTGCTCATCCATGGTGATTCAAGCTGCTCATCCAGCTTGGATCTATGGCCAAACCAGTGAGCATGTCTGTTTGTTCTCTCTGGCCTCAGTTTCCTTTTCTGTAAAACAAGGGGTTTGGACACAGTGACCTCAAGACCTGCCAGCCCTGGATCCCATGGTCCTTGGATCAGCCTTCCAGTCCTGTGACAGAAGCTGGGATGATCACATTTCCTTGCCTGATTAAATTATAAGAGATTGAATCTTTATAACACTCTTGAATAACCCAGATGGATCCCAGGCCGATCCTGACTGCTGATTTCCCAGGGAAGGGAGTCCAGGCAGCCTTGGTGCACAAAAGTGATCAAAGTGCGTGGAGTGTTAAGTAGTAATTACCAGAGACATGGTGAAGAATAAGACCAAGCTGTCCCAAAGAGGCCTGGGATTCCTCGGGAAGTAGTGGGTTCCCCATCACTGCTTGTCTTCAAGCACAGGTGAGATGACTACCCATTGGGTGGTTGAATCTGGAGCTTGTGGGAATTGTAATATGACCCACCCGTGGAGCCTTTGCCTGAGCAAAGCCACGATGATTTTTTCCTCTCCCAGTGCTGGCCAGTGCATAGAAAGCTGGCCTTGGAAGCAAGACAACCCAAGTTCAAATCTTGCGTCTAACACATAATGGCCATATTGCCTTGGACAAACCACTTAATCCCTCAGAAACCCCCAAGCAACTCTTGGAAGTTATAAATTGAAGAGGAGGTGAGACACTAGCCAGAGGTTGGAGGTGCCCGCTCTAGGGGATTGTCACAAATCTCCCAGACCAGCAGGAAGTCGCTTCTTCATCATGTTTCCTTGGCTCTACCTGTGGGTGTGGCAAGGTAGCTTATACTTGCATCAAGGAATTCACAAACCCTGTCCAAAGTAAACCAAAAAATTCCAAATCACATTTTTTCCTCAGAGTCACAGCTCCAGGGAGATACATTTGCTGACCCTTTGAGGGAAAGCTTTAAGAAGCAGACCATGTTTAGTAGCAGAGAGTCCAGGAAACTAAGTCAGGGGATTGGGAAGGGTATCCTGGCTCCACTACTGACCAAGTCACTTAATTTTCTGAGGCTCAGTTTCTTTATCTGTAAAAGGAGTCAAACAGACTAGGTGATCTCTGTTAGAGTATGGTCAGTTCTAATACATCTGATCTTTCACTCCCCTTCCCCATTGTCCCACCCCAGCTTCCTCTGGACCTTCAACTGTTTCCAGATTGGATCATTCTTGTGCCCAGTTCACATTCCGAATTGTCTACACCAACCACACCACCCTATCTCCCTCTTCAGAAGACTGGAGATCATCCTCCCATCTGGCAAAGCTCACTTGGAAGCAGGAGGGTGGACTGGATGGCTTTCAGCTCATTCTTCTGGCCCTTTCTGTTGTCAAGTTGTGATTCTCTGATCCTGGGCCAAGTTAGCTGTGTAAGGAGAGCCTTGTATTGGATAGGCCCATTTTCAGTGACCACCTCCTCTCCTTTCTCCCTCCTCCCAGCCTAACCCAATTATTCTGAGTTGTGGGCTTGGATTTACCAATTTCCTTTGCTTTGATTTGGCCAAGCAGAACGATTCATGCTTAGGGGCTTGTGGCTGAGAAATCTGACCGTGCCTTGGATGAATCTTATAATGCCTGGGACATGGTCCCATCTCCTAGGTATGGTTCCAGTGGGGGAGGGAGGGGAACAATTACGGAGGGGCCAAAGCTTCCTGATAGATCTCTACTGATTGCGATTCCATATATCTCCTGCCGTTCCCCTTTAATGCACCTACTATGTGCAAACACTTTACTAGACATGGTGCCCCTGGTTTTAATTCAGGAAAAATTTCATCCTATACACATCTTCCCCTTTCCTGCTACAGTGTCTTTGTTCACAATCCTCTTCCAGAATGCCCTCTTGGCCTCTGGGTCCTTGATGGTTCCCATAGGAGCCAGTACAGTACTGTGAAAAGAAGTCACAGGACTTGAGTTCAAATCCTGCCTGTAACACATATACCTGTGCAACTTTAAGAAAGTCAATTAGTTCCCTTAATTGTAAAAATAGGAGGTTGGATAGTCCCTAGATCCCCTTCCTCCTCCATGAAGCCTTCCTAGCCTACCCTCGTCCACATGCTTCTCCTCCCTCCAAACCTTTACCACATTTACTGTGATAAGTGCCATGGCCCTGCCATTACCTGTGCCCTCCCTCAGTGACATGGACAGGATCTTGGGGGCATGGCAGGATTGGGAGGCCGAAATAAATGAGCCCCCACAGGGGACTGCAGGAGCAGCTATTTTGGTTAAGTTCAAGCACACTCAGAAAACTTCTATGAAGCACCCACTGTGCACTAGGGGCTGTGCATGGAAAGGCAAACACCTGCTAGAAGGGCTGAGCAGCCTCCTGCTTGATCTTCATGGACTTTAGCTTCCTCATCTATAAATGGCTGAGCTGGAGAAGTTCAATTGTGGCCAAGTCACCCCAATTTACACCTGGGCTCTCTCCTCCTTCTTTGGGTTGCTGAATGATTATCAGCATTTTAATGGTCTAAGCAAAACAAAGCACTAGACCAAGTGGACAGGAGGTATGGGATGTCTGGGGCACCCACAGTACTGGTTTTGAGCATCTTTCCTTTGAGCTCACAATACTTGGTCTTTGGTCCAGATCCTCCCTTATACAGACTGTCCCAAAGTTCAGTTGTAAGCTATGAAGGCTAAGCACAAAGACTTTTGGTACACCTTGTATTGATTCTGAATCTACTCCTCAACCTGAACCAGTGTGGTAGACATGGACAAGATGGCACGAAGACCTCCACTGTTGCCTTTTCCCACTGGATCACATCACCCAGACTTTAGTTTAGGTCTCTGCACATAGTGGGTGCAATTCCATGTCCCCATATCATGCTCAAAACTCAGGAGGATGGGAACAAAGGAGTGGTACCCACCCCTGAGATGAATGCACCAGTTACAAAATGATTCAGCATGTTGGAAGAGGATTGGATTTGGAGTCCATCCATCTATCCATCCATTGCATCCATCCATCCATCCATCCATCCATCCATCCATCCATCCATTCATCCATTCATCCATTCATCCATTCGTCATTGATTAGAGAAACACTTGAGTGCAGTGGAAAGATGTTCTATTTGGGTGCTGAATTTGGTGCCTCCAGACCTGAGTTTGAATCATGATTCTGTTACTTACTGCTTGTATGATCTTAAGTGATTTAACCTCTTTAGGCCTCTGAGGTCCCTTGCACCTTCAGACCTGTGAGGCTATGAGTTAGTGCCTATTACATACCAGATGCCATACTAGGTGTTGGAGATAGTCCCTGCCCTCAAGGAACTGATGGTCTCCTGGGGGATGGCGATGACCATGATGAGGACAACTAGCCTTTATATATTGCTTTAAGGTTTGTGTCTAGATAACACAACATATTGAATGAATAAATGAGTGAAAAGACATTTTTAAAATATTTATTATGTGCCCAAGACTGGGAATACAAATAGAAAAGTAAGATAGTCCTGCCCCTGAGGCCCTGACATGTGTAGATGGATTGAGCCACAGGACAGATAGAATAGCCCAATGGGCCCCAGGTGTCTAAAAGGCATAGTACAGGGTAGATACTAAGATACAGTGGGTTGGAGGGTGTGGTGGTAGAGCAGATGGTAAGGCACAATGGTTCTCCATTTTGTCTGAAGGGATGTAGTTGGTGTCTCCCTGTTCATTTAAGCAGTGTAAGCAATAGAGGGGGTGCCTGGTTCTAGCCTGCCACTTTTGGGTAGGGGAAAGTAGTTCAAGGTTTGGAGTAGAGAAAGGATTCTTGGACCCCTCTCAAAGAAGAAAGGACAGGTGGTCAGCACCCAGAGGTGGAGGGAATGGAAGAAAGCATTGGATGGAAGCTTTGGGGTAGGGTGGAGATGTTCTTGCCTTTATCTCTGGTTTCCAGATTGTATTTAGTTCCTAGATAACTAAAAATAAATAACCAATGTTGGAATGGGGGAAGAAGTATGGAAACTAACACTGGAGAGAATCAGAGAAGGCCTCATGAAGGGGATGGCTCTTGATGGTCTTAGGGGTTCTAAGAGAGGTGAAGAAGTAGAACCCTCCAGGCCTGGGCATGGGGCAGGGGCAGAACCTGGGCCAAGACATGGAGTCAAGAGATGGCATACCATGTTGAGGGAGCCCCAAGTAAGCCAGTAGAATATAGAATGCACATGTGAGGGGGAGTAAAGAGTCTGAGAATGCACTCAAATGCTGACTCTGATTTCCAGTTTAAATCCTATGACCTGCTTAAGGTCCATTACCAGGCAAGAGATCCGTCCCTTGAAGAGAAGTGATTTGCTCATTGTAGCAAAGCTAGTGAAGTGTTGGAGCTGGGCCTCCAAGTCAACTTTCAAATTCAAATAGAACCAGAACTTTTTCCATTACATTCTGAGGTTCTAGTGCTGGGTGATACTGGGAAGTTTCCTGAATATCTCTGAGCCACAGTGCCTTCCTAAGATGAGAGGGTTGAATTAGATGACATCCTAGGATCCAACAAGTAGTGATGGGGAGTGTCCAGTACAGACTGCATCAGGGATACAGCACTGAGGTCAAAGGTGCCTGGCTCAATACACTTAGGGACTTTAGTTGGCATTCTCAGTGCAGAATGAGTAGCTAATTAGCATTTTCTCTTTGGTATTGATACAAGGATTTTTAATAACTAGCAATGAGATCCTTCTGATCTTTTGCCTATGTGAGGCCACCTGGAATCTTGGCCAAGGGCAACAGAAAGCCTCCCTTCACCAGGTTGCCTTGTTGGGCTTATGGAAAGGGACACATCTCTTGCTTGGTCACTGCCGTTCAGCAATCATGGAACCCAAAGAGCTAGAGTTGGAAAAAAAAAACCAAAAAACTTCTGAGGTCATCTAGCCTAATTCCCCTTTTTTACAGGTGGGGAAACTGAGTTCAAATTCTGACTGACCTTGAACAAGTCACTTCCTCCTCTCTATGACACAGTTTCCTTACTCATAAAAAGGAAGAGATTGGACAAGATAACTTCTCAGATCCTTGCCAGCTCTAAATCAATCTAATTCATTCCAGCCAGCATACATCAGATTCCATGACCCCACTGAAGGCTCCCTCTAGCCCCGCCAATTCTAGGGTTGTTTTCATGGCAGCCCCATCTCAGCTTGTTTAATAAGAGAGCTCGTGCCCAGTTAAAAGCATTTCTGGCATCTGGGGGCAGGTGAGGGAAGGATTTAGTTGGAGGAAGAGAGCCTTCCGGGTGCCCCTGAAATCACCCCTCTTTGGGTCACTACTACCCATGGAAAGCTGGCCTTGGGCCTAAACACTCACTCCTTGCTGTCCAGTTTACAGAGAGAAGGTACAGAAAACAATTAGCCAACACAAGGCAGGATGTCATCAATTGGGTATCAGACTATGATGTGGGCAGACAGTAACTGGCTTACAGGTCATATGGTCTGGCTTGGCATCTCTAAGACCAACCCAAAGAGAGTGGACCTGACCAGTATGCTTCCTATCATGTAGGAGCTGGGCTGAAAGTTGAAGGCCATTCAACATGGGTCTTTGATCCAGAGACAGTTGTCTGTTCTCCACTCAGAATCAACCTAGCTTTCCTCTCTTTGAACCTTCTCTTCCCCAACCAACTTCCTCCTCATCCCTTGTGATGATGACATGCCCAGCTTTGTGATCTGGAGCTGATTTCCCTCTTCTTTCCTCCCTCCTGTAGAAACTGAAACTTCATTTGACCAGGAGACGAGAACCCCGGGATACATCATTGAGATGTAACTGTCCCCCAGGTAAGGAGCAGCTGGGGTAAGAAGGGCATGGGGCAGAGGGAGTGTTTCAGACACGACCCTGGGTGATGTCCTGACTGCCACTGGTGTGTGTGTGTGTGTCCACCCCCAGGGGGAGGGGTAATGTGACCCCAGCCGTCAGCAAAAATGCAATAATCCTAGAGGAGTCTAATGGGGGATTTTGCTCATAAAGTTTATAAAACCTTATTGGCCTCCCTGAGCTGGATAGGAGGAAGTGTGTTATATTGTTGAATTTGAAACCTAGAGACCCAGGTTTGGATAAAAACTCTGCCTTTAACTTGTTGTGTGTTCTTTCATAAATCCTTTTCACTGTCTGGTCTCAGTTTTCCTATCTGCGAAATGAAGTAGTTGGGTTACGTCACCACTAAGAATTTATTAACTCTCCAACTGTAACTTGAAGGCAACGTAGGTCAGTAAAAAAAGAAAAAAGCGTGCCAGTTTGTGGTTGGGGGCCCTGGTTTCAAATCCTGGCTTTGTCGTTTGCTACCTGCATGACCTTGGGCCAGTCTCTGGACCTCAAGTTTCCATATGGACAAAATAACTTCTGAGGTCCTTCCAACTCCAAATTGTACAATCCTGTAAAAGCCAATGTGTTTAACTATAGCTGACTTGAATTGCCTTCCTCTCCTTCCCCCAAGCACCTCCCCCCCAAATAAAATTTTATTTCCCTTTTTGTAATGCATTTGTCCGCAGCACCCTGTGGTGCTAGACTGCTGCCGCTGCTAACTGGCATTTATAGAGCTTTAAAGTATACAGAACACTTTATGAACTTTATTGTATCCAAGCCGCAAAGTGCCACCTTTTACAGAAAGTCTTCCCTCTTCTCTTTGCCCAGCAGCTCATGCCCTCCTCCCACCAAACTTACCTTGTACGTTTATATCTTGTCTCCCCTGACAGAATAGAAGCTCCTTGAGGGCAGATATTGTTCATTTTTGTCTTTGTATTCACAGTGCCCATAGGTCCTGGTACCTAATATGTGAATGAATGGATGGATGGATGGATGAATGGATAGATGGATGGATAGAGAGATGGATGGATGGATGGATGGATGGATGGATGAATGGATGGATAGATGGATAGGTGGATAGATGGATGGATGGATGGATGGATGGATGGATGAAAAAGCCCTTACTAGGTATCATGTACTTTGCTCAGCACTTGAGACCCAAATATGTACAAGCCAATGAGATAATCCCTGCCCTCAAGGTGCCTACATTCTAATAGGAGAAGACAACACATAGAGGGTAACTGGTGATGATAGAATTCCAGGCCTGAAGTCAGAAAGACTCATTTTTCTGAGTTCAAATCTGGCCTCAGACACTTAGTAGCTGTGTGACCCTGGTCAAGTCACTTATCCTTGTTTGCCTCAGTTTCTTCATCTGTCAAATGAGCTGGAGAAGGAAATGGCAAACCACTCCAGTTTTCTTTGTCAAGAAAACCCCAAATGGGGTCACAAAGAGTTGGAAATGACTGAAAACGACTGAACAACAATAACAGATTTAGAGAGGAGAGGCTGTTGGCTGAGCTCATGCTGTGCTGGCCTAAAGTGAAATGGTGGAGAGCGGAATGATCTGGAACAAGAGAAAATGAAAGCTGACTTCTCAGAGGCCAAGTGCCAGGTGCTTAATAATGCTTATTGGCTGATGGAGCCAGTGTCTGCATTATTACACCCATTTTACCAATGAGGAAACTAAGGCTCATAAAAGATCATTGACTTGACTGTGGGTCCCACAGCTAGTAAGGAGCAGAGACAGAATTTGAACCAGGCTCTTCCTGACTCCAACCCTAGGTATGTATTCACAGTCCCTGTTTCTCATCCTCTTACTGAACTCTGAGCTCTATGAGGGCAGGGACCTTTCTTATCCAAATTCTGCATCACTCCCAATGCCTGACACAGTGCTCAGCACACAGTAGGTCCTTTACAATATGTGCTGAATTTAGCTGAATTTGGCTTAAGCTTCCCCTTTTCAGGGAAATTCCATTTCATAGAAAGCAGCCAGGCACAGTGGAAAGAGAAGGGGGTGAGGAATTAGGACGCCCACACATTAGTCTTGATTCCAACACTAACTTGCCTGGAGACCTGGAACATGGCAATCGTAGTTTCTACCCAGCTTACCCAGGGAGTTGTAGAGAGAAAATAAATGTAAAAATATCTTGTATAAATAAGCAATATAAGGATAAGTAAACCATATAAAACTTACATGGGCACAAATAAGCTCTCTAGAGTCTACACAAAAATAAGGTATATAAATAAGTCATATTTTTCTTTAAAAAAAGGATTATTATGGAGGGTAGGAGCAGAGGCCTACCTACACCCAAGTTGCCTCCACACCCACCAAATGACCTAGATTTTCTCACCCACACCCCTAGTGAGGAAGGGAGAAGGGCAAGTAAAAAAAAAGTAAAAATGTTTGAGCGATTATCATGGGTGCAGCATCACATTCTAGTGGAAAGAGCACTGCTCTGGGTCCTAATCTTGTCTCTGCTTCTTACTTCTGGTATAAGGAAGCCCCAAGTGACCCTGGACAAGTGATTTGAACCCTTTGGGCCTCACATCTGTAAAATGAGGAATTGACCCTTAAGGTCCCTACCAGTTCTGAATATATGTGTAGTGTCTGAGGGCACCTCCTTCTTCAACTCATGGGGGGGCCACCAGAAAAGGCTATTCTAGGTTCAAGGTTCTCTGTAGGTCAACATTCACTAAAACCATGTCTCATGAGCCCCCACCGCTGTGTTTATCTTTAATAGTCAGAGGTCACAAGTCAATCAAAGCAAAGGCCCACACGTAAGGATGCGGCACTTACACGTTGGTATCTTGTGGCTGGGGCAGCCACATCGAGGGACTTCAACTCAGCAGCTCAAGTTTCCCACACAACAGGGCCACTGGTACCTTCTAGTGATATGACTGAGCTGCTCCCACTAGGCCTGCCACATACTGCTAGTCTCTGCCATTTACATAGGCTTACTGAATACACAGTCATTCTCCCAGTTCTGATATCATTGCTTCTTCATGAGGAGTGACCTCTGCCATGTTCTCTTTTTAAAAAGCAGCCACATTTGCCTCAGTCATAGCACCAGCACCAGCCCTCCCTGGGGAAATCCTGCGAGGACTTGACGGAGCAAGCCATCCCATTCCCTTTGGAGACCTGGATAAGAGACCTCTCATCTCCCAGGAAAATTTTTAAATTTGTTTCAAGTGCCTTGTTCATTAGAACAAAGAGCAGAGCTGCTCTTGGTTCTTCAGAACATACAGTTGAAACACTGCAACCTTAATACCTAACCATGCCTTCAGGCTTCCTTTTTTTTTTTTTTTTTTTAAGGCTTGACCTTCCTGGTTTAGGTGTCCAACGACAAACTTGCTCTAACATAGGGTGACCATTCCCTATGCCTCTTGCTTTTAAACTCCAAAGTCTAGACTATGCTTTTTCTTCATCTTCATCCACATAGAGGTTCTTCACCCAGAGGAATCATGCTTTCCTAATTTTTCGGTTTCAAGTATCTTCCTCCTCTTCTACATAAATGAGTGGATGTGGAAAAGGTACAGACACAAAGCTGAGCCCATCAGACAAGGTCATTGTCTCTCCTACCTGCCACATTCCTGGCCTTTCATGTGCAGATTCAGACTGCCTAAACCCCTAGCAGTGAAATCACCCTTACATATGGTCCTGGGAGTCCCTCCCTGGGCTCATTTTCTTCCTCTGTGAAATGCAGGGATTGAACCAGAGAAGTTCTCAATTGAATTCCAGCTTTAAAATTCTAGGATCTAAGGGGAGAGTTAGAAAACCTTGAGCCACAAGGTGAAGGGAGAGGATAGCCCTTCCCTTCATTCTGATCACTCCTCACACAGCCCCCATCCTGGCTTAGACCCTTTATCACCTCCTCCCTGGACTACTAATTGGTCTCCCCAGGCCGCTCCATCCACACAGCTGCCAAAAGAATTTTCCCTGAAGTGCAGGGCACTCCTCTAAATAAATAAACTTCAGTAGCTTTCTGTCGCCTCTGGAGGCAAATATAACTCCTCTGTTTGGCTTTTAAAGCCCCTCACAAGTCAGGCCCACCCCAGCTTAACAGCCTCATCACTCTCCTTCTCAAAGCTGGGCCTTCTCTCCGTTCTTTCCATACTTTCTCTATCTCCGTGCTCCAAGCTTTTGACCAGTCACCCTCCATGCCTCGGGGCGCTCTCCCTTCTACCTATGCCTCGTATAACCCTCCTCTTTGTGCATGCTCAGCTCAAGTACACGCATTAAGCCTTTCCTGGTATCCGGGACTGCTAGTACCCTCCTTCTTGTATTTAGTTAACCTGTTTTTCATCATGTCCGACTCTTTGGGGTTTTCTTGGCAGAGATACTGGAGTGGTTTGCCATTTCTTTCTCCAGCTCAATTTACAGATGGGGAAACTGAGGCAAACAGAGTTAAGTGACTCAGCCAGGGTCACACAGCTAGTCTGAGGTCACAATTGAACTCGAGTCTTCCTGACTCTAGGCCTGGTGCTCTATCCACTCCCGTGCCAAGCTGTCCCACGGTTTTATTTTGTACACATATATATGTAGATGTAGATGTAGATTTATATATCCGTACTGTCTTATCCAATGGCAAGGAAACTCCTCAGGAGCAGGGATTATTTCTCTACTTTTTCTTCCCTTTTGTATCCCATCACATAGTACAGTGCTTAGTATACTAAAGGTGTTTAATAGATGCTTATTGGTTGATAGCTGCAAGTTATGGTAGAGAGAGTGATGAATCTGCAGTGAAAGGGTTGGGCTTCAAATCTCAGCCATCCCACCTGAGTGACTTTGGGCAAGTCGGCTCATCTCTCTGGACCTCAGTTTCCTCAATTGTAAAGTAAGGTAGAAGGACTCGGGACAGCTAGAGTTCAGTCAGCTCTAACTCTCCAATCCTAGGATTAAACGTTGGTGGCCGCCAGCAGAGGAGACACAGAAGCTGAGGTCCCGGCTGAGTCAGAAGTGGGCTTTTCTATGCTAGTCTGTGGGATTAGTGTCCCAGGTTTTTAGGGATGGGGAAGACAGGTTTTATAGAATGGGATTGCTCCTGAATAAGGTTTGCCTGCTCCTTTAAGGCTCCCAGCTGAAGCTAGTTAGGGGGTCATCTGGGTTAATTAAAAGGGTGTATGGAAACCCTGGGAAACTCCCTCCCACCAGGCACAGGAGATTGGGCTCTGGGGGCGGGGAAAGAGGATCTGGAGGTTAATGAGATGATTCTTGGCTCTCAAACAAAAAGAAAATGGGGGAGTCCTAGGGGAAGGACCATTTGCTGGAGGAATCTGAATGCCCCGGGGGAAGTAGTGACCTGTGAGAAGAGCTGGAAGGACCCACAGGTCTCACCTTCTGATTGAACATGGAAGCTATTGATTGTGTCTAGAGTTCTCAGATGGAAAGGGCTAATCAGCGAACAGGAGAACCAGAGAGAACTTCGGAGATCAGGTCCGGCCTGCTCATTTTACAGGAAGAGGAACTGAGGTCCAGAGAGGGGAGCTAGCCCCGGTGGCCTGACTAGTAAACAACAGCTGTGGGTTCAGGTCTTACGCCTTTGACACACTCCCCCCCCCCCATTCAGTGGTCTTCTATTACACCCCATTACCTCTCTGTCGTGTGGGGAAAACCCAAAACTTGTGTTTTTAGAGATGAGCCAAGTGAAAGAACCTGGACAATGGGTGGGTGAGGGGGGAGAAAGACTTTTACAATTACAATGGGAAGGAGAAAACACCACGAGCAGAGAGAGGACTCTGTCTTTAGAGCTTCTGCTATGGGGAGGGATGCTACTCTGAGATGGGAGTACAGAACTAGAAAGTGGCGATGCCTGCCCTCAAGAAGCTTACCTTCTATTAGGCTTGTGCCTGGAAGTTACAGAAGTAGCAGCATGGGTTCATGGGGAACCCTGGGTCAAGAGTCAGCCTGCATTCAAGTTTGACACTGTGCAGCCTGGGACAAAACACTTAGTAGAGTGAACCTCCATTTCTCCTCAGTAGATTGAGAAGAACTGGAATTTATAATAGAAATATATAATATATTATATAATAATATAATTTATATATATAATTTATAATAGAAATTTATAATAGCAAGGTGGTAGAATGGCTAGGGGCCAGTCTTGGGCTAGGAAGGCCTGGATTCAAGTCCTGCAGGGGCAGCTCTAATAAAAGAGCTGTGATCCTGTGAGTTTCCTTGCTAGGGATATCCCCCACACACAGACCAACTCACAAGTCTACCACAACCTGTATTAGCTATGTCACGCGGGTTACAATGAGTCTGAAAAGAGACAAAAATATGGATTTCAGCTTTTATGAAGAAGAGGAAGCTGGGAGTAGAGATTCGAGAAGGAGCCCTTTGGAAAGGCTGTGCTGCGCTGGAGGCCCCCACCGGGCTCCTCCAGAGCTTTGCCCATGCCAGAGGTACTCAGGTGGAGAAAGGAAGGTTATAAGCATTTCTATAAGGACAACAACAAGCTAACATTTCCATAGCACCTACTATGTGTTAAGCACTTTGCAAACCTTATCTCATTTAGCTTCACAACAATCCTGGGAAGCAGGGTTGTACTACCAGCTGCCAATGAGAGAAAAGGGGGCCAGGGTGGGGAGACAGAGACAGAGGAAGGTGGTGGAGGGAGAGAGGGGCCTGCCTTCGTGATAGATGTCAGGCCAGTCTGCTTGGAGCTGATTTAATTTGCTTGCAGCGGCAGGAAAGCCCACTGACAAGGAGATACTGGATCTGGCCCTTTGAGTGCAGCCCGATCTGATCCTCTTCTACCCCCACAGGCCCATAGAGAGTTGTTGTATTTCCTCTTCCCCCACCCCTCACCAGGTTTCCTGAGGACAGCATTTGAACCTTGCTGATCTTTGTGGAAATATCAGAGAGGAAGGGGAGGGGGAGGAGATGCTGCCTGTACCTTCAAGCAGGCCAGCCCAGAGGAAACTGTGAAGTGCCAAAGAGACCTGGGAGTGACCTTAGAGAAAATCGAGTCCAAATGTCTCATTTTACAGATGAGGAAACTGAGGATCCAGGCATCTCCTCCCTTCCTCTCCCATGTACCAGTAACCTCAGCCCCCAAGGGCTTTCCATTGTAACCCCCTGCCCAGAATCCCAGGAGGTCCCTTCTGAGTTTGCCTAAGCTGATCTGGGTTTGCTCTTCTGGCTGTAATTAGGGCAAGTGGCACCAACTACCTGTGGGGACAGCAGGGAGACCCTGAGACAGCACAAGGCTGGGACAGATCTGGGGTTGAGGGGAAGAACTCACCTGGGCTACTGGGAATGAAGAGGAAGTAGTTTCTGCCAAGTAGGCTCAAAGTTCGGCTATTTCTAAACTGCCAAAGGAGAAGGGCTGTTCACACCCTCTAAATTTCAACATCCTGGGGGCAAAGCTCTGGTCACCCTGTCTTAGTTTCAGCTCTGCTTTAGGTTTTTCCAGATCTCCCCATCACCACCAACATATCAAGAGTATATTTCAGGTCTTGGTGCTTACCAGTTCCCCAACTCTATTAATTGACAGTAAGGTATTAATGGCAGAGGATGGCTTGACCTATCATTGCCTGTTCCTAACACATTCTTTATATGCTGGTGCTCTAGGAATGGTCAGAGATTGGAAGGAGACATTAGGGGGTGGCAGGAGAGAGAATGCTCCAAGCTTTTACCAGGTCATCATGCACTTAAGAGCTATAAAGGAATTATAGAGATCGTCTAGTGACGTCCAGTTCCAGAAATGTACAGATGGGGAAACTGAGGTCTGTAGGGGTTGGGAGTAGGGAATGACTTACCCAGAGTCACCCAGATGACCAGGGCCTCTGAATCCAGGGCTGGCACTTTTCTCACTCTGCTACATGGGAGTGTGAAGCTGACGACATTCTTCCCCTGCTTGTACGTCTTGGTGAGGGCAGTGAGATGTGCTGAAAAGAGACTCTTTTGCTCCTTGGATGTGTGTATATGACCCTGGGTAAGTCATTTCCTTCCTCTGAGCTTCAGTTTCCTCATTTGTAAAATGAGAGTCGTGGATAAGATTATCTCTGAGGACCTGAGTGGGGCTTATATGCATGACTACTACTACCAGAATGCCTTCCCCTGAGGGCAGGGCCACTTGTCCATCTCATCTCTGAATCTCTCAGAGTCTAACACTCTGCTAGCTCTTAAGTCCAGTGATTTGAGTTTCAAGCCTCCCTTGATTTTTTTTCAATACTCAGTGAATGGTTTCTGCCTGGTGTCTCTCTTGGGGTCTGCTGTCAGAATGCACCAAATAAACGCACAATCATCCTGACCTCTGTGGCCAGCCACATTCTAGCTGAGACGCAGAACTTGTGCCTTCTCTGTCTTCCTTCTGTGGCTGGGATGCCAGCAACTGGCCTGAGTCAGGGACTCTGTCTGTGGGTAGTTTTCTTCTTCTCCAAGGCAACTCAGGTGCCAGGACTAAATCATGAGCAGAGCCCTCTCCCTCACCCTCTCCCTTCCAGCCTGACCCTTGCCAATAAACTCTGGGACTCCTCCCTGGCTCCAAATAAATGCCTTCTGGATAACACTGGGCAGCCTCCGGCTTACCAAGGCCATGCAATGGGCAGAAGGAGGAGTGAGCAGATTGGAAGTGGGATGATTCAGGATGGGAAGCCAGAAGTCCTGGTAGATTTGAGGGTCTCAGGGACCTTGACTCAGAGGGATATACCCAAGAGCTGCTTACAGAAAGTACTGACTTGGATGTCATAGGAGGGGCACACAGTGGGGCTTTCTGAGCTCTCAAGTGAAGCATTTAAGGACGAGGGACCCAAGAACTCCCCCCTTCTCCCCTCCCCCACCCCACTATAGATGAACAAGGAGCAACAACACAGAGTACACCACAAAGTGTGTAGGCTTTGGTTCTGATTCCTAGCTCTACCACTGACTAAGCTGTAGGACCTTGGGCAAACTCCCTCCCTCCTCTGGGCCTCAGTTTCTTCATCTGTAAAAGGAGGGGGCTGGGCTGCACTGCCTCCAAGGTCCTTTCTCATTTTACATCTGTGATGTAAGTGGACTTCCAGGGCTTTTGTACTTGGGACAAGGATGACAAGCCCCCATTGGGGAATAGAGAGCAGGAATAACAGCCCTGCTGTGGGGAGACAGAGAACCCAGGACACTAACACAAAGATCTGCTGAGATTGCTCTGGAGTAGGGGATGGGAAAGTGGCTGATGGTTGGGGGAGAATAAGGGGAGAGCTTGCTGCACCCCAACATCTAGTAACATGAACTCACTGCTTCCTCAAGTCTGTTGTCTCTGCCCAGAAGGATTACAAGCAGCAATCTTGAATTCTATGACCTGATCACCCTCATATGCCCAGACTCCTAGATATAACCCAGTAGACTCCCACAGGCATCAAGTCAGGTGTTTTAGGGTTGTGAAAGGCTTTCCAGGCGCTGTTTGGGACTGAAAATAGCAAGCTGTACCTGGCTGTGGGACTTCGAATCAATTCCCCTCTTTCAGCCTCAGTTTCCCCTCCTGTCTTCAAACAATTACTAACTGTAGGACTCTAAGCAAATCATTGGATCTCAGTCTGCCTCTGTTTTCTCATCTGTAAAATGAAGATAAGAAGAGCACCCACCGCCAAAAGTTATTGTTAGGATTAGGATCAAACAAGATGTGTGTGTGTGTGTGTGTGTGTGTGTGTGTGTGTGTATACATATTCTTTACAAACCTTAAAGCTCTATATAAATGCTAGCTATTAAAAAGTTAATTCAATGATTTATAAGAGCCTGAGCAAAGCTTTATTCAGCTCCCTTGTGGTGAGTGCTTTGAGAAAAGGGCGTCTGTCTTGTCTCACCTTTGAATCTCTTCCTGAGACTAGACTGTGTTCAGCTGGTGCTCAACAAATGCTCATTTGTATCTGTCCTATCTCTGTGGTAAAGCTAGCTGAGCTGAGATTGCCTGCCTCAGTTGGCCAGATTGTACCTCTCCTAATCTAGGGCTTTGCTGATCCTCCTAGTTTTTCTTCTCTTTGGGCCTCTGCCCCCAAATCATTTTCGGTCTACTTTGTAAACATCTAGGTTTTAAAACAATTTTTTGTTGAACTCTTTTATTTTAATATCACCAACATTTCTGAATCTATTTCTCCCCTTCTCCTCTCCAATGAGCCATCCTTTGTTACAAAGGTTGAAAAAATAAAGAGGAGGGGGCAGCTAGGTGGCACAGTGATTAAAGCATGGGTCCTGGAGTCAGGAGGACCCGAGTTCAAATTTGGCCTCAGACACTTAACACTTAATAGCCATGTGACCTTGGGCAAGTCACTTAACCCCAATTCCCCTGCCTTCCTCCCTCCAAAAAGCAAAAAATAAAATAAGATAAATAAAGAGGAAAAAGAACAGCTTAGCAGAACTAACCCACAAACACATCAACTGAATCTGGCCATGTATGCCACACTCCTAGCTTCCCGCCTCTGCAAGAAAAGGGAGTGGAACACATTTTCTCATCTCTTCTCCTAGTTAAGGTTGGTCATTACTTCACTTTTATATATATTCCCCAGTAGACTGTAAACTCTCTGAAGGCAAGAACTACTTCATATTTTGTCTTGGCAAGTCAAATGTGGAAGGAAATTCTGGATTCTTGGTTCCAAAATCTAACCTATCAAGAATAATTCTTCTTAATTTAAATTATTCTCTTCTAAGTAGAAATGCTGAGAGATAGAGCGGATCCAAGACTAGACAGAGTGCCCCTGTGGCTTTGAAAATCTCTCTCACACAAACACACACACACACACACACACACACACACACACACGCATGACATTTCAAAGTTACAATTATAGCCTTCCAACACAATGGACAGAATTCCACACTGAGACAAAGCATCCCTACAGGGTGCAGGGCAAAGTTCAGCTAACTCTGCTTTGTCACATGGGACAATAGTCACTTAAGTCTGGGCACACCCTTACTTAGAGTGTCGGTTTCCTAAAATCCTTCCATCCCTCTTTGACCACGCCCATCAAGGTGCTGGGCATTCTTGACCTTTTGTGTGTTGTGGACCCTTTGGTGAAGCCCCAGGACCCTTCTCAGGGAAAAAAAAAATGCTTTTAAATAATTGAAGGAAATGCTCAATTTCAGTGAGAAGTTATCAAGGTGGAACCTTTTCCCCTTCAAGTTCATGGAACCCCTGAAATCTCTCCCCAGACCCCCAGGTTAAGGTGGTTTGCTTTAAGGACTCTCCTGTCAAGCTAGTCGTGTCCTCCAAAGAGACTTCTATTACCAGAAGGAACCAAAGCCTTTTTACTAATGTTAGTCCGATCAATACCCTGATTCCTTCAGGTGAGAGGGAATCCTCAAGACTTGAGTTTGGCCAAGATGTTCTGCCAGTCTACTTTGGGTTGTTGTTCAGTCATTTTCAGTCATATCTGACTCTTCATGGTCCCATTTGGGGTTTTCTTGGCAGAGACACTGAAGTGGTTTGTCATTTCCTTCTCTAGCTTATTTTACAGATGAGGAAACTGAGGCAAACAGAGTTAAGTGACTTGCCGAGGACCATGTAGTTAGTGTCTGAGTCTGGATTTGAACTCGTCTTCCTGCCTCCAGGAGCCACCTAGTTGCCCCTATAACTGAGGTTCCTACCCTTAATCCATTTTTTCCAGGGCCTTCAGTTATTTTTGACTTTTTACCTATTTTTCAAGTGGCTAGGCTTTAGAGTAAGATGATTTTTTTTTAAAGTTTTCTTAATATTTCTAGAAGGAATAGGCTGGGGGGGGGAATGGGAAAAGTGGGCTCTGCTTCCCTGCCAAGGCCTAGCCTGGTGGCTGACACATTCAGAGCTGGCCCTCAGTAAGTGTCTGTTGAATTGACTTCTTCCCAAGCGTGCTGGCAAGGGCTGGTGCCCACACATCCTGAGCCTGCTTGTTTCCTGCACCCTGGCACCAGATTTGGCCCCCGGCTGCCTCCCGACACAGGAAGGGCTGGTGGCCAGGGCTTCGGCTTGGGGCCTGGCCAAGGAGCCTTTCACGGTCACTTTTTAGATGCCTCATCCCATTAATTAGCTTCTGCTCATTTATAATCAACACAAAGAAAAGAGCAAGTTTCCTGCTTAGCTGTCTAGACCGCAAAGGTTTATGCTTCTCCTCAAGGGGAAACATTTGCCCCAAAAAGAGCATACTGTTTGCAGATGCTTCAAGAACACCTGCCAATGATTGCCATAATAACACTATAATGATAGTTCATGTTTCCGTAGAGCTGCTGATCAAACCTCAAGACAGACTGAATTTTAAGGAAGATTTTCCCTGAATTCAAGACAGTTCAATTGTTAAAAATCCGATAAGCATTTATTAAATATCAACTGTGTGTAAAGTAAAGCACTGTACTTGGTGGTAAAAAGTCGTGAATCTGAAATGGACCCTCCACCAGACAAGGCCACCCTCTGACTTCCATTTTCAGGGTCATAGGGTAGGTATAATTATCCCCATCTTATGGATGAGGAAACTGGGGTTCAGGGAGTTTAATGAGGTTCCCAAGGCCATTGGACCCCATTCCTCTGTCTGGGAAAGTGCAGGGTGGTGACCCTGAGTTGTGGAAGGCTACGCAGTCAGCTTTACCAAACTGAAAAGCCATTAGTTCTGAGGGGCCATGCAATGGTGCCTCTGTTGTCTGAGGACCGATGAGTCAAAGGATCAGTTGCAGAAGTACAGGATGGAGAAGACAAGGCAACAAGCAATTACCATGTGTTAGGTACTGTGGCAAGGCACAAAGCCAAGCCAAAAGAAAGACAGGCTCTGCTCTCCAGGAGGCTGTAACCCAACGGGGAAGACAAAGCATCAAGGGCAGTGGTGGCCAAGGGTTAGCTGAATTAGGTTGGATTGGATTGAATCTGACTAGTTCTTATAATGTCTGTGCTTGAAAGTAATTGGTTTATTTGAAAAGGCCTATAATTCAGGTGCTTCTTAAATGAGGGTTAGACCATCTTCCTGACTCTTAAATTAGCGAAAACCAGCAAGCAGTTACTGTATTTTATAGGACTAGCCAAAGTGGAACTGTCTGCCTTGGAGAGAAGGAATGAAAAGAAAGGAAAAAGGGAAAAAGGAAGGAAGGAAGGAAAGAAAGAAGGAAGGAAGGAGGGAAGGAGGGAGGGAGGAAAGAAGGAAAGAAGAGAAGGAGGGAGGGAAAGAGGATAACATGAAGGAAGGGAGCATTTATAAAGTGCTTACTACGTGCAGACACTGTACTAAAGTCTTCAAATGGAGTTTGGATGATCAGACCTCTGAGACAGAATTCCTGTTCAGGCATGGTTTGAACTAGATGGTCTTAGAACCATAGGAACCTAGCTCTAGAGCTCAGGGGAACTCAGGAAGCTGTGTAGTTTTTCATTTTATAGATGAGGAAACAGACCTAATATCAAAAAAGGATGTCCCAAAAGTCTTAGTGCAGTTTTAGACTTCAGTAGCTAAGACTTTGGGGATACCCTATATTCCATCTCCCACCTCCATGCCCTTGCCTAGCCTGCTCACTATGCCTGAAATGGTCACCATCCTCACCTCTGCCACTTGCCCAAGTCTACACAGGTATTTGAACACAGGTGCTTAGACTCCAGAGTCAGTTTTTGAAGTCCCTTCTGATTGTGTGACTCTAAGTAGGTAGGAGATATTCTTTTACCTAACAGAGCTTTCTATTCCTGCAATAGCTCAGAAAATCTGATTCAAACTATTTTAACAAGCATTCACTATGCACCTAATGTGTGCAAAGTACTGAGTTAAGTGGTTTACAAAAAAAAGTCAGTTGAGGCCACCATATTGAAACTAGTGAAAGCTGAAAGCCATCTTTGAAGTAGATGACTTCCAAAGGAAGAAAGCCAAGTTGATGGGTGGGAGATGGGCCCTCAACCTAAGGAAGCTCCCCGTCACTCTGGAGAGTAGTTGCATCACCCCTGTCCAAGTGGCAACAATCTACAAGCCCCCTCACTGGCCCCAACAGCTGCTCTTCCAGCCAGGTGCCGGCTAGGCCTTGGAAAACGACTCTACCATCTGCCCCTCACTGTACCTCTTTGGAGAGGATGATGTTTTAGACATATCCAGGGAAAACTCCCAAGTTAATTTCTCCCTCCTTTCCTCCCCCCAAACCCTTCCAGAGCTCTAGAGCCCCTCCTTCAACAAGACTGACAACATATGTTCCTTGGCGATCTCCCACTCTGCTGACACCAAAACCGTCACCAGAATTTCATGTTCAGTGAATAAGAGGGAAAATTTTCCCTTGAGATGCATTCAAAGATGGCACATAAGAACAAGAGTTTCTACTTCTCCCTTCCTTGGACAGGAGAGGAAGAGAAAGAATGTTGATGAATTGATGGGATGCCCACCCATTAGCAAGGTTCACAGCCTTGGAGGTATATCTGACTTTTCCATCTCCCCC
Source organism: Pseudochirops cupreus (assembly GCA_028627135.1). Classification (NCBI taxonomy): domain Eukaryota; kingdom Metazoa; phylum Chordata; class Mammalia; order Diprotodontia; family Pseudocheiridae; genus Pseudochirops; species Pseudochirops cupreus. Next base: position 554,017,769 of record CM053582.1, on the reverse strand, counting down.
AGCCCTGTTTGTATCCAATCAATTGCCTATTCTTGTCCCTCCTCCCCCTTTGATATAGTTCACATTGACTCCTTCTTTCTACTCACACCCAACCACTCAAGCACAAACCCCCATCATTTCTTGCCTAGATTTTTTGGAATATCCTCCACATTTGGGTCTCTCAGGCTCCAATCTCTCCTTTCCCCTGATATAGCCTCTGCACACCTGCCAAAGTAATGTTGCTAAACCAGAAGTCTTGACTGTGGTCTCCCCTTGCTATAAAGCTCAAATCACTCCGTCTTGTCTCTGGGTCAAGATACAAACTCCTCTGCCATAAAACCCTTTCCAACCTGGCTCCAGCTCCCTTTCCAGGTGTACTGCACATAATCCTCCTTTGTACCTCCTACATTATAGTCAAAAGCAACTTGTTTTGCTGTTACCCTTATGAAATAGACCTTCTCCCACCACATGCCTTTGTACCTTCCCTGAAACACTCACCCTCTTCACCTCTCTCTCTCTTCTCTTTCAAAGATCAACTCAAATGTGTTTCCTATGTGAGACTTTTCATGATTCTCTCCCCACCCCACCCCCAGGACACTACTTTGTATATACTTTGTGTTCATTTTCTGTACATATGATGTTTCCCTCCAATAGAATATAAGCTTCTTGAGTGCAGGAATTAATTTTTTTGTCTTTGCATCTCTGGTACTTAGTGTAGTGCAGTGTAGCCCTCGATGCTTTGTCTTCCCTATTGGATTATAGGCTCCTGGAGAGTAGAGCCTGTCTTTCTTTTGGCTTGTCTTTGTGTCTTGCCACAGTACCTAACACAGAATAACTGCTTAAGAGATGCTCCCTATGGACGATGGACGGATGAAAAAGCGTTTATTAAGTTCTTCCTTGAGCTAAGTACCATGCTAAGTGCCTGGAACACAAACATAAACAGATCAGACAGTCCCTACTCTTGAGGAGGTCACATTCTAGTGAGGAAGGTCTGTAGCCCAACAAAAGGTGGCTGAGTTTGGAAGTGGCCTCATCACCTAGTTCTGGGCAAGACAATGTGAGAGCCTCACCTAGTGGAGGCCAGAGCCTAAGGCAGAGTCCTAATTCTTGGGATGATAAGGGAATGGGGGTGGGGTACACAGCAGCCAGAAATGCTAATGAGATCTCCAGGTACATCCCATAGAAGTCAATATTCCTAATGATGGTTGTGCCTCATCTTCATTCTGCGATCCTGTAATTCTGAGTTATTTCTGTCACCTTCTGCCCTGCTCAGGCCCCCTGTGTGTTTAGTTCTAGGGACTCCAGCTTCAGGAAGGACATCAGTGAGCTGGAGGAGGGTGGCTGGGATGAGGAAGGACTGGTAATAAATCTGTAAAGATTGGTTGGAGGAACTGTAGAGAAGCCTCTGGGATGAAATGAATTTGTCTTGGAATATTTGAAAGGATGCCATGTGGAAAAGAGATTAACCTTGGTCTGCTTGGTTCTAGAAGGCAGAAATGGGGCAACGGGCAGAGGTTACCAAGAGAACCTTTCAGGCTCAAGATCAGGAGGAATTTTGGAACTGTGAGAGGCCCCCCAAAGTGAAATGGGCTGTTAGAGCAGGGGCAGGGGCAGGATGACCACTTGCTGAGGATGTTGTTTGGGTGCAGTTTGGGCTAGATACCACAGAGGACCTTTCCAGCTCTGAAGTCTAAAGGGAATCCAAGGATCCTGGCAAACCCCACTCCCTCCAAACATCAAGGAACTTGACCCCTGTCACCCCTGACCCCACACCAAAGGGAAACCCTACTCTTCAAAAGACCAGCCAACTGTAGATCATTCTGTTATTAGGGAATCAGACCCAGGGGACTGTTCTGCTGGAGGGGAAGTTATTAGTTAAGTAGATTGAGTTAAAGGGGACTCACCATACAGGAGGAGAAATGAATCTTTTAAATTTTATTTTCTAAAATTTTATTTAAGTTAATAAACATATATCTTCTCTCCCTCCCTTTCTCTTCCTTCCCACCATGGGAAGGGAAAAAAAACCAGAACCTTTGTAGCATAATTATGTAAAACAAGTCCCCACATTGGCCATGTCCAAAAATATGTCTTATTCTATACCTTGAGGAAGGCAGCGTGCCTCCTTTTCAGTTCTCTGGAATCAGGTTGGTCATTATACCGATCAGAGTTCTTAGGTCTGTCAATGTTGTGTGGCTCCGAGCAAGTCACTTAACCTTTCTGTGTCTCAGCTTCCTCATCTGTAAAATGAGGATAATAATGCCCTCTACCTCCCAGGGTTGTTGTGTAGATCAGAGGAGATGGCATTTGTAAAGCGCTTTGCCAACCTTACAATGCTATGTAAATGCTCACTATCATTATTATTCTTTACAATGTTGTTATTATATACATTGTCCCAATTCTGTTCATTTTGCTATGCATCAGTTCATACAAGTCTTCTCAGGTTTCTCTAAGACTCTGAATTTCAGAGAAGCTACCAATTTGCACTAGGAGAGTTTCCTCACTGGGAGTTCTCTGCCCCAATAAAATCATAGTCTGTGACCAGATTAATAGAGACTATGGAAAACAGCATCCCAAGCTAAGCAAAGGAACAGGTTATACATGGATATGAGAATTGGGGTTTTTTGCCTTTTTCTTTTGGAGGGCAATTGGGGTTAAGTGATTTGCCCAAGGTCACACGGCTAGCTTTTTTGTGTGTGTTAAGTGTCTGAGGTTGGATTTGAACTCAGGTCCTCCTGATTCCAGGGCCAATGATCTATTCACTGTACCACCTAGCCACCCCTGAGAATTGTTATAAGATATTGTTCCTCAATTAAAGAAGCATCTGTATGACAGGCAGTATGGTATAATGGAGAGCCTTGAATGCCAGGCAAAATAATTTGGACTTTCTTTGATAGGGAGCTATTGGAGGGTTTTGAGCAAAAGAAAGTCTGGAAAGTGAATGGGAAGGAGTGGAAATGGGAGACCCGGATGTCTGGATTCATTTAACAAGCATCTCTAAAGGGCCTCCTCTGTGATTACCAGCAGACATAGAGACTGATAAGGTACAGTTCCTGCCATCAAGATTTATACTCACAGGCAGCCTAGGTAAGACACATTAAACCAGGGTTCAAGGTGAAGGGGACAAGGGCCAAGAAGAGAGGACTGAGAATAGCTTCAGGAGGAGGCAGGCCTAAAACAACTGCCCTGACCAACGTACCCAGCAAGCCCCGTAAGATAATGAGGAAACTGAGGCCCACAGGCCCAAATAAATCAGCTTATCCAAGCTGTGTCCCTGGCAGTCCCTGGAAAAGCCGGGGCTCAGACTCGGGTCTCTAGAGCCCAGGTCCTCCCCCAGAGGTCCTGCGCTGGCATCCTCTCCTAGGGAAGGCGGCTCCTCCTGGAAACACTGTCTCAGCTGCTTGGGGCTGGCCTCAGCCTCTTGGCTCAGCCACAGCTGCAGGGTGTTGGCCTAAGGAGGATAGAAGTGCATCTCTCATTGAACCAGCCTGCCCAGGATGTGGGCAGTCGTCCCGTTTTAGGAGAAGCCAATTGGCTATGAGAGGCCAGATTTCCCATTTCCTCCCACCTGCCCACCCACCTCCTGTGAGCCCTCCTGGGGTCCTGTCTGGCTGGGCATTTGAGGTGGTTGGGGAAGGGGAGTGAGGAAGGTGTGGAACAGGATCATTGCACATGGGACACTGCAAAGGGCCCTGGATCTGAGCCTGGGGACCTGGGTTTGAATCCTGACTGCCAGTCTGAGCTAGTTTCTTCCACTTTAAAACGAAGGGTCCCTGATCTCTGAGGTCCCTGCTGTCTCTAAGCTCTATCAGCGGGGGCAAGGCAAGACTGGTGGGTCTCAGCTCTACCCTTTCCCTGCCTCCTCCTCCCCCCCAGGACACGCCCGGCTACAGAATCTGTCAGAAGAGAAACCAAGAGGGGCCTCTCTCTTCCTGGCTCCCTCTGGCTCAGGCTCTCAGGCCATGGAGGGTTAATGGGTCCCCATAATCCCAGTGCCATTTCCGGAAAAGGCTGCCCTGACAGGGCCCAAGGGGGATGTAGCTAAAGGAACATTCAGTGCTGCTTTGGAGAGAAGGGGCAAGGGCGGTAAACAGGAAGCCCCCCGCGGCCTGCCCGGGAGAGAGGGGCGTTCCTAAGTACCTAGAGAGGGTGGGGCTGGACCCACAGAAAGAATCCTAGGCTGAGAGTCAGGAAAAATGGATCCAAGAGGCAGGCCAGGCACCGGCTGGCTGTGCCACCTGGGGCAAGTCGCGTCATCATTCGGAGCCTCAGTTTCTCCAGCTGTAAATTGAGGGGGTGGAGAGGGCACTGGGTCATTGATAGGGCCCCTTCCAGCATAGCATGGTGCAGCAAGGTCACAAGTTAGCCGTGGGGGGGGAGGGGGGAGCTGCGTTCAAATCCTAATTCTACCCCTGACGTCATCCAAGTTCTTCCCGGCCTCAGTGTCCTCATCTGTACAAACATTCAATGCCGTCTGAAGTCCCTCATGACTCTGCACCTGCAGCCGTCTTTCTGCTCCTTCTTCCTCTCAGATCAGAGGCGGAGGATCACGAGTCAAAGGGGGCGGTAAAAGCCCAAGGCACCGATACCCCCCTTTTAAAGGACCCTTGGTTCCGAGAGCGCTTGTAGCTCCAAAACCACACCCTGGCTGTCAGTCCGGAGCCTGCCCTTTACCCGCCATGGCTGCCCAGCTCCTAGCATGAACCGTCTCTCTCCAAAGTTATCCTTGGTCTCTTTATTGCCAAATCCAACGGCCTTTCCTCCCTCCTCGTCCTTGGCGAGCTCTCCCTGCTACCTTTACCACTGTCCAGCTCCCTCTTCTCATAGATTCTCTTCTCTCTAGGCTCTCCTGGTTCTCCTTCTCTCTGTCTGACCGCTCCTTCTCCGTCCCCTTTGATTTGGCCTCAGAACAGACTCTGCCTGCCAACCACGGGTGCCCCCAAGGCTCTGTGATGGGCCCCTTCTCTTAATTGAGTTGGTAATCTCCACGTGGACAAAACAGAACTCGTTCTCTTTCTCCCCAAAGCTTCCCCTCTTCTCACCTCCCCTTTTACTGTCCTAGGCATCCCCATCATTCCAGTCACCCAAGCAAGAGACTGTGGGCTCATCCTTGATGCCTTTTTTGGTCCCATATAGCCAGTCCATGGCCACATCTTGTCATTTCTCCATTCACAGCATCTCTCTCTCTCTCTCTCTCTCTCTCTCTCTCTCTCTCTCTCTCTCTCTCTCTCTCTCTCTCTCTCTCTCTCTCTCCCCTCACCTAAATCCTCATCACCTCATGCCTGGAATATTGTGGTAGCAATAGTGGCATTGGCCTTGAGGGTCTCCCCATGATAATCTGGCCTCCCCCCAGTGCCCACATTACACACATATATTCACTCACACACACACACACACACACACACACACACACACACACACACACACACACACACACACACACACACACACACACACACACTCAGTAAACCTAAAAATCTCTGGCATGCAAAGGCTTTCATAACCTGGCCCTTCCTACCTTTCTGGGCTCCTCACGCTTTATCCCCGATGTGCACTCTGTGAACCAGCCACCCTGGACTTCTCCCATGGTGCTCCCTCTTTCCCTGGCTGTCCCCCAGGCCAGGAACACTCTCCCTCTTCACCTCTGCCTCCTCTGGATTCTTCCAAGACTCAGCTCCCATCCCACCTTCTTTAAGAGGCTTTTTAAAATCCCTCACTTCTAGTGTCTTCCCCTCTGAGACGACTTTTTAAGTACTCTCTGTCTCTCCCTCCTCTCTCTCTCTTCCTTCTATCTTTCTGTCTCTCCCTACTCTTTCTCTCCTTCCTTCTGTCTCTCTGTCTCTCCTTCTCTCTGTCTCTCTCTATCTCTCTGTCTCTATCTACACATACTTTTATTGTTCAGTAGTTGCAGTCATGTCTGTCTCTTCATGACCCCATTTGGGGTTTTCTTGGCAAAAACACTGGAGTGGTTTGCCATTTCCTTCTTCAGCTCACTTTAGAGATGAGGAAACTGAGACAACAGGGTTAAGTGACTTGGCCAGGGTCACACAGCTGGTAAGTGTCTGAGGCCAGGATTTACACGCAGGTTCTCCCCAACCCGGGCCTGGTGCTCTCTCCCCTGCACTGCCTAGCTGCCTCATACATACCTCTACATGCACGCACACCTATGTGTGCACACAGATTGATCCTGCAAATACTGTGATTCACACGGTCTCCACCATTAGACTGCAAGCTTCTTGTGGGCAGAGACTGGCCTTTCGGCTGTCTCTTGTTGGCTTCATTTTTACTCAGCACAGTGCTGATTACTGTAGGTGCTCAATAAATGTTTTCTGGTCTATTGATTGGGCCCCAGTTGGTCAGGCTGAACTGAGCTGAGAGCCAAGGGCAGAGAGTGTTCGCATGGTGACATTTGACTGAGGCAGCTATAGAAAGGTGAGAAGAGCTTGAGAAACGGTTTCAAATCCCACCTCTGGCCTTTCCTAGCTGTGCCACCAGGGACAAGGAGAGTCACCTCCCAGGGCCTCAGTTCCCTTATGTATAAAACGGGAGGGGGTGGGCTAGGTGAAGTCTGACGTCCTTTCCCCTTCCCAATCCTGGGCTACAGCCAATGGATGCCCCCCTTCCTACCCTAGTCTTTGCCATCTATCGGTGGCTTCTCAGGTATAACAAGCAATGCTTTGTGGGAATGAGACCAATGCAGGTCTTTGCTAAGGTCTGAGTACTAGACTTCAGGGCAGAGAGGCAGGGGTTTCTGGGGTAGGAGCCTCAGCTCTGAATCCTGCCTGTCACACAAAGTGCCTGTGCAGCTGTGAGAAAGTCAAATTAGTTCTCCAACCTTGACTTTCCTCATCCGTAAAATGGGTACAATTAGACCTTCTCTTAGTGTTTTATGAAGAAAGCGTTTTGGAAACTTTATCATGCTTTAGAATTGAGAGGTAGAAGAAGCCACCAAGAGAGATTATCTCTCATTTTATGGATGAGGAGACTGAGGCCTAGAGCCCAAGGTCACACAGGGAGAATGTGGCAGATCTGAGATTTCAGTCCAGGTTTAGGAGTTTTTTTTGTATATTGGGGAAATCTAACATCTACCTCCCCTTCCTCAGAGATGCCTGATTCTGTCTCCTGTTCCCCCTCTCCTCCATATTATCCCTTCCCTGTTGGTTGGCTTCCAGGCTGGCCTGTGGGAGAACTTGGGAGAGAAGTCCCCAAATTCATTAACCCTGGCAAGGTCTCTCATTGTGCCACCTGAGGGGGAACAGGAAAGGCTCATGCGTCTAAGGAACCATTGGGGATGGAGCTGGGATTCCTGGGATTTGGATGGACGTCAGAGGCCCCCTCACCCAAAGTCCTTATTGTGTTGCTGCCGTCTGGTCATTTCAGTCACGTCCGATTCTTCCTGGCCCCATTTGGGGTTTTCTTGGCAAAGATATTAGAAGGGTTTGCCATTTCCAACTGAGGCAGACAGGGTGAAGTGACTTGCCCAGGGTCACACAGCTAGTCATTTTACAGATGAAAACTGAGACGTATGGCGTTGAAACGCCTTACCTAATGTGACACAGATAGTAAGCGTGGGAGGCCTCAGCTCTCCCCCCTGCACCATACTCTGTGCTCCCCACTTCAGAGGGAGTGTCTACAAGTGCCTGCCTCTTTAAACGGCTGGGCTTGAGAGGAAATGTGATTTGACAGTTTGTCTGGCAGGGGCCCCCGGAGAAGTGCCAGGCTGGGTTTTGTAACTGGACACCGTGTCCTCTGTGAGATTGTCACACACTGGCCTGGGACACGCATTCCAGCCCAGCCGCAGCACCATTGATGGGGGAAGGCGGCAGATCTTGGAGCCCTCTGGCCTTCATCTATGAAGGGCGGAGTGGGGAGGTGGGGGCGTGGTGAGACTCCCAGTGTAAAGGCTGGCATGGAGTTGCTGGACTGCCGTCACAGCTCCCAACTCTCCCTCCCCCTTCCAGCAGAGTAGCATGACAATTAGCCCCATTTTACAGATAAGGAAACCAAGGCAAAGCATCATAAAGTGAAACCTGGAAGGCAACTCTGAGGCCATCTAGTCCAAATCCTGCATTTTTCAGGGGCAGAAGCTGGGCTTCGTTCTGGAGTTAAGTGACTGTCCAAAGTCAGACGGATAGCACAGAACAGAGGCAACTTTCAAACCCAGGTCATTCAAGTTCAGACTCATACAGGAGCAAGAGTCTTGAATTTCTAGACAGGAGACTAAGGTTCAAGGGCTTTGCTACCTGCTAACTGTGTGACCTTGGGCCAGTCTCTTAAGCCCTCTGGGCTCCAGTTTCCTCATCTGCCCAGTGAGGAGGTGAGGCCATCATCCCTTCCTGTTTAAATTCTGTGAGCCTAGATGACTTGCCCCAAGTCCCAGAATTTACAAAGGGCTGAGCTGGTATTAAAATCTGGTTTGTTATTCCAAATCCAGCAGATTTCTCATTATAGCGTGATGTTTATCCTGGATCCACCTGGGTATGAGGCGATTGTGCCCTACACTATGGCACCAGCCGCTAAAGGCCTCGGTCTTTTGGCTTCCACCTTCCCCCTCGAGCTCAATCAATCAGCAAGCGTTTCTTAAACCACAACTTTGGGGCAGGGTATGATAGGGCCTGGCCCTGTCCCCGGGGAGCTTATAATCTCCAATAAAGGAATCGCTCCCCTTCTTAGGAAAGCATCGAAACACCTGAATGATGGATCTTTCTTGATAACCGTCTTCCAGAATGATCACTGTGAAGTTTAGTCAGAGGTCCTGGGTTCAAAATCTGCATCAATTACTTTCTTCCTTTTGTGACCTGAGATTTCCCCATGTGGGCCTCAGTTCCTTCAATTATAAAATGAAGAAATTGGACTGGATCAAAGGGTCTTAACCTTGTATGTATCCCGCACACTTTGACAGTCTGGCGGAGCTGATGGATCCCTTCTCAGAATAATACTTAAAATGCATAACAAATACATGAGATTAAAAAGGACACCCTATTTAAATATACTTAAAATATTTTTAAAATAAGGAGTTGGTTTCTAACATCCCTTACAGGGGCAAATCTTCTGACCTATGGCCTCTTCAGATGTGTGGTTAATGGTAGAATTAACTCTAGATTTGTTTTAGGAATTCTTTTAAAATATTGTAAAATTTATCTTGCTAATTAACCCTCTCTGGGACTCTTTTCTCTTCTGTAAAATGAACAAGGATGGACAAGATTATCTCTGAGGCCCCTTTCTGTTCTAAATCTGGGATCGTACTTCCTACCCATGTGGCCCGAATCATTTCTTCTTCTAATCAGGGTGATTCCTTCCAGGTGGGGGAGGAGGTCAACCTCTCCCCAATATCAGCCAACCATAGTAGCAGATACACTGGGGAAATGGAAGGAAGTGTGGGACTGGAAAAGGAAACAGATGCATCATGGGAAAGTCTCTAGCATCCAAGGGAACCAGTTGCCATTGGCAACAAGAAAAAAAATGTATTGGAGTGGGGAATTAGGGGAGGAATGGAAGGGACTTCCCTGGCCTGGTACTGGACTAAATGATCTCCAAGGTCAAGAACCTTCAGGTCAAAGTTCTAAAGTCCTAGAAAAAATTCATCATGATGGCCCACCCCTGTAGGGTCAGGATGGGGGCTACACCATCCATAGAGCTATATGACTAGCAAATGTCAGCCCTGGAATGCAAGCCTAGTTGTTCTGGACTCCAACAAAACCAACACCGTTAACTTCAGCAGCTGAGCTTGAAGGTAAAATCTTATTAAATTCTATGGAAATGTGAGCTATCTTAATCATCATTTTTATAATCCTACTTTACATAAAAATAATAAACTCCATTAGATTCCTCTGTTTTAAGGAAAGCCAGCTGCCTCCTTGTGCCTTACACTGGCCTCCCAGCCCCTTGAAATAGTGAGCAGCAGAGGTGAGTTTTGGACCCTCAGGGTCAGTACTCCTTTTGTGGTATCATGATGCCTCTCATCACCCTGATACACACTCCCTTCTCATCCCCCTACCCAGTATTTTTTTTCCTCTCTGTTGTCAATGGCAACTGATTCCCTTGGGGAACTGTAATCTTCCTCTGGCCTCTCCTCCCTGCTCCTCCCCTGTGTATCAGCTGTTGTGATGGAGTGGTGCTAAGGGGAAGAAGGGAGATGGGGCCCAGAGGAGTGTACTAGTGTTTTTAGAAACACCACTGACTCATATTTTTAAAAAGATGAACACGTGGACAAACAAGTCGGCCCCTGGCCTTGTGTCTGGAAGGCTTAGAAGGGGGCCTCCTGTTTGGGGCCTGTTTTGTGTGCTCCGGAGCATCCCTGAGATTGGACTGGACGTGACTAACACGCAGTTTTTCCCACCTTCCCCCTCCCCCATAAGGTCTAGTGAGTCATTTTCTCAGGCTAAACCTTCCTTTCCTTGAAATGATCTTCCAGGCGTCTGCCCACCCTGATTCAGCCCAGTCCCCTCTAATCTAAACAGCTAAGGCAATCTGGAAGTTTGCTTCATCATCTGGGCATCATATGGGCATCGTCAGGAGGGAATGGGGAGGCCACTGCGGAAAAGACAAGGGCTGGACTGGTACCAAGAAGACCCTCTGGGCCTCAGTTTCCACATTTGCAGAAAGGACATAATCATCCTGCATTGCTCAGGATCATTGTAAGGGAATCACTTCATATGCCCCAAACCCCACACAAGTGGGAGCTATCATTTTAAAGGCACCACCAGGATGTAGAGTTGGAAGGGCTTCAGAGAACATCCAGTCCAATTCTCTCATTTTGCAGATAAGGAAACTGAGGCCCAGAGAGGTGGTACAAAGCAAAGACCAACTCCTCTGGAGTCAAAGGATCTGGGTTTGAATCCTGCTTCTGACATTTGCCTGTATAACAGTGTCAGTGGCAAAGCCAAGCCATGATTCCAGCTCTTCTGACTCTCAAGCCCAAGGCTCTTTCTCATTGCCAGTGACTCTCAAAAAAACCCAGGCTGGGATGCATTATGGTGAGCCTTGAATACCGAGGGAATGACTCTGAGCTCTCCAGGCCTTGCTCATCTCAGGAGCTTGCTGTATTACCCGCCTTCCTTTCCTGAGTGTTGGGGTTGGTTTGATGGAGGTTGGTGAGATTTCGCTGCTGCCTCCAAAGCGCTGTAGGAGTAAGAGTGGGATGGGACCCTGGATCTCAGCCCACTTTTGTCCCTGAAGCCCTGACACCGTGCCCCAATGTTGTCACATAGAAAGCTGACATGGTGGGTGATTGATGGAGCCAAGGAAACCGCGACCCAGCGAAGTCCAAGGACACAGGCAGTGACCCAGTAGAGCCAGGATCCACATATGGGTCTTTTCAATGTCTCTTCATGAAATGAAATGTCTTTTCATGACCCACGCTGTCTCCATTAATTCAACTAATACTGCTTGTCTAAGTTAGGTAGTGAAGAGAGTGCTGGGCTTGGAGTCAGAAAGAGCTGAATTCAAATCCTACCCCACATACTAGCTTATGTGACATTGGGCAATTCACTCACAGTCTTTCTGACTCAATTCCCCCATCTATAAAATGGGGGTAATAATAGAACCAACCTCACAGGGTTAGTGTGAAGATCAAATGAGATCGTAATGTAAAGAGCTTTGAAAACTTTTAAAGCAACAGATAGATGCTGACCATTATTATTCCATTTGGAGAGAGGTGAAAATGGTAGGAGGGATTTTTGGTGGGGCACAGAATTAAATTTGTTTGTTCTATATCTACAAAAATAGATGGAAATAAAGAGATTTCCTGCATTTTCTATCCCTACCCTGCTGGCCAAGGTTATATCCCCTTGCTCACCAAATCCCAAAAGCCAAGGAAAAGGGGGTTCCCTCTGAAACTTTAGGGGTGTGAGCCCAGTGCAGGTATGAGGAGATCCAGTCATGCACAGGGTCTAATATGGTGATGGAGCTCAGCACTAAGAAGCGAGACAGGCAGCCAGTCTAAGGGAATTCAATTAGGGTTTGGACACATTCAGGAACCTCAGTGCTATAAATGGTGACTGAGAGGAGCTGGGACATGGCTAACCTTTCAGTTTGACGTCAGAGGACAAGCACACTTTCTCCCATACTGGGTCCCTGGGGCCTCTGTCGGCAAAAGAGGTGGGCTGAAGGGACCGTGGGGCAGGCTTAGTACAGTGGTCCTTTTGGTGTCTTACGCCAATGGTATTGTTGAGCTAGAGGGGCCTTGTTGAAATAGAACATGGAATGTTGGAGCTTAGAACATAACATGCATGTTGGAGCTGAGGGCGATGTTAGAACATTGGGCAGAGAGAACGTCGTCACTGCAAACGTCCCTGGAACACAGAGTGCCAAAGGGAGAAGGACCAGAGAATAGATAATGTTACCGCATGGAGGGACTTTTGAACATCAAATGTCACAGATAGAAGGGAGCAGGGAACAGAGAATGTCAGAGCTAGATGGAGCCTTAGGCATGGCCACCCCCACCTCCTCATTTATAAATAAGGAAACAGACCCAGGCTGTGGAAGGGTCTTCAAGGTCATATAGGGAATTAATAGTAGAGTCAGGACTCAGCCTCAGGCTAGTCTGTGTGCTCCTCCCTGGATGACCCTAAAGTCTCAGGGGTTCCCCAGAAACCCTGGCCCCGCTCGCCCATACAAGTAGCTGTGGGTAATCCATAGGCCCCCCAGCACTGCGCCCGTGTTCTAATGCGTCTAGCATCCAGTGTCGCGTTTGTCTTTGTTGTTTTGTTATTCAATTGTTTAAGTCATTTCCAACTCTTTGTGACTCTGTTTTGGGGTTTTCTTGGCAGAGATACCGGTGGTTTGCCATTTCCTTTTCCAGATCATCTTTACGGATGAGGAAACTGAGGCAAACAGAGGGAAGTGACTTGCTCAGGATCACACAGTTAGTAAGCATCTGAGTCTGGGTTTGAACTCATGAAGATGAGTCTTCCTGAGGCCTGGGCTCTATCCACTGCATCACCTAGCTGCCCTGACATTTATTTCCTTGCCTACATTCAAGGCACTGGGCGAGGTGTCAAGGACAAAGGGTAAGGGAATGAGTATGTATTAACACCTACTGTGTACTAAGCTCCTTTGATCCTCACAACCACCCTGGCAGGTAGGCACTATTATTATCTCCATTTTGAAGTTGAGGAAACTGAGGCAGTTGAGGGACTTACCCAGAGTCACACAAGTAGGAAATGTCTGAAGCCAGATTTGAACTCAGATCTGCCTGACTATAGGCTCAATGTCCTGACCTACCACTCCACTGAGCTGCCTCTGGATGCACATGAATCAATCCCTCCTCTCAAAATGCTTACTGGGCATTCTACTGGGGCAGTGCAACATTAATCAGTAAGGTAATAACAAGGTATGTTGAGGAAGGAAGTAGAACAGAGAGCTTCGGGATCAGGGATTTATGGAGGAAATGACACCTGCATTGGGTGCCCTTGGCAAGCAAGTCGATAGATAGAAGCCATCAGGTATTTTCCCAGTGATTCCTCTCACTTGTATAATTTGAACCAATGGTTGGCCAAACATGGGTCTCCTGTTCATGTAACTCTATTGGAGAAAACCTGATACTTTCTCCATGGTAGTTTCCATTCCATCATTCTTCTCTGTCTCCACCCCAATGGTCATTGCCATGAAGTCAAAGTCAATGCCTCAGCCTCCCGCCACTGGGCCATGTCCTGTGTTCTGTTCAGTTTGATTCAATTGCTGTTTATTAGATACCTACTCTATTCGAGGCCCTATAAAGTGCTCAGGGATACAAGGATGAGTGAGACAGTCTGTCCCTTAAGGTACTTACTACAGTCTATGGGGAAAGATGAGATACTCAGATACCATAATACAACATAGAATATATTTTGAATTTGGGATCAGAGGATGTAGGTTTGAATTCTAGCTCCAACCCTACTAGCTAGGTGACCTTAGATAAGTCACTCTCTGGCCCTCAGTTTCCCCTCAGTAAAATGGAGGAGTCAGACTAGATAATGTCCAAGGCCCCTTCCTGGCTTAAGGACTAAGTGCATGGGAGAGGTATAAACCAAGAGCTGTGTTAGAGTCCAAGACAAAAAGTTCACTTTCAGCTAGATGTGAGCAAATGCATCATGAAGATAACTTTGGACCTTGAAGGCTGTTTTGTGATTACATTACACATCCCATTGTTTGCTGGGGTGGGCTGGCCTACAATGGTCCAAACCCCAAACCCAGGCCATTGCCCTCCCCCTTCCCTAGGCAGGGATCCTGGCCTGACCCCCACCCCAGGGAGAAGAAGTTTGTGTTCTATTTAGGAGACAGAGACCTTGGAGAGCATCCCTGCGCAGGCCCCTCATTTGGCATGAGGGGGCACTGACTTGCCTTGGGTGGCACAGCTGATGAATGTCTGGGCTCAAAGCCATGTCTCCTCTCTGGTGGGCCCCTGCTCCTGGGAGCCAAAGAGCCCCCCATCCTGGAGAAGCCTGGCTGGGTCAGCCACAGGTGTGTTGCAGCTGGAAGGCCCCCCTCCCTCTGGCAGATGTTTGTCAATTCTATTTATACAAGAAGACAATATTGCTTGAATCAGACCCTTGGAAAGGATCATGAAATTTGGAGCTGGAAATGAGCTGAGATTTTGCAGATGTAGAGACCAAAGTCGAGAGGGGAAGTGATTTTCCCAAGGTCACACAGACCGTGGTGTGTGGCAGGGCTAGAATCCCAACCCAGGCCTTCTGACAGCACATTCCTTTTTCTTTCCACCACTCTGCAAATCCATCCTGGACCAAGTGAGGTTAACATCTCCCAGCTGCCCAGAGCTGGGAATCCCAGCAGCAAACTGTTTCTGTTTCCCCTATGACTGAAGCAAAGGCCCCTCTGGACAGGATGGACAGAAGTATCAGCCTCTGCTTTGTTCACTCTTTGGGACAGAAGGGTGAGAGAAGGGAACAGAGGACTGGAATGCCTACTCATCTCCCAGCCTGTTCTGCTCACTTGGTCCCAACTCTCCAGTTGTTTTCCAATTCCTGCTAGGGGAGAAGAGGCAGCTGGGCCTGAGACGCACCTGGTGCTGGTGGCCAAAAGCCCTTCTTCCAGCTTCAGCTCTTCCATCAACTCATCATGTGACCCTTCATTGCTTTGCTCCTCAGTCTACACACGCAAGAGAAAAATTTGTTTTAAAATTTATTTTGTACATGCCTCTATCATACATGTTATTTCCCCAATAGAATATAGGCTTATTGAGGGAAGAGACTTTTTTATTTTTGTATCTCTAGCACCTAGAAAAATACCTAGCACACACTAGGAGCTTAATAAATGCTTATTGATTGACTGTGAAAATGTTCAAAGAAATTATTAGTAGAAGAAAGCAAGGATGAGCAAAGTAAAGGCACCACTAGAAAATTTACCACTCCCTCACTCTGTTTGTGAAAAGCAAGGGAGGCTAGCTTGTTTTAAAAACGCAACAGAGTAAAGTGAAGAAGGATTATAATCATCATCAGGATTTAAAAAAAACTAAATGTTTCATTAGAAACAGGCTTAGATAACAATAAAACAACTAAGCTTGGTTAGGTACAGGTTACATTTAAATTAATTACCTTCAGTGCACAAAGTATCACTGTTCTTTTCAGTCCCCTCCTGTAAGCACCCAGCAGGATTCTTCATTCGTTTTTCCTGATGTGATGATCATGACTGTGTGTTCCATTCTCCTTCTTATGCCTTTTTTTCCTTTATGAATTATTTCACAAAGGTCATTTTAGGCCAACTTAGCTTAAGTTTAAAAATATTCTTCAACAAAGGGCTAACCAGCAGACGACGGATTTATTTTATTTTATTTTTTAGCTGCAGAAATTCATGAAGATCTTTTCTTAAAGACCTCAGAGGCAGAGTATGTTGGATGGAGCAAACCCTCCATAGCCAATAACAGTGTGAGCATTTATACCTCAGAAATTGGCAAATGCTTTAAATCAGCCTGATTTATCATTTTGTTGATTATCTAGACTTAAGATGGTGGTGGAAGGGAATGTTAAGGATCCAAATTAAATTTAAAAGGTGTGGCATGCACACATTTTTTCTTGGAGAACTGGTTGTTAAACATTTGCCAACCCTCTTCCACTTAGAGGGTCTTCATCTGTGGAAGGAGGATATAACTGCCTGACATTTGAAGCTCATCGTAATCTGGCACTCACCTATCTTTCCGGGTTTATTAGTCATTGCCATCTAAGCTGAAGCCCTGCCAAACTGGCCTACCCACTACTTCCCAGCCAAGACATTCCAGTTCCCATCTCCAGGCCTTTGCATAGGCTGCCCTCCATACTTGGATTACTCTCCTTCCTTACCTTGACAACTCCAGAGGCTTTCAAGGCTTAGCTCAAGGGTAACTTCCTGCAAGAGATGGTCTAGGCAAAAGACGATGAGAAGCATGAGGACAGGGAGGTGCTTCAGGAAGGAGAGAGGAGATACAGGCTATCAGGGATGAGTCCTGGGTAAGTCACTGAACTGCTCTGTTCCTCAGTTTCCTCACCTGTTAAATGGGGATAATAATTAGCACCTGCCTTCTTGGGATGTTGTGTGAGGCTCAAAGGAGATAATAATTAATTAGAAAGCATGTAACCCAGTGTTTGTCACATAGTAGAAACTATGTAAACATTAGTGGGGGTGCAGTCTGCATCAGCGGCATCCATGATTGGCACCCGTGACTGGCACCCATGAAGTCACAGGTCCCAGAGGTGATGAGCACAGGCTAGGCTGCACTGGGGAAGGCATTGGGTCTATGGAGCAGTTATGTTATGGAGGAAGAGGAAGAGAAGGGTCCATTACTGGCTTTGGCCTATGGGAATCCTTGTACTAACAATCTGTATTATATTGAACATTTATCAAGACCTTACTATGCACAAAACTCTGTTAAAGCCTCAGCTACCCGTGGCTGGATGGTGGATGGTAATAATAGTTAAATTTTACATAGTGATTTACTTCCATTGTCTCATTTCAGCCTTATAAGAATCTTGTGATTTTGGTGCTGTTGTCTCCCTTTTACATGTGAGGAAACTGAGGCAAACAGTGGTTAAGTGACCTGCCCAGGGTCACATAGCTAATAAGTATTTGGGGCAGTATTTGAACTCAGGTCCCCTGACACCAAGCCCATTGCCACCATACCGCATTGCCCCCCTAAGACCTTGCACTACAAAGGAACCTTAGAGAACACAATCCAACTTCATCATTTTAGGCAGCCCAAGTAACTTAGAACTTGTAAGGGGCAGAGTCAGGATATGGACCCTGTAACTGATAAGATTTCAAGCTGGAGGGACCTCCCAGAGATCCAGAGATTTCTAGACCTTCAAAGTCATCTCAACCAAACCCCTCCTTTATAGATGAGAAAGCAAGTGACGTGCCCAGAGTCACACAGCTAATAAGGGTCAGATCTTCCTGACCCCCAGCCCAAACCAGGACAGCACACATTCTGCTCATCCTTAGCAGGGCTGCACCTAGAGATAGAGAGCCCTGACCCTAGCCTCTGCAGCATTTCATACAGTCTCAGGGCATCTCCAGGAGAGGAGATACCACAAAATGGCAGCAGACGATAAGAAAGGGGCCTGAGCCTGTGCCCAGAGCTATATTGAGGACTCTCTAAAAATCACAGGATTGAGAACTGAAAAGGTTGTCCTTGGTGCTGCCCCATTAGAATGTCGGTTTAGTGAGAACAGGGTTGTTTCATTCATTGGATTTCTATCCCAGCACTTAGTCCAGTGCTCGGCACACAGTAGGTGTTTCACAAATACCTGCTGACTGATTGATTTGTGCCCTCAGTGACCAGCGCTGCGAATGGTGCATAGTAGGTGCTTACTACATATTTAATGATTTTTTTGACTTGTCCAAGGGGTCCCCCCCAGTTCTAGTGCAGCATACTTACTTTACAGCTGAGAAAAGGGGGAACTGAATTGATCAGCCCAAAGTTACCACAGATTAGATTTAAACCAAAAGGGTTCTGACTCCAGACCTCTGCTCTATCTAGCTGTCACTGGGCATTGAGTCAGGAGAGCTGGGTTCAAATCCTAGCTCTGATACTTGTGGGCCAGGTGCCAGATGGCCTTTGGCTATGGTGGGGGGATGTTTGGTCTAAGCCTCTCTGATCTTTCTTTAGCATCTGTAAACCCTCCTTGCTCTTGCCTGCTGCCTCACTGGTTCACTGGGTACAGGCCAGCCACTGTGGTCCCCACCCCCAACCCCAGTGACACAACACACCTTAGGCCCCAGGTACCAGTTTGACATGTCCCATGGCAAAGTCAGCCCAATTTCTTTGAATGTTGGGGGCCAGCAGGTTTCTCAGCTGCTTCAATCCTGATGCCTGAACTTCCAAAGTCATATGTGGCCTGCTCAGTAGTTATCACTTCCACATCATGGGGGTTAGGGGTATGGTGCCCCCACAATCTGGAAAATCCGCATGAAAATTTTTGGCCCTCCCTTCACACCGAAGAAGAAGTCTGAATTTTTTCTTTTTCTTTCATGGAGTGTTTACAGTATTAAAGAAGAAAATATGTTGCTGTTATACAATACTATACATATATTTTATGCATTTCTGAATTTTTGAACTCATTTTTGTCATATGCTGGCCTTCACGGATTGTCTGTGGCTTCTGTAAAACTCCCCCCAAATTCCCATTTAATTTCTTCTGCTGACCCGAGATCTATCAAAACATCAATGGGGAAAGTCATGACATGGAAGAGATGCCCAAGAGAGAAAAAAAACACAGCAGCTTTAAGAATAACCATCCCTAGAGATGGAAGAAGGAGAGGAAGAGGGGGTGAGCGGGAGATCTGAGCTAGCCCTGTGCCACTCTAGGGATAGAGTTAGGACAGAGTTAGGTGCTGGTATGTTGCCCAGTTAGGGGGTAAGAGTGCTTGACTCGCCCCTTGGACACCCAGACCAAAGCAGTTCTGCATCAGCTCCATCAGTCAGAGGCCCTTCTGCCCAGCCTGAGGTCTGAAATAACCATTTGCTAAGGTTTTTCCAGGACAAGTTTTGTAATTTCTGGGGGAGGCAATAAAATTTCTCTCAGTGATCCAATTGGGCTGGGCTCGTCCGAAGCTGACTCGGTCCTTGGCAGGGAAGGAGGGAGTGGGTCCTCTCTGGGCCTCAGTTTCCTCATCTGTAAAATGAGTGGGTGGACTCCCTTCCAGGTCTCTATTTGTGGTCCTAAGAGAAGCAATCAAAGAGCCAGGATGGCCAGGCAGGGTCTGCCCCAGCCCAGATCGGAAGGGTGGCTTTCATGCACTGATCAACAGGGAGAGGGACGGTGTCCCTTCCAGGATCACTTTTCACCCCAGCTGCCTGGTCATGTCCTTAACTGGGGTTTGGAAGTTCGGTTGGGGGAGGGGGGAGGGGGGAGGGGAGAGAAAAGAGGAGGCTGGGGAGGCGGGGAGAAGCCAACAGATACTGCCTCCCATTCAGGGAAGGCCCTCTCAGAAGGCAGCGACGGAACAGGCAGAAAGAAACCTCATCTGGTAAACACATAGCGTCGCCCCCTCGGGCTCGCCCCACTCCCTCACCTTCCTCAGGCCTGGCCTCCCCCTCCCTCCCGGCCCCTCTCCCAGCCCAGGGACATTCTATCCTCTCTTTGATGGACGGCCAAGAAAAGACTTCTTCCACATCCTAAATTTGTTAGCACCAGTTCTAATCGCCTTAACCTTCCTCCCCTCCGAGCTCACTCACTGCTGTCTTTCCCATCCTGGCGCCTCCTTAAAGACATACAGTGCTTGTGGCTTTGGGAATGGGGGCCGGCCTCTCCCTGAGTCGGGCCCTTCCAAGTTTTTCCCTTTCGGCTTCCCCCTTTGCTAAACCTCTCAGAGCAAAGAGGGGTGGGGGCTTATTCCTTCTGTTTGGAACCCCTGAGTGCATCCCTAAATCATGCTTGGCTGGGCTTTTCCCAGTAGGAGCCACCATCCAATGTGGGACCTCTTCTCTATCCCCCCTGCCCCTCTGGCCAGGATACTTTGAGGAATGAGAATCCCAGGAGCAACCTCAAGCCTGCTCTTCCTTGCCCCATCCCCCTTGGATGCCCCCTTCTTTTTCACCCCTTTCCCTTCTCTCTGATGTTGCTTCCCCCTTCTCCCTCCATTCTCTCTCGTTCTCATCACATTTCAAAGAATCATAGATCGGTGTTGGACGGAACTTCAGAGGCCATGAGATGAGGGGCGGAGTCTCCAGGAGGTTATGCGACGTTCCCATTTTTGCGCAATCAATATTCATCAAAGAAGGGATTTAAACCCGCGTCCTCCAGGTTCTAGAAATACTTCTATTTCTATTATATGTGTAGCCACCTCTCTGGGAGCTATGGAAAGCCCCTGGAAGTGGAGTCAGAAGATAGGCTCAGATCCTGTTTCTGCCTGTGTGACTTTGGACAAGTCACTTAACCTTTTGAAACCTCAATCTTCTCTGTAAAATGAGGACCTGGGATTAGTTGGCATCTCAAGCTAGGATCTGTTCTCTCTGTCAATCTCCCAGTTTCTTTCTCCATTTTCACTTTTCTTTCTTCTCATTTCTCTCTGTCTGTTTCTTCTCCTGGTCTCTTCTTTCTGCCGTGCTTCATTCATTTTTCTCTTTTCTCTTCTCATTCTCTTTTCTTCTCCAAGTCATCTTTCTTGCTTCTCTCTTTTTCTCTCCTTGGTTTTCTCTTTCTCTTCTTTTTCCTCTCCCCTTTCTTTTTATTACTACACTTAGTCTTCTCTCCCTCTTTTTTCATATCTCTTCTTCTCTATTCCCCAGCTTCTCTTCTCCCTTAGTCACTTCTCAGGTCCCTTTCTCCTTTCTCTGTTCCCCTTCTCCCTTCTCTCCTCCTTCTCTTCCTTGCTCTCTCTTCCCAGGTGAAAAGATCCAGGGCAGCAGAGAGTTCGGGGAAGCTGACCCAACCTCAGCACTAGCCTTGCCTCTGACCATAAATCACCTGCTGTGTATACACACCTCGGGGCTCTGTAGCTTCTCAGGCTGGGGAAAGAACAGGAAAGTTTAGAGCCTGGGGGATTAACAGTCATGCCAAGGGAGGGACAGATGCATTCTGTCAAAGAAAGGGAGTTAGACTTAATCAGCTCTCCCTTCCCACCCTCCCCCGCTCAAGCTGCAGCAGCTCACCCCTTGCCTCAACACCCTCCCCCTGCAATCTAATCTACACCGAATGAGTGAGAACTGTCCCCTATACCTGGCTGTGTTCAATGTACTACTCATGAACCTAGAGAATAAAGATGAAACAATTAACCAGAGAAGGGATGTCAAAAGTCAGCTAGTCCATAAAATGAGGCAACTGGAGCTCAGAGAGGTTAAGTAGTTTGCCCAAGGTCACACAGCTAATAAGTAGCAGAACAAGGATTCCATCCCAGGTCCTCTGACTCCCCTTTACTACAATTTCAGCGCTTCAACAACCTGGGACTTCATTAGCGTGAATCCTCCTCTATAGGAGAGCTGATTATAACTCCTCGATTACATCATTTAAGAGTTGTTGTGGTTGAAAAAGTCATCTCCCTGTGACCAACCATGACCATAAATCAAGAAAAGCCTTTTCATCACACACATGTGTTTGTGTGCTCACATACACACAGTGCTGGAGCTGAAAGGACACTTAGAGGGAACCAAGGCTTTTATGGAGAAAGGGAAATGGCTTGTCTAAGGTCACTCAGTAAGTTAGTAGCAAAATAGAAAGTCACCCAGAGATCTGGAATGTTCTCAAAATCAGACCACAGATCGAAAGGAGACTTACGGCATGGCTTGCCCACAGTTGTCACCACTGCCAGGGCTGTTCCTGTATTGCAGGGAGAAAGAAGAAAGATATATGGAAAAGACAAGTGGGAGAAGAGAAACAGAGGTCGGGAGAAAGAAAGTGAGAAGGGATGTTAAGAGAACAGAGCAATGAGTGGAGAAGTCTGGGAGAAGGATAGAGACAAAGAGAAAGAAGAGAAAGTGGAAGAGAGAACAGAAAAGAGAGAAAGAAGACACCAGAGAGAAGGGTGGGGGCCTTTCCCCTAGAGAAACAAGGTTTGAGCCTGACCCCCCCCCCCCACCCCGGAAGGTGAACACAGCCTGTGCCTCCTCCAATCCTCCTCTTCTTTTTTTGTAGTTTTTTGTAGTATTTTAAATTTTATTTTGACTTCCATTAACAAGCACAGATATTTTACATCCCCAAACAAGTACAGAAGGAAAAATGAATATGTAAGCTAAGCTCAGCCAAGAGACAAAACAAGACAAAATAAGTAATTATATACATGCCTGCAGTCTCTATTATTTACTTGTCTCTAACCCTACCCTTAAAAATGTATATATTGAGTTTAACACAATCCTAAGTACGTCTCTCTTGCTTTTCTGATCCACTAGAATTTGGAAGAACTAGGTTCAAATTCTGCCTCAGATACTTACTAGTTATATGACCCTGAAAAAATCACTTACCCTCTTTATGCCTCAGTTTCCTCAACTGTAAAATCAGAAAGGGAGATGCAATGGCCTCCGAGGTATCTTTCAGCTCCACGTCTAGGTTCTTGTGACCCAAGTCACTTAGCCTCTCTTGAACTCCATCTTCTCATCTATAAATAATAATATTTATGACTTACTTATTATCTATTACATGTCATATATATTCTATAAATAATATATTTTGTGGTGGGTGAAAGAGGAATTGAAAAGATGAAACAAAGGTTCGAACGTCTGAGCATAGTGATTTATTAAGCGGTGTGTGCCAGTGCCCAACAAATCAGGACCAGATGATAAAACATCACAGGGTCGTTGTGCGACTCAAATGAGGTGATGAAGTGCTTTGCAAACCTTCAGAGTTACATGTCGGCTCTTTATTAATATTGTTATTAGCTGTAGGTTAAGTGCTCACTTGTATACATGGGGGGCATCCAAATTCTGAAGGCTTCCCATTCTGCTCAGAAGAGACGGCATGACAGAAGAAGTACTGGGCACAAAGCAGTATTTTGGTGCTGCAATGATGGGAGGAGCCACCCCCCTCTTTTCAGTAGCAATGACAATATTGTATTGATTATGATTCCAGACCGGGAAATAGAGAGAGGAGAAGGTTCAGTAGAGAATACTTAGAAAACCTTAGGGTAGCCAGGGAGTGATGTGAGGCATGGCTGGGTACAGTGGACCATAGGAGACCCTCTCTGATGCCCCATCCCCTAGAGTTCTAGAGCTGAAAGTAACCCTTTCTGACTGCCTGGCACAGGGTCTCTGACCTGGCAGCAAGCTGCTGGAAAGAATAAGGACTTGTTGCTGTTCTTTGAGTCTTTAATTAATCAATCATTCATCACATCTCTTTTATTAAGGAGGAGGTAGGCACTAGAGGAGGTGGAGGAAATGCCAAGGGAGCCCTAGGTAAGTCACTTAGCTTGAGTTTTCTCTTTTGTAAAATGAGGGTAATAATAATATATGCATATAATATAATAAAATGATAATATATATGTGTAATATAATAAAATGAGGATAATAATATATAGTAAATATAATAAATGAGGATATAATAATATATACATATAATATAATAAAATTAGGATAATAATATATAATATAATAAAATGAGGATAATAATATATGCATATAATACAATAAAGTGAGGATAATAAAAGCACCTCCAAGACTTGACAGAACATTTTGCAAACCTCAGCTTGCTATGTGAGTGCCAGTTTTATCATCATCATTATTACTGTTCTTATTCCTATTATGTGACAGTAACTGTCCTATGTACCATAGATACAAATTTTAAAAGTGAGATGTTCTCCGCCCTCCACAAGAATAATAGCCAGCATTTAAAAGGGGCTTTAAGCTTTGCAAAGCAATTTACAAATATGCCATTTGATCTTCACAATAGCTTTGGGAGGTGGGTGTTATTAGCCCCTTCACAGATGAAGAAACTGAAGCAGACAGGTTAAGTGACTTGCCCAGGGTCACCCAGCTGCTAAGTGTCTAAGGTGGATTTGATCCTGGGTCTTTCTGACTTCAGGTCTGGTGTTCCCTTCACTACACCACTTAGCTCCTTCCACCAGGATGGAGCTGGGTTCGTCAGCATGTGTTATGTTCTCTTGGTTCGGTCTTCCTCATTCTTCCTCATCCCATATAATTCTTGCCTTATTTCTTTGAATTCTTCCTATTTATCATTTCTGATGGCATAGTAATATCTATATAGTATACCACAATTTGCTCAGCCTTTGCCCGATCAATGCATACCCAGTTCATTTCTTGTATTTTGCTATCACAATAGTACTATTAGAAATAGTCGTGTGCAGCCAGGTAGGTCTTTTCCCTCCTGTCAATACCTTCGTGTGTCCCAGTCCCAGGAATGGGGCCAATGAGCCAAAGGCTCTGATGGTATAATTCCCCTTCCCCTCCTTTCTGTTCCCCTTCATCCTGCTTTCGCTGGACAGAATTGTGAAGGTGTTTGCTGGGCCCAGGAATGAGCTGAGACCATTCCATGGGGGAAATACTTTGGAGCTTCTCTTTCCTTCCTGCTCAGGTTAGGGTTGGACTAAATGCCTTTAGAGGTCCCTTCCTACTCTGAGATTCTGTACTTCTTTAAAGTAGTAGGAGAAAAATTACTGCCCAGATTCTAAGTAAATGGATCCGAAGGATTCAATAGCTACTGCAGTTTTGTGGAAGAGACACATGCTAAGTTTGCTGTAAAGTGAATTTCTGTTAAGTGAACTCTGTTTCCCTGACCAGCTTCTCTTATTCTATTGGAGATGCGTCTACTAGGGAGAAACATTGGTCCCTAAATCTGGTTCATAAACAGTAGACAAAAAATAACTGGGCCCATATTGCTGCAATGTCTGATCTCCGGTGGCCCTTTTACCCTGTAGCTCAGACTCCTTTTGTGAACAGTAAAAGTAATATTTATATGAATTGGTCAAAATGATATAAGAAAGCAGGAACCAATGGCACAGGAGCCTGACTGGAAGTGCTATGGGCTGGGCAATGGGGGGATGCTCTGACTAGGGGTAGACAGTACTTTAGAAAGCAGAGTCAGGAAGGTCAGAGTTGGAAGGGATGTTGGAACCATAGAATTATCCTCCAACCCCATTTTATAGATGAAAACACTTATGCCAGGAGAGGTTAATTAATTGGCCCCAAGTCACACAGCTAAGAAGCAGCTGAGCTTCTCTGACTCCAGATCCCACATTCTTTCTGTATTTCCACACTTGCCCCCGTTCTCTTCGCACATCCCTCTTCAATGATTCACGTTGTGCCCACCCAAGCAGATCAGGATGTAGCCACGGTGTCTCCCAGATAATTATTTGATAATTATTGCTCTAATAGCAATGTGCCAGTCACCTGTTAAGATGTCTCTGCATGGGAGCAGAAACAACACCAGGCTTAGAGACCTCCTTGGTTCGAGTTCTAGCCCAGTTATTAGCTTTTTGACCCTGGATAAGTCACTTCCCTTATTTGGGTCTCTATGAAGGATTTGGATCAGGTTACCACTTAGAGTCTGACAGTTGTGGAAGAGAAGGCAGTCGTTACAGCAAAGGCCTGAATTAGATCATTACAGTTCCCAAGGGAGACTTGCCCCAGTGTCTATTGGGATATATAGATGTCCCAAAAGAAGCTGCTGAGCTGGGTCAGCTGGTTAGGAAATTGTGCCTGGATGGACAGATCCATTGTCAACCCAATAACTCATTGACTGACTTATGGCCTTATTAGTCCTCATCCTCATGAGCTGAAGTATTGAAGAAGTCTTTGTCAGGAGGTGTTAGGATATAAAAGCAGTATTCTAGCCCAATTCAACCTAAGAAGCATTTATTAGATACCTGCCTTGTATAAGACCCTGCTAGGAGCTGGGGACATAGAGATAAGATGGAAAATGGGCCTTGTCCTCAAGGGGCTTGCATTCTTCTGGGGACAGAGGAGGGGCATACAAACAGACAAACCAACAAATAGCTAGATTGATTGAGGAATGAATGAATAAACAGATAGATTAATAAATAGATGGACAAATGGATGAAAATAAATGCTCATAAATGAATGAATGGATAGAGAAATAAAAATACATGATCGAGTGACTTTCTCCAGGTCCCATGGCCAGGGAGGATTTGAACCTAGGCCCTCTGACTATGGGGACTGTATCCTCCACTGTAGGAGGGGCTCTTCCTTAAACTTGGGACTTCACTAATTCGTTCATCGAGGCAGGGCGGCATTGGGTATAGGGTGCTGAACTTGGTATCAGGAAGGCCTGGTTTGAATACTGCCTCAATTACTTCCTAACTGTGTGACTCTGGGCAAGTCCCTTAACCCACCTTCTGTGCCTCAGTTTCCTCCTCCGTAAAATGAAAGAGTTGGCCTTGGAAAGTCCCTTCCAGCAATGATGTTGTGATTCTTTGTGTTCAGTAGTTTGATGAATGAAACTTCAGAGTGGCCTTGGGCTTCTTCTTGAGGCTCATCAGGAGGTGAGCCAGGGGACTGCAAAGACCTTTGGACTTGGAGTCAAAATATTTGGGTTCAGATCCTGACCCTTCTACTTCCTAGTTGTCTATGCCCTTGGACAAGTCACTCCAACTTTCTAAGTCTTCGTTCTTTCCTCCACACTCTGGTGAGGGCTGGGGGTGGACTTTTGACAGTTGCTAGGGCTTTTCTCAGCGCTAAACCCAGTGATGCTGTAAAGCCTATTCTCCTTAACTTCAGGGCAAAGGCCCAGTCCCTTGTTTCTGTTGTTCAGTCCTGTCCAACTCTTCGTGACCCCATTTGGTATTTTTCTTGGCCAAGATACTGGAATGGTTTGCCATTTCCTTTTCCAGATCATTTGACAAATGACATCCTGACTCCAGGTCTGGTGCCACCTAGCAGCCCCTAGTTAAACATAGTTCTACCATGACTCCATTTCTGTGAGCAGATCCTGGAGCTCCCAAGGCCAGGACACCTGGATTCTGTGCTTAGCTTTGCCACTTTGTGACTTTGGACAAATCTCTCCCCAACACCCCAAACCCAGCCTCAGTTCCTTCTTGTCCAGATGCCAAGAGGTGAGATGGATGACAGGAGCAGCCTTGGTCGAGTCACTGAACCTTTCTGGGGCTCTCATTTGTAAAGTGAGGGGGCGGGGTGGGGAAGGGGGAGTGATGGAGTCTGAGGTTGCTCCCAGCTCCGGAGCTCTCTGAGGTCCCATCTGACCGATCTCCCTGGAAGACGCTCTGGTCTCTCCTGGCTGCTTGCCTTTAATCGCTGAAGAGGGAATGACTGAATCTGAACAAGTGGGTGGAGATACAAGAGGGGTGTAACTTGGGAGAGGGGAGGGGCTGTTACTGAGCTACCCAAGCAGCCCCTCCTTCTCTCCTTCCCAGGCCCAGCCTGGAAGTGGGGAGTGGAGCTGGGGGAGTCACAGAGACCCATAAATCTCACCCTCTGGGGCTCTTTGGAAGGTTGCTGTTGAATCAACTGGAAACCAGGGCCTGAGGTTTGGAGCTGTGAGATGCTGTGTTTATTATACTTTGCCATAGCCTCAGGCAGAGGGGTGTGTGTGTGTGTGTGTGTGTGTGTGTCAGGCAGAGGGGTGTGTGTGTGTGTGTGTGTGTGTGTGTGTGTGTGTGTGTGTGTGTGTGTGCTGTGGACAGGCCTAGAATACAGAGACCACCCAGCTTTTCTCTCTGTAGGAGCCCAGCCTGCCCCATCACCATCCCCCAGAATCTCCTGCCCAGAAAGGGCTCACCAGCTGTGGGGCAGCAGCCTTTGGGGAGGGCAGAGGGTGGGAGGATGTTTCTCAGCATGTGTGTGTGTGTGTGTGTGTGTGTGTTCCATCATGCATCAGTGACCCGATAAAGCTGCCCCCAGCTAGCTGGGCTTCCCCATACTTCCCACTGAGAGCCACATCTTCTCTTAATTAAGAAAAAACCCAGAAATCAACCAGGGCCTCCTTTGAGGAGGGGGCATTCCGACTGAGAAGGGAGCATGCTTCTTGGGAATCTGAGGCCCAGCAATGGCAGCTTCTCAGTCTTTTCCCCTCTGTCCTGGTCCTGGGAGTCCCTGTGGCTGGTAGTAAGAACTCTTCAGGAGTTCCAGAGTCCATGATTTCATGTGTGTTTATTCTGTGGTGAAGACGAAATGATTAAATCGAGGCACAAGGGAGGTGGGCTGGGAATGGTTGTTGCTAGACTGCAGTCTGGCTCTTCTGCTCACCATATGTGTGACCTCCCCCTTGCTCCTGGCCACCCTGGGCCTCAGTTTCCTCACATATGGTGCACTGGAAAGAGCAGAGGAACCTAACCTAATCGGCTCTGGCATCTGCAAGTATCCAGAGTATTTGTAAGGTTCAGTTGAGATCATTAAAGAAGAGCTTTGCAAGTTTTAAAGATGTCCACTGCCCTAGTCATCATCATCATCTTATCAACATATAGAGTAGGCCTGTGATTTCCCTGGCATAGAGAACTCCCAGATGAGGAAAGTCTCTCTACTAATAGAGATCAGCACCTTCTCTGAAAAGAATCACCTGAGAGAGTTGCCTGGGGCCACCGAAATAGTTAGGTGCCTTACTCCAAGTCACACAGCCAGAAAGTACCTGGGGCAAGTCTTGGACCCTGGTCCTCCTGGATGGCTCTTTAATCACTAAGCCATGGTCCTTCCTCTTCCTCTTTCTCTCCTCTTCCTCCTCTTCCTCTTCTTCTTCTCTTCCTCCTCTCCCTCCTCCTCTTCCTCCCCCTTTTCTTCCTCTCCTCCTCTTCCTCTCCTCCTCCTCCTTCTCTTCCTCCTTTTCTCTTCCTCCTCTCCTCCTCCTCCTCTTCCTCTCCTCCTCTTCCTCCTCTTCTCTCCCTTCCCCATCCTTCCTGACATGATAAAAGGCTTTAGTCCTCCAGACCACTGATGGTTTCCTGGGGTTTGGTGCCCTAAATAGGCTTTGATCCTCCCCATACACACACACACACACACACTCAACCCCTCAACCCCATTTGTTTACATGAAAGCTAAATACTCATCATAAATATCATCTCACCTTATGTGTAAACAACTTTCTACTCTCAGTCAACCAATAAGCATTTATTAAGTGTCTATTGTATGCCAGGCATTAT
The DNA here is from genome assembly GCA_028627135.1 of Pseudochirops cupreus. NCBI lineage: Eukaryota > Metazoa > Chordata > Mammalia > Diprotodontia > Pseudocheiridae > Pseudochirops > Pseudochirops cupreus. Next base: position 553,988,832 of record CM053582.1, on the reverse strand, counting down.
TCTAGGTGACATAAAGACAGAACAAAATGAAACAATCTTTGTTGCCAAGGAGTTTACATTGTTTCGGGGAGATTTTGTGTATGTGTGTGTGTGTATGTGCACACCTGTGTCTGCGTGCTTTCCCATGCAGAATCAATTTTGTTGTTCAGTCATTCCAGTCACATCCAACTCTTTGTGACCCCATTTTCTTGACAAAGATACTAAAGTGGTTTGTCATATTCCCTAGCTCATTTTACACATGCAGAAACTGAGGCAAACAGGGTCAAGTGACTTGCCCAGGGACACACAGCTAGTAAGTGCCTGACACCCTCTGCACCACCTAACTGTCCCTACAGAATCAATACCAAGCAGTTAAGTACTTGGTACTTTGGAGGGGGTAGTAGGGTGGAGTAGAGGCAGGGGATGGGGGAACCAGGGAAGGATTCTGTGAAGTGCTGCTTAAACCTAGTCTTGAGTGAAGTGAGGATTTCTAGGAGATGGAGATGAGGAGGAAGTGTATTTCCAGCTTGACAGATGGCCATTGTAACCATGGAGATAGCAGATGGTGCACCATGTTTGAGAAACAGAGAGAATGCTGGAGTACAGAATATAAGAGGAAGGAGAATAATGTATACTGATGCTGGAAAGATAGATTGAGGCATTTGTGAAGGATACGAAGGTCTTCAAAATCCAAATGGCAATTTTGATTTTGTCCAAGAGAGAGTAGAGAAGCACCTTGGTCAAATGTGCACTTCAGGAAAATCCCTTTGACCTCTTCAGAGGACGGATTGGAATGGGGGGAAGACTTGAGGCAGGGAGATAAATTAGCAGGGGCCTCAACTTGGCTATATGAGTGGAAAAAATGGGTCATATCTGAAAGATGGTCTGGCGGGACAAACAGCAAAATTGGACAGCTGTTGGTTGTGTTGGGTGACTAAGAATGAGGAGTTGAGGATGACCTTGGTTACAAACATGGGTATCTAGAAGGATAGTGGTCCCTTCAACAGAAACAGGGAAGTGGGAAAGAGAGATGGCTATGGAGAACAGTCCTGTTCTGGACATGTAGAGTTTGAGATGTCATCCATTTCAAGGTGTCCAACAGGCAGTTGATGACATAGGGGGAAGAGCAAGGGTTGGCTTTGGAACTGAAGACCTTGACACATCCTTGTTAGACATTCTTCAACCTCATTTCCAAGTATGGTTGCCTGCCCTGCCAACTCCCTAGGGCTGATGGGAGGGTTAAATGAAATCCCATTGGTACAATTTAAAGTACTTTCCCAATGCAGCATGGTGGTGTTATTTATGATGCTCTCGTTATTGGCAGTATCTTCCTGTCTCAAGTACCAGGTTCTTTAAAGGGGAGCTTGGCTAAGAAGTTAGCTCTCTTGCCCCTAATTCCATTGCTCTGTCCAGAATAGTAGGGAGGCAATACAGTATGATGGCAAACACTCAATTTAGGATCAGAAAACCCAGGCTCGAGCCTGGCTCTCCTTAGAGGGCAGACTTCTCTTCTCCAAGATGATAGTCCCAGTTGCTGAAACTCATCTTCATGTGGCATGATCTCCAGCCTGGTTGTCTTGCTGTGGCTATTCTACAGGTTATTGATGTCCCTCCTAAAATATGGGAGACCAGAATACAATCCCTTAGGTGTGGTCTTAACTAGGGGAGAGCCAAGTAGGACCATCTCCTCCCCAATCCTAGACACAGTACTTCTCTTAATAAAACCTCAAATTGGCTTTGCTTTCTTGCCTATTGTACTGCACTACTGACTCACATGGAGCCTATGGTCCATTAGAACCCCCAGATCTTTTTCAGATGGGTGGCTCTTACGTCTTAAGCAGCTTGGTGGTACAAAGGACAGAGCACTAGACCTTGAGTCAGGAAGACTAAAGTTCAAAATTCTGTCTCAGATACTGTGACCTTGGACAAGTCACATAACCTCTCTAAGCCTCATCTGTAAAATGAGGATGTTAATATTACCAACTTTGTAAGGTGGTCATGAGGATTAAAGAATGCATATACTCTAATTATTTAGTTATTATTATCATGATTAGTTTGTGAGGTTGATTGTGTGAATCCAAGTATAGGACTTTACATTTACACCTATTACATTTCATCTTGGAGGTGCCTCCCACTGTTGTAGCCAGCCCAGATCTGTGGATCCTGCTTGAGGCACCCAGCATGTTAGTCTCTCTCCCATTTGGGTGTCATTTACAGGTGTGACATGTGTGCCATCTATATACCATTATCCAACTCATTGATAAAAATGAGCACAAGGCCACACACAGGTCCCTGGAACCTTCCCCAGCTGGCAGGAACCATCGATGACAGTTCTTTGGGTCTGAAATTCAACCTCCAAATCTGTTTACCTATGCCGTCATCTAGCCCACAAGTGTTAAACATAAGCTGTTACAGTTCTGCCCTCCTATTACAGCCAAACCAGATCAAAATGTAGTTGGAAAAAAATTTACAAAATAAATTAAAATACAATACAACATAGATAATGTTAGGATGTGGTTTTTGTTCTAAGACAATATGTCACCTGCAAGGATCCTTATGTGTGGTGTACATCTCACAAAGTTGAGAGCTTATCTGGGAGACTCTCTTGTGTGTGTGTGTGTGTGTGTAGCCTTTGTTGATGTTTGAGTTCGACACCCCTGGTCTGCTTCACCTCCCTCCATCTTCTTTATTCTCATAAAAATAGCATGAGAGATTTTGTCAAATGCTTTGTTAAGCTCTTGTTGTTACTGTTGCTGTTGTTCAGTCATTTTTTAGTCATACCTGACTCTTTGTGATCCCATTTGGGATTTTCTTGGCAAAGATCCTAGAGTGGTTTGCCATTTCCTTCTCCAGTTCATTTTACAGATGAGGAAACTGAGACAAGCAGGGTTAAGTGACTCACCCAAAGTCATACAACTAGTAAGTGCCTGAGGTCATATTTGAACTCAGGTCTTCTTGACGCCACTCTCTGCATTCTATTTATTGCACCACCTAGCTACCCCAGCATTAAAATCTAGGGAAGTTCATTACCCTCATCATTCTCTTGATCAACCAGTTGAATGACCCTAAGGATGACAGAACAAAGCAGTTCGTTATGGTTGGTCCTAGATGTGGCCACGCCAGCTCTTCGTTTTCTAGGTATTTTGATAACACACCCCAACAAAAACATTAACAATATATCCTAGGATTTTCCCACTGTCAAATGTAATTTGATATTAAGTTTGCAGGTCCTGTTCTCTTCCCTTTCTTAAAAATCAGGACATTTGCATCTTTCCCTGTCTCCATGAGCTTTCAAAGATCCTGGCTTGGCAATCCCATCTGTCTGCTACTTAAGTATCCAGAATATAGTTCATTAAGACCTGAGAGCTTAAATCAAAGGGCCAAGAACCCTTATCTCATTGCTTATCTTGGGTTTTAACTCCTAGTTAAGCATTTTTGTTCTTTCTTTTCTGGTCTAAAGTTCATTTTTTTTTTGCAGAGAAAATAGGAATGAATTAAAAGGAGAGAGAGGGAGAGAGACAGAGAGAGAGAGATGGAGAGAGACAGAGAGAGAGACAGAGAGAGACAGAGAGAGAGAGAGAGAGAGAGAGAGAGAGAGAGAGAGAAGAGAGATGAGAGATGAGAGATGAGAGAAAGGAAGAAAGAGAAAGGAAGAAAGGAGGGAGGGAAGAAAGTAAAAAAGGAGGGAAGGGAGGGAGGGAGGAAAGGAGCATGAGAAAGAGAAAGAAAAAGAAAAAGAAAGGGAGGAAAGGAAGAAGGGAGGGAGAGAGAAAAGAAAGGAAGGAAGGAAAGAAGGAAAGGCAGGGAGGAAGAGAAAGAGAAAATGAAAGAGGAAGAATTAAAGGGAGAGAGAGAGAGAGAAAGAAAGGGAGAGAAAGAAATAAATTGTTCTGTTGGCCTTAACTTTTCTTCCCCTGCACTAGCTCATTCTGAACTTCCAGACTGAGTTAGTGAAAACTCCAGGAAGCCTTGAGGAGCCCGGGATTGCTTTGGACTGCACGTGTCTTCCATGTAATTCTGCTTGTATGTCTTCAAATCCTGAGGTATTCAGGGCTTAGGAGATGTCTATGATTCCTCCAGCTGTGTTATGAAACATCACACTAGTGGTACAGATGTGTTAGGCCAGAAGGAGGGGAGAAAGGAGGGTAGGATTCTAATTTATAGCATTCCTCTTCAGCCACTGAAGGACGAGGAGACCTAAAACCATTGCTGCTTAGCAGTCCTTGTTGCTGTCTCACATTGGCTCTCTTTAAGATAAGATGGGGACTGGACCTGGTGTAGAGAAGTCCCAGGTGAGGAAACTCCATCCATCAATACAAGTTGGCACCTTCTCTGTAACCAACATACTCAAAAGAGTTTCCTGGAGCCTGAAAGGGGATGGGTCAGAGGTCCGATCTTATGACAAGGGCACTCTACCCTTTTCTTTTCTAGGCTATTATTGTGATTATTACTGATATGAATTTCATGATCATCAACCTACCTCCCCACCTGCACCCCCACCTCCTGCCTCAGTTTACAGATCAGGAAACCAAAGCGCCGGGGAAGTTGTGGCTTGTCTGAGGTCAGTTATGAACCTAGTGCCTCCAAGTCCATATCAAGCCCTAGCCTAGTTCTCCTGCCCCCGTTGGGTCCAAAAGCCCCCCTGCCCCCTCCATTTTAGTACCTAGGAGGAAGTTCCCTCAGATTCCTCATGTCATTGTTAATGATCATTGGTCAAAGCCCTGGGTTCAAGTCCTGCCACTTCTAGGTCCTAGATGGATAAACTAACTTCTCAGAGTCTCACTGCCCCCCCCCCCCCCAGCAGGGTCATTGGAAACAAAAGCTGGTGTAAGCCTTAAAGTGCTCTGGGACTGGGAGCTGATGACTCCACATATGGGGTTCAAAATCTCAGCAAGGCCAATTAACACCAGTGTGACCTTGGACAAATCACTGAACCTTTCTGGATTTCAGTTTTTTTCCTCTGAAAAATGGAGCTGCCAGGGTTGCTGTGAGAAAGGCACTTTATAGACTTTGTGCATACACCTCTAAATATGTGAGTTATGAAGCCAAGACAGCTGCTCATCCCCTGTGACCACAGGTCTTGTGGGGGTGGGTGGGGGCAGTCACCAGAGCCGGAGGACCTGTCTGGCTGCCTCCAGAGTTGGGATGCTTCGCAGGAAGGTTGTCATTTGAAGCTGATGACTCACTCTGTGTCACGGCTGTTTGTGGAGGATTCCTCAGGGAACATCTCGGGGAAGGGTGATGTGACATCATTCAGAGAGCCACCGGAAATATTGGGATGTTCGCCATGGCTGCCCGGGATTGAGGATGCAAGGCTGATTCCTGCCAGGTTTGGAGAATTTCCTCCCAGGTACTTGGCTTGCAGTTAAGGCAAGCTGCCACCAGGGGGTTGCTGTTCCTTTGGCCTTGTGGCCCTCCCTGGCCTCCCTGGTCCATATAGCCTGGCTTCTCAAGGCATGGTTTGTTAAGAGGCATAGATTAGTTAGCTTTCCTACTCACCAGCTTACCCCTGTGCTTCGAGAATCATTGATTTTGTTGAGGTGGGAGCCCCCTCTATCAACTTCGATTGCAGCCATGCCACACTCTAGAAAATACTCTAAGAAGTGCTGTCACTTCCCCCCC
>CM053582.1:553970665-553983131 GCA_028627135.1 Pseudochirops cupreus | reverse complement strand
CCACTGGTTAAATCCCAAGCCCAGAATGATCGTGTTGCCTGATCTACATCCCACGGGAAGCGCTTTGTACAGAGACAAGAGTAGCAGTGCCGGAGCCCGCTTAAACAGGCTGATGGTCAAATTTTGAAAGTGAGGGTTTACACCTCAGAAATCAGCAAATGCTACAAACTTCAATGTTGTTTTAATGAGTTCTAGATTTAAGAAAGTGATAGAGGAAATCTTAACAGTCCAGATTGAATTTAAATGTGTATTCTTCATAACACAGTTTTCTGAAGAGCTGATTGTTAAACATTTACCAGAATGCTCTTGACCCTAGACTCATGGAAAAGAAAACTGTTATTTTGGGATAAAGCCAGGCAGAAAACCAAAATAAGCAGGAAGATAAATAGGTAAATGCAATAATTTTGGTACCTCAGGAGGGTTGTGGTAGGTGCACATGTTTGGTTAGACAATGGATGGGGTGAATCAAGCAACACTTCCTGTATGAGATAGCCTTGAGCTATCATTTAAAGGTCGAGAATTTTCCTGGAGAACTCTTTGTGCCCCCTTGACTGTGCAAGGGAGGGTAGATTCCCCACAGGATTACTTCTCAGGAAGGAGTCGAGATTAGGGGAGCTGAGTAGGAGGAGGATAGGATGTAGGTCTTTTTGGTAAATTTATTTCCAAATCATTTGGGAGATTTCAGAGACTTGTTGTGAATTCAGTCAAGATTAGCAAGTTCCAAGGACCCAAGACCTCAGATAAAAGCTCCATAATAAGTAGGTGTACATCCAAGCAGAATGAGCAGGACAGGGAAAACGGTGGAAGAGCCCAAGGAGCATCAATTACCACTGTTATATCTGTCTCAGAATAAGCATCACTGAATTAGAAAATTGGTTGGGACCTCTCAGTGGCCAAGATAATCCAACCCATTCACAAAAAGAATCTACTTTGTAACATCCCTAACAAGTGGGCTTCCTGCCTCAGCTTGATATTACCATCTAGAGCATTCATAGTCCCAGGTCATTGCCCATCCAAGTACTGAGTCCCAGCCCTGCTCGGTTTCCAAGATCAGGACCATTCAGGATAACATTACATAGACTAATTTCTTTTCACCTAGACTATTGGCATAGTCCAACAGCTCTACTCTTCTCAGATCTCTTCTTTCTCCAGTCTTTCCTTACACAGCATTCTAAATAATCATCCAAGTACACTGCCCTGATCATATCAACCCTTTACTCAAAAACCTGGTGGCGGCTCCCTATTTCTCATAGGATAAAATCCAGGCGAGGCTCTCCACAGTGTGACTCCAACCTCTCTTGCCAATCTGTGATCCAAACTGGCCCATTTCCCCCTTCCCCATTCTTATTCTGCCTGCTCCCACGTCCATACCTTCTTGCTGGAGTCCTCTACTCTATACAGAATGATTGCTGCCCCATCCACCTCCCCCCCACCCCCATATATCTTCACCTTCTCAAAGACCAGCTCTAACACTAGCTCTTCCATGAATCCTTCCCCAATTCCCTAGGTGAAAGTGACCTCTCCTTCCTTAAACTTCTCCTAGCCTTTTGCTTCTCCCTCACATTTATTTCACACTCCCTGTCTCATTCCATTCCAAAGTCCTTGAGAGAATGCCCTGTTTGATAGCAATCTTTATATGCCCAACACCTAGCTTGGTGCCTTATAGCTAGCTGGAGTCCTCCTGCACAGAGCATTGGACCTAGAATCAGAGAGATCTAAGTTCAAATCTAGCCTGATATTTACTAGCTGTGTGACCCTGGGCAAGTGACTTCCTTCACCTATGTCTGCATCAGTTTCTTCATCTGTAAAATGGACGTAATAATAGCACCTACCTCCCAGGATTGTTGTGAGGATCAAATGGAATGTTTGTAAAGTGCTTTGAAAATCTTGAAATATGATATAAATGTTCATTATTATTATTATTATTATAAGTGGTAGTCACTTTCATGTTTGCTGAATTGAGTTGTAGAAGCAGCATGGGTTTGTATACCAGCCCCACCACTTATTAGCTCTGTGACTTTGAACAAATCACTTAAATACTCTGGGGCCAATTTCCTCCTGGAAAAAAACAAAGGATTTAAACAAAATGATCTGTGAAGTTCCTTCCTTCATACTGTTCATTTTATAACACACACACACACACACACACACACACACACACACACACACACCCTCTCCCCCACACCCACCCCAACCATGAGTCATTTCCCTCCTCCGGGATGTGCTATCCATCCATCTGCACCAGGGAGATAGGGATGGGTCACTCTGGCCCCCTTGAGGTCCCCCAGACTGCATGCATGAACAGTTTTCCCTTCCTGGAGTCTGTGGAGCTGGGTAGGCAGCTTCTTCCAGAGTGAGGCATTTCTAAGATTTCCTAATTTGGCTTACTTCTGATTCAAACCAGGAAGTGCTAGAGGCCCAAGGAAATGGGAGAATAAGGAAATATTTTTCCAAGCTCTGATAAGATTAGGTTCAAGGGTGGAGGGTTGACTTTTAAGCCTGCTCCTCTTTTGTCTCAGCGGGGTCACCACTCTCCATCCACCATCTCAGGGCAGCTCCAGACTTTGGAAGAAGCCTCAGGATGTCAGAGCTGGAAAGGCCCTTAAAACATAGAATTTCAGGGCTAGAACCTCAGAACTGGAAGGGTTCTTAAAGACCATTCCATTCAATCACTCCTCATCCTCATTTTATAGAGAAAATTGAGATCCAGAGAGGAAGGGCATATAGCAAAGAAGTATCAGAATCAGGATTTGAACCCCCAGGTGTTCTGACTCCAAAACTGATTTCTGGGTGTGTCTTCTAGAATCTGCCTGATGTCTTTGCAGTCCTGGCCCTGCCTTTGGTCAGCTCCAAGGAGGTTAATAAAGACATGCTTTCTTAAGGCAGAGATCTGCTTAGGAGACCTGCTTTGGTGAAGTCATCAGAATGGGTAGTGACAGCGGACAGATGTTGATAACAAAAGCCTTGTAATAAATATGTGTAGTCAGGCAAAACAAGACATAGTAAGTACTTAATAAACACTTGTTGACCAACGATTGTCTTTAGAATCAAAGGCCCAAGGTTTGGACACTGCCTCTGCTTTCTATTACCTTTGGGACCTTGGGCACGACTCTTCCCTTCTCTAGCACGCCATGACTAGGTCTCCATACTCCTTCCTAATTCTAAAGTCCTATGACCCATCCCAGGAGGCCTGGGCTGTGTTCTCAGGTTGGTCACTAACTTGTTAACTCACTAGCTTATTGGCCTGAGAAAGTCTTTCCCAAGCTACAAGACCAAGTTTGCTAATCTGTTTAATGAAAATAATGGTGTCAGCCATCCCTACTTCAGAGGGCAGTTGTGGGAAGGAAGGCAGAAAAGAGCAACCTTTCAAAAAGCAACCTTTGTCAGTGAAGGGAGTGTGTGTGAAGGGCAGGGAGTGAAGCCAGAGGCCAGAGTCTGGCTTGCCCTGGTTTTTGACTTTGCTTCTTGGGGACTTTATTCTCAGTTTTGTGCAAAGTCCACCCCCAGCTCAGTTTCCAGTGTTCATCCTGTCTGTCAAAGCAGTATTTCTCTTCTGTCTGAAAAAGAATTCCAGGGAGTCAAGAGCAGTAGCTCAGAGAAGAATGAAGGAGTAAACACGGTGGGCCCAGATACTTTCCTTAAAATGAAATGTCCACAAGCAATTGAGCCATCAGAGGAAGGGGCTGCAGGGGCAGAGGGATCTTTCAGGACTAGAAGGTTACTAAGCTATGGTGGAGAAAAAAAAGATGGAATGGAATCAGTTGTTGCTCTTAATCTTTATTTTATCATCATCAGTCCTGACTTTCCCTAACTTAGGCTGGAAAAAAAAGTGGCTAGAATTGCGCTGGACAGTGCCTGGAACATGGAGAGCAGTTGATAAATATGTGTGGATTTCTTAATTTTGTTGTATTTGGCTGAAGCAGTACTAGGAGGCTACTCCTGAGGGCTGGGAGCATCACCCTTGGACAAACCACTTAACCTTTGTCCTCCTTAGTTCCCTCATCTATAAATTGAAGCCCCTCCCCCAACGGTTTTTATGATCAGAGGAGCTTAGAATTGGAAGAGGCCTCTGAGGCAGCTAGTCCAACCTATGCGTTGAAAGGATGTCCTCTAAACATACCAGATGACTGGACACTCAATCTTTTAGGAATGGGAGTTTACTCCCTCCCAACACAACTCCAATAACTAGGAAGTTTTCCCCCTCTAACATCAAGATGCTGCTTCTTCCTCTTATGGTTCCTGGTTCTGCCTTCTGTGGGTCAAACAGAATATGTCCCATCCCTCTCCCCATGACTGCCAGCCCTGCAGATGCTGGATACCATGTTCCCCCACCACCACCTCACGCTTTCTCTTTTCAAGGCTAAATATCCACAGTTTATTCAAGTGATGCTCATTTCCTCTTAATGAAGGCTAGGATCTAATTACATCATTGTGCTAATGCTTTTGGATTCCACAGAGCATTGAGCACAGATGCTGCCATATCTGATGATTGAAACGCACAAACTACCAGGAGTCGGGGCTTTAGATTAAGCTCGGTGGGTGGGTGCAAAGTCAGAAGAATGGTGAGGGATGCCATCACCTGGGGTGGCTGAGCTCAAGGCCTCCCAGATCCTCAATTCCCATGACAGAGTCTTTGCTGAAGGGGTCCATGCTTCTCTTGAGGAATGCATCCATGACTGGTCTCCTAGCAACAAGCATCTCCTCCTCATCTGTGTCTGCTGCTTAATGGGAGACATTTTGCTTGTCTCTGCTGCTTTTGTGGAGAATTTTTAAAAGCCCAGCCCTTTCGATTTTTGACCCAGGAGCCTCTTCCTTCCCTGAGTGCAGGTGAGGTGGTTATGGCAAAAGGGCAGGGACTGAAGTGTCTGAGTCTTTCCTGTGGAGGAATTGTCAAGGGATGTAAGAAAGATGAGGAGAGAGAATGCCAAGGAGAGATAGCTTCAAGGTTGTAGTCTAGGAATGGAAGAAGAGAGGAAGGGACAGAGCAGGGACAGGGAGTTTTAGAATATTAATAATAGTTATGATGGTGATAATTATGACACCTGGTGTGTACAAAGTGCTTTATACATGTGGTCTTATTTGAGCCTCAAGACAACTGTGTGGTAGGGGCTATGATTATTCCCATTTTATAGATGCAGAAGCTAAGAGGTTAAATGACTTGCCCAGGGTCACACAGCTAGTCAGAATTCAAGGCTGGATTCAAATCTAGTTCTTCCTTCCTCCAAGGCCATTTCTCTCTCCACTGCATTCTCTACCTCATATATGAGCACTAATGCAGGAGCAGCAATGGGCACCTGAGCCCTTAATGGAATCATGTCAGTCCAATTTTCTGCTTCCACAAGGTCACTCCAGTGTCAAGGGATGTCAGAAAGAGGAGAGAGAATGCCAACGAGAGGCTACTTTGAGGCTGTACCTAGTGATCACCCCAGTGGAGTAATCTCACACTGCGGCCATGGGGATCCATTACAACATCTGAGGGACTCCAGGGGCCATGACAGAGAAGAAAAAAGAAGGATTGCATCTGATGGGTCAAGCTGATAGTAGGTATTTTTCTCTTTGAAGTGTTAGGGTGCCAATATTATTCAGCATTCAACAAGTATATTCATTTACTCAACAAGTATTCATTAAGCTTCTGCCGTGAACAGTACTCAATGTCGAATGCTGAATAAAAATGTAGATAAGAGCTAATGCACTAATGGGGGATATGATGCCAAGGCAAAGTACTATAATATTACACAATATTGCCAATGAATGTAAGCTCCCTGAGGGTAGGCACCATTTCACATTTGTACCTGTATCTCCAGGGCCCGGCACATAGTAAACACTTGTTAAAATGGAAACTGAAATAAGTACCTCAGAGAAACATGTGGTATCATGGGAGGTCTGACAGGAAAAGTCATCACACACTGGGGGTATTGGGAAGCGTCATGGAAGAATAAGGCATTTGAGTTGGGCTTTAAAGGACTAGGAGATGAAAAGGGGAAGTTATTCCACACATGAAGAGAGTGTAACATACTGGAACGAGTTCTGGCCTTGGAGTCAAGAAACCTAGCTCAGACATTTACTAGCTATGTGACTTCTCAGTTTTCTTCATCTATAAAATGGGTGCTCTAGTACCTATACTGCCTAGTTCACAGGGTTGGTGTGAGAAAAGTGCTTTGAGACCTGAAAGAAGCAAAGGATGTATATGCTGGGGGGAGACAATGGGAAGAGGGTGAGCAGTTGGGAGGGAGAAGGAGCTGTCCAGGGTGGCCAGAGTGTAGACTGCACAGAGGTACATAATATTAGGTACAGACGGGGTAGTATAGATCAAGGAATGGCAAGCCAATTGTGGCACATGATTGTAATAGACTATTACTAGGCTATAAGGAATATGAAGGATTCAGAGAGATGCAAAAAGACTTATATGAACTGATAAAACAGTGAAGTGAGCAGAACCAGAAAACAGGATTCATAATGCCTAACACAATAGAAATGGAAATAACTTCCAAGAAAACTGAACCCTGTATGGTTATAATGACCAAGTCTGGCCCCAAAGAAAAGTAGAAAAAAATGAACCTGCCTTCCTTCTTGGCAGAGGTGGGGTACTACGGGTGTGGAACTCTAGATGCCTTGGTTGATGTGTTGATTAGTTTTGCTGAATTGGCTCTTTTCTCTCTCTCTTTCATTCTCTATTATGAGTGGTGGTGGCAGCCAAGAGATGTACAGCATTTAGAAATGAGAGTCATGTCAAAATAAAAGGCTTTTTAAAAGTGAAAGGTATTTCGGCCCAGCTTGCAGAGGGCCTTGAATTCCAAGCTAAAGGATTTGAAATTTGTTCAAGAGGCAATAGAGAGCTCCAGAAGATTATTTGAGCAGAGGAAAGATTATGGGAGATTTTGACATCTATGGGACCTCAACACTTCCAATACAGAAGCAGTGAATTTTCCAGCATTCAGCAGGGTGCCTCTGACATGGCTAGGGCTTGATAAAGATATACTGAGTAAGTGAATGAATTTTGCAGTAACTACAGAAAGAATTGTGTATGTGCTCTCGGCAAGCCCAGAGAGTCAGTGGGCTGCCTGTTTTTCACTTTTAGAGCTAGGAGGAGGAGAAGCCAGGATTGCTGTCCAGGCAGACTGTGCCTACCTAGTGCCTTGGTCTAAGACCATCAGAAACGCCACCCTGGTACAGACCTTTCATCCAGCCAGCCCCATAATTCAGGGTCTTACAAAGCTACTCTTTCCACTTTGATGCCAGCCTCAAAGGCTGCACACGCCCCAAAATGTACTCAGCTTCCCTTCAATTTATGGGGGACAGAACCATAATGTGTTATTATCTAAAATTTTTAAATAAAACATTGTATTTTCACCTTGTGCCACCTCATAGGGGCAGTGACTTATATAAACTCACCAATCCTGCTCTTTCTTTTATATCTTCAAAACATTTCACTTTCAGGCTTAAAGGAAAATGCAGGATTATGGCACTCCTGGGTTTGGGAAACAATCCTGTGTCTTTCCTCTCTGTGTCTCTTGTCATACCTGGGCTCTGGATTTTATTGGGGGAGACAACATAACCTGCTTAATTACATACAAAATATATACAGAGTAAATATAAGATGCTTTGGAGCTAGCAGGCTCTTGCCTTGGGCAAAGGGAGAGGGAGAAGCCTAGTGTGGAAGGTGGTTCTCAAGCAGGGTTTCTAAGGGGAAGCATTTCAGGCACAGGGGACAAACCAGGGCCAAGGTCAGAAGAGTTTGTTATTGGACTTTAGAGGTAATAGGGAGTCATTGACATTTATGGAACAGAGAAGTGACATGTTCAGATCTGTGCTTTAGAAAAGCACATGGGTACCATGAGACCAGGGTCTAAGTAGGCACCAAGACCCAAGGTATCGATCCAGCTTAGGTCATTCACAGAGGGCAGAGGTTCACATGCAATGATGTGCTAGAGTCAGAGCTCTCTTGTTGAGAGAGCTGATTGTTAAATATTCAGAGTGAGCATTTACACCTCAGAAATTGGCAAATATTCCAAATCAGGGTTTAGTCTATTGTTTCATTGATTATGTAGACTTAAGAAAGTGACATGGGCAGCTAGGTGGTACAGTGGATAGAGCACCAGGTCTGCAGTCAGGAAGACTCATCTTCCCGAGTTTGAATCTAACCTCAGATACTTAGTAGCTGTGTGACCCTGGGAAAATCTCTTCACCCTACTTCTTCAGTTTCCTAATCTGTAAAATGAGCTGGAGGAGGAAATAGCAAACCACTCCAGTGCCTCTGTCAAGAAAACCCCAAATAGGGTCACAAAGAGTCAGACGTGACCAAAAAAACTCAACAACAAGAAAGTAATAGAAAAAATGTTAATAATGGACATTAAACTTAAAAGTTTGTCATGAGTACATTTTATCCTTTAATATATTAAAATATACAACAAAATAACATAAAATATTAAAATTATGAGCATAAAATAGGGGCTTGATAATCATAAACATTTACCAGCCCACCGCTATGTGTGGGAGTTTTGACAGTAGGCTGTGGGGAAGACCTCCAGCACAGAAAGACTAGAGAGGAAACAAGACTGGAGACTGTGGACAAGCAGCCAGTCCAACTCTGAGCTGCTCCCAGACCAAGCTGGGTCCGTGTCGCCTCTCCCTTCTCAGACAGCATCCTCACCCCCAATCCAGCCTTCTCAAAGCTGCTGAAATCCGCCAAAGTCCAACCGCCGAGCTCCCTTGGAAGTCTTCAATGGCTTCCTCTTGGCTAATGGGATAAAATCCAAACTCTTCAGCATGAAATCATAATGATTTACATTGTATAGAACTTTAACAAAGCAACTTCTTCCCAGTTTGGAATCAGAGGACCTGGGTTCAAATCTCCTTTGTTGACAAAGCTGTAACCCTGGGCAAATCAACTCCACCTTTGGAGCCTCAGATTCTTTACCTGGAAAATGAGACGTTTGGACTAGATCAGAGATTCTTTGCCTTTTCTGTGTCCTGGACCCGTCGGGTGGTCCTGTGAAGCTGATGGACACCTTCTCAGAATTATGTTTTTATATGAATCAGATAAAATATAGGAAGACAATGATATTGAAATATGGTTATCAACATATTTTTAAAGCAAGCTCATGGACCCCAGGCCAAGAACCCTGGACTGGATGGATGTCCAAAGTCTTTTCCAGATGTAAATCCATGAGGCTAAGCACTGTCCTAGAGGCCCTAGGAGACCGTGGGGGTACAGAGGAAAGAGTTAGGGACTAGGAATCAGGAAACTTAGGGTGAAATCCTGGTTCTGACATTGTGGGACCTTTGCTGAGTCATTTCCATTCTCTGACCCTTCCTGTAAAATGGTGGGGAAATTGGGCCAGATGACTTCTGAGGTCACCCTGACTCGGACGTTCTACCTGTGAGCACATCGTGGTGTTTGTAGTGGGGACAGTTATTGCAAACACTTGAGTTCTACATAGACATTCTATGGCACTTAGTAAAATGCCTGACACAAATAGTAATTATTCACTGACTGACTGACTGATCTCCAGATTCTGGTGGTATATTCATGGCACTGGATACTAGGGGCTTAGCTGCCTATGAAAGTATCTAATTTGGCAAAAGGCCTATGGGAAAAAAAGAAGTCTTCAACAGTATTGCCCCACGGTAGATTCCACTCATTAGACAGTATGTCACCAGACCCTTAAAGACCTTCTAGTGTCTAGAATTCAACTTAATCATTTAACAGATGAGAAAACTGAGTGTCAGAAGTGGCTTGGCTGAGGTCACACAGTGAGTTAGCAGCAAAGCTGGACCTAGAATCTGGATCTGGCCCCCAGTTCATTGTGTTTTCTGTCTTAGCATTGGTACCTTTCTACTGATCCCCTCACAGCCAGTCAAGTACATCAAGTTAGGTTTTTCTCTTTTTTTTATCATAATAAGTGAGATGAGCCACCAGTAACCCTACTGAGGATAGCAGCCTCTCTCAGACAGGACCTGGGCTTCTGGGTCTGTGTCCCTAAGCTTGACCTTCTACTAGGACTCTAATAATCACTACTATTGATTGCTATTAGCTATAATAACTGTTAATATTAAATAACATTTATATAGTGCTTAGAACATGCCAGGAATTGTGTGAAGTACTTTACAGTTACCATCCCCTTAGAGCTGAGTGTGTTGACAGAAGGAAGAAGCAAGTGACTCTGGGAAAAAAATCTTTCTTTGTCAGAGCAGGGCATCTCTGGCAGTTAGATACCAAGGCGGCTTCCCCTTTGTATTTGTGGTTGCTAGGTGCATGTGGAGTTGCCGGCTAGTGTAAAATAATAAAAGGAATAAAAATTAATATATAATAAAAGTATATAAAGAGAGAAATAATGAAACAAGAAAAGAAAAAAATTAATAAGAAAAAAGTGGGACTAAGAGCTGCTTTCAGATTCTGGTTCTTCCATTTAATACCTGTATAACCTCGGGTAAGCACTCTAGGCCTCAGTTTCTCCCTTTGTAAAATGAGAAGGTTGGACTAGATTAGAACATCCCTAAGCTTTGTTCTAGTTCTGAAACCCATGATTCCATGAACCCTGGAAAAATCCAGCATGTCAGGCTGAAAGTTGGCTGCAGTCTTAGCAATGGAGATTATCCATGAACCGAGCAATCCTCTCTGGGTCACAGGGTCCAAAGCAGCTGCATCTCTGACAGTATCTTCTGAGCCTTTCCATGTTCTTTTCCAAGTTCTTGTGTCTGAGGTCACAGGACCCAGAAAGGTCCAGTGGTCCCTAGACCCGGACATCTGGGTCATCACAGCCCAATGCTTCAAGAGAAGCATTGCATGGAGAACCAGGGCTGAAAACTCCTCCGCCCAGCTGTGTTCTTTAACTTCTGATTGCTTCTCATTTTTTAAAATGTGATCGGTTGACAGAGACCAGCATAAAAGCCACAGTTCCTTCATGGAAGCAGGCCAGGATCGTGGGAAGGGAAGATAAAGAAGGACAGAGGAGCAGCTTTAAGAAAGTAAGCAAAGAGAGGGAAACATGAGGATGCTTTATTAGCTGAGCATAAAAGGAGGGACCCAAGGAGCTGCTGAGCCAGCAACCCAGGTGCCCAGGGACTGAGCAGATTCAGCTGGAGCTCAAACATGCCTTAGGGACTTTGCACTCGTGTTCTGCAGAGATGTAGCTTTTATTTCTCCATCTTTCTCTTTTCTCTCCTTCCCTCCTCCCTCTTTAGAATGTAGGACTTTGTCAGAGCTGGGAGGTACCTTAGAACCTAGAACCTAGAGTGTCAGGAATGGGAGGTACCTTAGAACCTAGAATGTCAGCAGGAAGTGTCCTTTAGAACCTAGAATGTCAGAGCTAGAAATACCCTTAGAACCTATGACCTAGAATGGCAGATCTGAGAGGGACCTTAGAACACAAAATATCAGAAGTGGGAGATGCCTTAAAACCTAGAACATAGAATGTCAGAACCATAAATGCCTTTAGAACATAGAATGTCAGAGCTGAAAAAATGCCCATAAAACCTGGAATGTGAGAGTTGGGAGGTATCTTAGAACATAGCACATAGGATGTCAGAGCTCCAAATGTCCATGGAACATAGAATGTCTGAATTGGGAGGTACCTTAAAACCTAGAACCTGGAATGGCAAATCTGAAAGGGACTTTAGAATATAAAATGTTAGATCTAGAAGAGACTTTTAAATAGAATGTCAGGATAAGGTGTCTAGTCATGACTAAGACAGAAAACGCAATGAACTGGGGGCCAGATCCAGATTCTAGGTCCAGCTTTGCTGCTAACTCACTGTGTGACCTCAGCCAAGCCACTTCTGACACTCAGTTTTCTCATCTGTTAAATGATTAAGTTGAATTCTAGACACTAGAAGGTCTTTAAGGGTCTGGTGACACACTGTCTAATGAATGGAATCTACCTTGGGGCAATACTGTTGAAGAGGTCAGAGGGTCCAGTATGCACCCTGCCTCTTGTCAGAGAGGTGGTAGATTATGTGTATAAGATGTGACATACATTTCCAGACATGCAACACATTGACTTGTTTTACTCAAATCCACTTATTTATGACAATGTAGAAATCAATGGTTGGGGTGGACAGGGAAGCATCAGATAATAGCAGTGATATAAAAGAAGAAAAAAGCACCAACAAAGTATTTAAAAGAAAAAAAGAAAGTAAAGAAGGAAGGAAGGAAAGGAAGGAGAGAGGAAAAGAGAAGGAAAGAAGGGAGGAGGAAGGAAGGAAGGAAGGAAGGAAGGAAGGAAGGAAGGAAGGAAGAAAGGAAGGAAAGAAGGAAGGAAAGAAGGAAACAAAGAAGGAAGGAAAGAAGGAAGGAAGGAAGGAAGGAAGGAAAGAAGGAAGGAAGGAAAGAAGGAAGGAAGGAAGGAAAGGAAGGAGAGAGGAAGAGAGAAGGAAGGAAGGGAGGAGGAAGGAAGAAAGGAAGGAAGGAAGAAAGGAAGGAAGGAAAGAAGGAAAGAAGGAAGGAAGGAAGGAAAGAAGGAAGGCT
>CM053582.1:553910068-553970565 GCA_028627135.1 Pseudochirops cupreus | reverse complement strand
AGGAAAGAAGGAAAGAAGGAAGGAAGGAAAGAAGGAAAGAAGGAAGGAAGGAAACAAAGAAGGAAGGAAAGAAGGAAAGAAGGAAGGAAGGGAAGGAGGGAGGAAGGAAGAGAGGAAGGAAGGAAGGAAGGAAGGAAGGAAGGATGGAAGGAAAGAAGGAAGGAAGGAAAGAAGGAAAGAAGGAAAAAAGGAAGGAAAAAAGGAAGGAAGGAAGGAAGAAAGAAAGGAAGGAAAGAAGGAAGGAAGGAAGGAAAGAAGGAAGGAAAGAAGGAAGGAAGGAAGGAAGGAAGGAAGGAAAGCCAGAATGTCAGAGTTGAAGTGATTATCTTCTTTTTGAAGGTCACTATTTCCTGAAATCCCAGTCAGCATGGCCAACTGCCCAGCTAGGCATCTCCATCTCACCTAGCTGCCCATTATCAACAGTGTAGGTTATTTAAAGTTTTCTCAACCTATGGCTACTCGGAAAGTTTCTTAACAATATTGATAATAATCATACCTGATTTATGCAGGAGGAAATTATAATCTCCATGAGGCAGATGAGGACCCTAATACTCAGAGACCTGAACCAAACAAGAGGCACTAAATTAAACAAAACCAACAGGCATTTATTAACCATCTACTAAGTATCACTGCCCTACGTGGGGGATACAAAGACAGGAGAGAAACTGTCCCTGCCCTCAAGAAGCTTACATTCTATTAGGAAAGACAACATGTACAACATAGAAAATATTAAATGGGAGATAAAATGAGGGAGGGGCTGAGGGAGAACTTACTAGTAGCTTGGAGGGTAGAGCAGGGAAGAAGGCAATGGGAAAGGAGCTGCCAAAGCAAAACTGTGAAGGGAACAAGGGCTTCTTAAGAGGTAGAGGTGAGAAGGGAGTGCATTCCAAGTATGGAGGAGAGCCTATGCAGAAGTGGGGGGACGGGAGATGGTGTGTCACATGTAAGAATCAGCAAGAAGGCCGAGATGAGGAATAATGTAAATTAAGGTTAGAAAGGCTGGCTAGGGCCAGCTTATGAAGAGCTTAAAAACTGAACAGAGATGCTTGTATTTGTCCTAAAGGCAATAAGGAACCAGTGACATTTATTGAGTAAGGGAGTAACAAGGTCACAGCTCTAATTCAGGAAAATCTCTTTGACAGCAGGATGGAGGATGGATTAGAGGGGGAAGAGGCTTGAGGCAGGCAGGTCAATTAGGAGGTTACTCCAATAATCCAGGCTAATGGGGACATGAGCTATAATGGTGGTCACATGAATAGAGAAAAGAACACATAAGGAAAATGTAGTTAGATAGAAATGGCTAGATTTGGTAACTGATTAGATACAAAGGTCAGGAGGAGGGAGAGTCTGTGAGCCTTGGTGAGAGGGTCAGTGGTCCCCTTGATAGAAATAGGGAAGTTCATGGCAGGGAATGAAAGGAGGATAATGGTTTCTGCTTCAGACACGCTAACCTTGAGATGCTTACAGGATATCTACTTTGATGCAGCCAATGGGCAGTTGGTGACATTGGATTAGAATTTAGGAAAGAGACTAGGGCGGGATATTTGGGAGTCATCTGAATAGGGGATGATTGTGGGAGAGGTCTTCTAAAGGAAAGAGAATGGGAATGAGAATGCATGTTGAGGGATGGCCTGTATGTAACGGGTTTATATACACATAGTTTTACATATGTTGTGTGTATGTGTGTGTGCGTATACATACACACACATGATTTTTGTCTGTTGTCTCCCTCGTTAGACTGTGAGCTCTTTGAGAGCAAGGAATGTTTTTTTACCTTTCTTTGCAGCTCTAGCACTTAGCACAGTTGCTGGATGTGGTAAACGCCAGTTGACTAACTAATGAAGGAGAAAAGAGGAAATTCACAGAAAATGGTCTCTAGAAGGAGCAAGGAGATGGTGGAGGAGGCTTGGAGAAAGAAGAGAGGGTTTAATGTAAAGGAGATGATGTGGTTTGTTCATGGTCAGACAGTTACTTATTTTCCAGCTCAAGATTCAAACCCAGGTCTTCTGATGCTGAGTTAAGCAATCTTCCCACTCTCCTAAGAGTAAAAGGCAGGTGTGATTTCTAAAACTCATCTGGATTTTTATGATCTCATGAGCAGATCCACTGACCAATGCTTTTTCTTCTTTTGTTTCAGGTCCCCCCGTAAGTACTGAAGTCATGGCTGAAATCCCAGAAACTTGAATTGTGTTGTTCTCTCTGATGGTAAAAAGGTTCTGGGGTGGGGGAGAAAAAGAAGTGACATATGTAATCTACCCTCTCTTAGACTTGGGAGTCATCCTCCCATTCAGAGCTGACTTCTCTTGACTTCCTTTGCCTGAGTGACAGAAAGGAAAAGAGACCACCATTTTGTTTTGGGTTTTTTTTTACCAGGCTCTGAAACATCAGAGCCCAAGACATCTCTTTCCTTCTTGACAAAGCAGGCTCTGAACTGAAATCCAAAAGACTAGCTTGTCTCAGTAATAAGACACTCTGTCCTCAAAAGAGGCAATTGTAGGAAGAAGGGCGTAATAATCAATAAGAAAAGAGACATCTCTTCTCAGTGTGCAGTTCCATGGAACACATCCCTGCCCACTCACTTAATGAAAATGTGAATCACATTGGGCAAGTGTTGTTTTCCAAGAGAATTTATGTGGGCAGCTTCTATGTGGGCCAACTGGCTTGGGCCATATTTTGAAAAGAGATAGGGGGAAGGGGATAGAGAAAGCAATGTCGGCAAATTAAGCTACAGAAGCAGCAATAAATTAGAGCCAGAATGCCTCTCTTCATTCTCAGACCTTTCTATCAGGTCCCTTGTGGGGGAGGGAAAAGTCTTGCCAAAAGAAAGAACATTAGAAGAGGTGAAGAAGAGTCTCTCAAAGGAGTAAATTGATACCCATCAATACAGTAGCAATCTTTCCTTGAGGGAGAGGGTTTTGAAAACCCAACAAAAGGCCCAAAGACCATCTGGGGGCCTGTGTAAAGTAACTTAAAAGACTGAACACACGGCGGGTGCGTCAGATTTTTACTGTGATGGGAAGAATGACATTCTTTGAAATTGCTTCACTCCTGAGGTTATTGAAACCAACAAGAGCCAGAGGTCTCTAGTGTTCAAGAGAAGGCATTCCAATATTTGTTTTGCCTCTAAATACATACCTGGGAGAAAGCCTTTCATGATTTTAATAAGGTCTTTACTTAATATTCCATCTGTTACGCCGAGTGGTAAATTGATCCCATACTGAGAAATCTGTTCTGTCCCCTTGATGGATAAATCATGTTGGGATTGGAGAGTCATTTCATCCCTTGAAATGAAAAGGCATGATTTATAATGGCATGCTTTGGATGTCAGATAAAATTCCTTCATCAGTCTTCCAAAATAAACTTGGCAGTAAGGGAGCCTTGAAGGACCACCTGCTGAAAACAAGCCTGTTTGGAGGCCCCCTCCTCATCTTCTATTTTTCCCCCCGACATAACCAAAGACTGGACCGTCTCTCACCCAGATCTCACCTTCCTGGGAATTTGTTGCCCTTGGTTTCCATGATTCGTTAGGTCCTGATGCTTTCTGAAGAAACTCAGCATGCTGCCACAGTGGGACAGATTGTACAAGGTCAGGAAGGGCTTGCATTTACTGGAGAGCTCACACGGAGATTGTTGGGAGTTGTGCCCAAAAAGAGAATGAACAGGATTCCTGCATGGGAAGGGAGAATGAGCTAGGATCATTGGATTTCAAGCTGAAAGAGATTTTAGAGATAATTTGGCTTAACCTCTTCATTATATAGAAAGACAAACAAAGACTTAAAGGTAAAGGAATTTGTCCAAGATTACAAATTCGAATTCAGGTCTTCAGCCCCCACATCCAATACTTTTCCTACTGCCTACCCTCTGGGGTCTCTTTCCAGAGAGTCCTTGAGTAGTCCCCTGGCATCTTGGGTGGTTCCCCAGTAGAGGCTGAGTGACTCTAGCTCCAAGGCTCTGTGAGATCAGTCCCAGGACGGGATAAAATTGCCTCAGATGCAGAACCTACTCTTTAGCCTTAAAGGACAGCCGACACCTGACCTGCAGGGAGGGTAGAAACAGCAGCCAGGTCTCCACCCCCAATTGTCTGCCCCACAAAGACCCCTCCCTGCTGCCACTCTTTGGAAATGTCATCTGCATTTCCTCCTAGGAGGTCAGGGCTGTGGGCAGGAATGATCTATAATGAAATAGGTCCAGGATGGTAGGGCAAGAGCGCTTGTATCTGGGGGCTCCCAAAAGCACTGGAACTGGAGTCCTGAAAGACCCAGGTTCAAAACTGGATACTGACACTTACTGACTACATGAAATCTACAAGTCACTTCCCCACCTTGGCCTCAGTTTCCTCCTTTGTAAAATGAAGATGCTAAATCCAGTGTCCTACACAGTCCCTTCCTGCTCAAGATCTGTGCCCCAAGATAGTGGTTACCATCTCAGAAGAAGGAAGAGGACAATGATTCACACCCTTCAAATTCCTTTTCCAGGGTGGCAGCTATGGGGGAGCAGGGAAAACAAGACTGTGACTGTGTCATGGCTTAGTAACAGTCATTGGCATTAGCACAGCCCTCCCAGGGCTTCTCACTGAAGCCACCCAAGCACTCTTAGAGGTAAGTACACCGTCTCCATTTGACAAATGAGGAAACCAAAGTTCAGAGATGGTAAGCGATTTGTCCAATAAAGCAAAGGCAGCAAGTGTCCAAGTCTGCCCTTGAACCCGGGTCTATCCAGGTCTTCACCTAGGAGGCTTCCCATCAGGCTACACTACCCCTTCTGTCCTTGGGTGATGCTCCGTTTCCCTGGCATTAGTTTTAATGAGTTCTTTTTCTCTCTTTTGTTGTTTTTTTTGCCCTTTTTTTCCAGGGTCCTGCAGGAAGACCTGGACTTCCGGTAAATAGTTTTAATTTCTCTTTTCTTGACCTCTCTCTTTTCCTTCATCTTCCTCCCTCATCTCTTTCTCTCTGGTTACTAAGGTTACTACATCACACCTGTCATCCTTCCCTACTCCACACACTCCACGCCTTTATTTGGTTGGTCAGCTTGTCCCTGGGGGCGAGTGGGAAGCATCCTTTATCACCCACCATTGCTGCTTCTGTGTCCAAATAAGAAGGTCCTTTCTGTATCCCCCTCTCATTGACAAAATCCCACTGGCTGAGACCTGAGGGCCAAAGTGGTGGCTGCTAGGAACCCTGAAGGACATAGCTCAACAGCCCCCTCATTTTACAGATAACGAAACTTTGGCTTAGCAAATTTACATGACTTGTCCAAGGTCACTCTCAACCTTGCCTCAGCAAATACAGCCTTCACCCACGACCACAGTCTTTAACCCACATCCTTCGGCAACATCTACTGACTTTCCATACAATCAGAAGAATATAAACAGAGAAAGTTTCAATTACTACAAGTCTTAATTTTGGTCATTGACCAATGCATTGCATAGAGATATATCCAATGGTTGAAGGATGGTCAGCTTTTAAAATCCCTAACTTTCTTTAAAGTGTAGCTCAGGTACTTCCTTCTTCACAAGGCCTTTCCCCACTCCCCCTCCCCCTATACACACACACACCTAATTATGAGGATTCTCCCCACCTCTACTAGTAATAACTTTGTATTTGTTTACTAAGTAATTAGTCAATATATTAATTATAATAATTACAAATAATTCAATTAATATAATTATATACTAATATATTAAATATTATATCATAATATAGAAATGTTATCTATTTTATATGTAATTTATATGTATAATTTATATATTTATCTGTATACCTGTTGATTTTCCCCAAAAGATTGCAGCTCCTTGAGGGCAGGGCCTGTAACATTTCCTAACACTTGGTAGATGATTAGTAAATGTATTGACTTGAGTTGACTCTAAACAGTGAGGTGGGCCCAGAATTCAAGGGGAGGAGGAAGTGTTAATTCCCCTTACTCTTTCTTTTGGTGCCCCCTAGCAAAGGATACTGGAGTTAGAATATTGGTTTTTTCCAAGTGCCAGGTCTGAACACTTAATCAACAACTTACTCAAGGATCTGAACATTAAATCAACAGCTAGGTTAGTATCTTCGGTGTCCTAAGAACCACAAGCTTGCCTCTCTGAATCCACCACCTTCTTTCCTACCATTTTGCCCCCAAAGACCTGGAAATGGAAGGGGCTCCCACCATACAGGGCTGTGACTAGTTCGCATTTTGCCTTGATTCATGGGTTGCAATGACCAAAGAATTCATCACCGGGTGTCCAGAAGGTAGAGGCAAGATATGAAAAGGGATTGGATGTGTGTGAGGAGAGTAAAGAGCTGAGGGCGGCACAGTTGGGTGTCTGGGAGAGCAGGGAGTATGGCAGTGCCCTAGACAGTAATAGGGAGGTTGAAAATGGGGGACAAAGGTCATGAACTTTGTTGTGAATGTGTGGAGTTTGAGATACCTGTGGAATGTCTGGTTAAAGTGTCCAAGGGGCACTAGCTCAAGTTAGAGACAGGGCTGATCACTTAGCTTGTCACTCTGTCTCTTGATCTGGTGGGCAATGGGAAGCTATTGAAGGTGGGGCTGGTATCTTCCAAGGCCATTGCTCTCTTTCTTGGGAGTCCCAGGGGAATAGGGCGAGCACAGAAATGAGTTTGGGAAATCAAGGAGATGAACCATGAGAGCTGGAGGAGAACTCGGATGCTGGCTAGTCCAATCCTTTCATGACTGAGAACTCAAGGAGGTTGTGACTTGCCCAAGGTCACACAGGGAATAAATGTCAGAACAAGGATCTGAACCCAGAGCTTTGGACTCCATAACCTTTAGCATTAGGGGAACCAAGCCAATATCATAAACCTCACAGTCTACCCAAGGACTGAGGGAAGGAACAGATTACAATCCATTCAGAGATCGGACAGCTGACAACCATCTTCCCTAACTCTAAAACAGTATTAGATTTAGGTACTGCTATAACTAGGGTAGAATGTTCAAGGCTTTGTCCCAGGGTGCCAATATTTAGAAGGCACTGATCCTGCCCTGGTCCTGGGTCACTCTTCTTCCCCCTTCCCAAGAGGGACAATCCTGGTGAGTTCCTCTCCTCCCCTGTCCTTGGCCCCACCTTTTGGTCATTGCCTTCTCCTGGGGCATTTCCTTTCCTCAGCGCCCACATCCCTGAACCTCAGCCCACACCAGCCTTTCTTCCTGCCCTAGGCACAAAATTCCTATTCATATCTTCAGGTTTAGAATCTCCAAATCTGAGGCAGAAAGATTCCAGTTCTCACAAGCATTACGTCATTTCCTCTCACCCCTAGTCGTCACCTTTCAAAAAGTAATATAACACTGTAGTCCTTTAAAAGCTAGTGGCCATTACAATTATTGAAATTAAAAAAAAAAAACAACCCTGAGCCAGCTACCTTTATAATGAAAGGCATTTGGGACCATACTTAGCTCTGGGAAGGCTGGTGGAGCAGCTCCATAAAATAGAAGGAGGAGGGTGGGCAAGGCTTACATGAATAAAACCCATGGGGCAGCCTTTTTTTTTCCTCCAAAGTCCACCTTTAAAAAAGATTTAGAGTAAAATTCATGGAGCAGAGGCTACTACTATGCATAGTTTCCAGCCTCCGCACCAATCCGTGCCTATTCCTAACCCATGCATTTTATGACTAAGACTGCAAATAACATTAATTTAAAACACACACATGTGTATATATAGATATAATATATATGTATATACCAACATACACATCATGAAATGTCATTCAAAAGCCACAGGCTTGACTGTGTGCAACTTACGGCAAAAAAGGCAACGGGGCGTACATCCAAGAAGGAAGAACAGTTAGGAAACTCATGGATTGTGGCTCTGCTTAGGCTTATGCTGGGAATGGTGATCATTTGTGAACCTCCAAGAAAGAAACTGTAGGTAGATTTCAGATAATCTTAGGATCGATCACTAATTCAGACCTCACAGAGATATTAAGGTCATCTGGTCCAATCCCCTCATTTGGTAAACAAAGGAACTGGAGCACACAGAAGTTAATTGACTTGCCCAAGGTCACACAGGAAGGGTTAGAATTTGAACCCAGGTCCCCTGAGGCAGCTGAGTGGCACAGTGTATAAAGTGCCAGGTCTGGAGTCAAGAAGACTTGAGTTCAAATTGGGCCTTAGACACTTACTAGCTGGGTGACCCTGGACAAGTCACTTAACCCTGTTTACCTCAGTTTCCTCATGTGTAAAATGAGCCAGAGAAGGAAATGGCAAATCTCTCCAATATTTTTGCCGAGAAAATCCCAAATGTGGTCACAACAAGTTGGACATGACTGAAATGACTGAACAAGAACAAAATCTCTGAGTCTAAATCTAGCACCTGTTCCACCATCCCACTGACTGATTCTAGACCCCGTGCTATGAGAATTTCCATCAATTCAACCAGCAACTATTGATAATGCTGTATATCTGACTCTGTCATAGGCATGCTACAGTCAGGTTTCTGAAGATTGATCAGGAGAAGATTGTTCTAGACCCGAGTTGTGCTATACTAATTCACTGTATGGCACTGACCTAGACATTTTCTTTTTCTGGGTCTTGGTTTCCCCCTTTGTAAAATCTGGAGGATTGGACTAGCTGATGGTAACTAATGATGGCTTCATCAGTCACCAAGCTCTCATTAAGTGCCTGCTGTATGCCAGGCTCCATGCTGAGTGCAGGATACAATGACCAAAACAAAATAATCCCTGCCTCCGTGGAGTTATCCAAACACCTTTAGGATAATCATTTCCTCATGGGCACTCTTGGCTTTAAAGCAGGTAGAGTGTTCTGTTGAAAGCAAATGATGAATCTTAACACCAGCAACACAGACAAGATCCCAGTGGGTGAATTTGTTCCTAGTTACTCCCCGTCACCATTTGGACACCATGATACCAGCGCTCCTCCCCATTGGTCCTTCTGCTTTTCAGGTCATGTCTAACCTCTGTAAGGGGAGCAGAGTCTGAGAGCAGCCCCCAGGACTGCCCACGACTCACTGATTTTCCAGCTGTGCCACAGAACCCAGCAATTCCTCTACCAGACACGCTTGGTCAGATACCATCTTGTTTTCTACGTTCAATTGATTTCCATTCTTCCTGGCCAGCAATGAATTTCAGTTCCCCACCCAGAATTTATAAGGTCTGCATTTGTGTGATGGCAAAAAAATATTTTTTTCTACTGAGAGGAGCAGCAAACCCTCTATAAGGAGATTTCCAGAGTGGGAAGATGTAACCCCTGGCTACCAAACAAAGTTGTTTTCCCAGAACAGCTGAATCTTGTGACTTGGCTCTGACTTTACTGTCTTTTCTAAGGGTGGGAGAAGGGAGGAATGGGTAGACTTTCATCCATCTTCCTCAAATCATGTGGCTGTGGGGCAAGACCAAATCAGAGGTAAAGACTTGGGTTCTGTTCTCCAGTTTTGCCATGGGGAATCTAACTTGGGGTTGTTACTTTCCTGTAGTGTTCATTCTCTGTAAAATGGGTACAGTCGACCTCAAAAACAGATGCCACCTAGAGCTGTTAGGTCAGTGGGATGAAGACCTTTATGAGGACAACTAGCAAAATGGGATGGTGGAAGGATGGCTGGACTCAGCTGGTTCCCAGCTCTGTGACTGTGGACAAGTCACTTGAAGGCTCTGAGCTTCAGTTGCCTTCTCTGTAAAATAGAGATTCAGTTGAATTACATTCCACAAACACTCCCTAAGCATATGCCAGGCATTGGGCTGGGTACTAGAGATACAAAGACAAAAAGCAAAACAGCTCTTGCCCCTCAAAGTGCTTCAATTCTGTTGAATAATATCCATATTATTTATCTCGTAAGGCTGTTGAAAGGAGAGTGCTTTGTAAGTAAGAAAATGCCATTGGGACAGGAATGATTATTTTTGTGGTTGGTGTTACCATCTGGAATTGGGAGGGACCTTATGTCAGCTCTTCCAGCCTTCTTGTTTTTACAGAAGAGGAAACTGAGGCATAGACAGGGGATATGACTGGTCAAAATTCACATAGCTCATTAATGGGAGAACCAAGACTAGTGTCCCAATCACCTGACTCCCAATTTCTTTCCATCATTCACTCAGCAAGCATTTATGAAGCACCTACTGTATCCCAAGGATTGTGCTAGGTGGTGGGGACACAAATATTAAAAAAAAAAAAGAAATAGGTCCCACCCTCAAGGAGCTTATATTCTATTGGGAGAAAATGACACGTCCACAGATAAGAAAATAATAAATGTAGATAAAGTAAATGTAAAGTATTATATGTACATATGCAATGTGAATAAGCATTTGTCATAAATATAGTATTTATACCAAAACAGTTGGTTCCTGATTAGTGTGAATAATGAACCCCTTGATGTGGTGACATTAATCGAATTCACACTGAATATTTCTATTGGGCTAGAACCAATTAGCATATTTCATACAAGAATAACTTCAAATAGTTTGAATTGGAGCACATGCTACCCCTTCAGGGGATCCATTAGCCACACTAATCAGGACCTTGCTGTATTATACTTAAATACATACAAATTGAATTCAAATACAAAGTTGGAGAAGGCACTAATTACCGGGGGGGGGGGGGGGAGGGGGGCATCACACTATGCCTGCCTGATGATGTGGTTTGTATTCCACACACATGGGTGTTTCTATGTGTACCCATGGGCACCCACACGGAAAGGTGCCCACATTCCAATTTGTCATTAGGCAGGGCATATGTGGCTGATCACATCAACCATGATGTTCTCATGCCCAGTACACTGCCAGTGTGACTTAATTCTCCTGACTGAAGCCTGCCTCTATCCCCCCATCCACCTCCATCTGATTTCTTTTGCCTTGCTCCTCAGGGAGACAAAGGCGCCCTTGGGATCCCGGGACGAGTGGTGAGTTGAATCCTGCATCTTTCTGCCTGTGTTGCCACATGCTTGCTTCTTGGGTCCTGGCCCTGCCATCCAGGCCGTCTGAGTGTGGCAGTGGGTGAATCTACAACCTATTCTGTCTAGGGAAGGAAGAAGTCAGAGATGCCATCAGTAGGGTATCCTCTTTAGCACTTTTCAGGAAGTTCCTTCACATGGGTATCTCCCATTATGTGGCAGTCTCCACTCTGCAGAAACCTGCCATAACATAATTCAAAACTCAGAAACAGTTTCAAGACACATTCCCAGAACTCACATAAATAGAATTCTTCTTGGACCATACATGCAAAATTTCTCCCCCAGTTCTTTCACTCAAGGCCAATGACTGATATTCAGATCTCCTGTGGGTCCTGCATGGAGCTGTTATCAGCCCTAGGCAAGAAGAGCTAAAGTCAAAAAGAACAAATACGCCCACTTTCTCTCCATCTCTTTGCCCAAGGTCAATGTCCATCCAGAAGAAAAATAAGCTTCACTCTCCAGAAACTGTCTTGATAGGGGTGGCTAGATGGTGCAGTGAATAGAGCACCGGCCTTGGAGTCAGGAGGACCTGGTTCAAATCTGGCCTCAGACACTTGACACACTTCCTAGCCATGTGACTTTGGGCAAGTCACTTAACCCCAATTGCCCTCCAAAAGGCAAAGAAAGAAAGAAAGAAACTGTCTTGACAGCTAGCGTTTTGGGAACTCAGCTGTTTCACAAAGACAGACTCCAATGTCACGTCAGAGCCCAAATTCAGCTCTCAAGCCTCAGAAAGTCTGTAAAAAGGCTGAGATCTGTTATATTTGGGGGTGAAAACCCCCAATGGAAAATAATACTACTTACAGCTTACACTCATATTAGTGCATTGCATTTACGAAGTATAGTGCATGCATTAACTCATCAGATTCTCACAAGAGCCCTGGATCCTGGGAGCATAAGAATTATTATCCCCATTTGACAGATGAAGAAACTGATCTTCTGAGATGCTAAGTGGCTTGCTCCCAAGTCATACAGTCCATAAGTGGCAGAGCTAAGGTACAAAGTCAGATCTTTTGGTGCCAAGCCCGGGGCTCTCTCTGCTATGTCACACCTCCCTCTCTGCTGCCTGTCCTGAGTGTTTCCAACAGTTTAGTTGCTTCCTCTTAGGTGGCTCTTCTTCATGGGGAGGAGGACCAGTCATTAGGGCACATGGTGCTGTCTCTCATCTCTGAGAGTCACCTAGGAAGAGCCTAGAGTAGATCCAAGGATCAGGGACTAGCCCCATCTTGTGTCCTCAGCCCCTGCCAGGGACAGGTGCTTTCCTATGGTCCTGCCAGCTCTCCATCATGGCTACCCACTACACTTCCATGGATAATTCCACCCTCGCCAGCTACCAGCTCTGTCCTCTTTGGTTTCTGATCCTCCCTGATCCATCCATCCATCCACACCCAGCCCCTTTTCTCACACCCACCACCCCTGGAGCAGAGCCAGTCAAATAAACCACATCACTAACATTGTCCTCTAGGATCTCCACCTCCCAGACCAGAAACAGCTACTGAGATAATTATAGCAGCCTGGAGGGGATGAGTGAAATAACCTTCAAGTAAAAGCCAAGGGACCAAGCATTGGGGTTATTACAAAGGAAATTGTGTTTTCAATTTAAAAAAAACTTTAGACACCTGCTATGTGCAATATATTTTAATTTCATTTTAAATAGGGTTGGAAAATTCCAGGCATATTATTTCATTGGCCCAGGAAACTCCTGGTAAAGAAATTTGTTCAATCAACCAATGCCAATGGGTCAAAGTGTCCCGGCTTCTAGTCCTACAGAGGTGACTGGGGTGCTGACAACTAAAACACCTCTTCCTGGTCCCTCAAGTATTATCTCTCATAGGCAGGATTTGAAACAGGACCTTCCTAAATCAGAGGCCAACTCATTGTCCACCAAGTTATTCTGCCTATTTCTGAAGTGAAAAATAAAACGGCTCCTTTCCTCCAGGAGCTTACACGCTGCTAGTCACATCAGGTCTGGGTGGGACTAGCGGGCACTTCCAGTTGTGAGTTTCTAGGATTCTGGAATAGCACAGCGTCTTGTGAATTCCATGAGCTCAGTAATGTGTCCTCCCTGCCCCTACGCTACCCCCACCCAAGAACCTAAATTCAAATGTATTGAAATGTACTGGGGGGGAGGGGAATGGAAACTTCTCCTCCCCTCCCCATCACTGCCAGAGATGGGACCTAACCCTAATTCCAAGGTGGAACAGAGTAGAAGAGAAAATGGAATATAGGGAAAAGCTCATTGGATTTGGGGTCAGAGGACACGCCTCTGATGCCCGCTAGCAGTCCCCAGATCCCACTAAGCCTCAATTCCCCTTCTTTGTAAAGCAGAATTTGTGAATCACAGACTTAGATCTACAGGGGACCTTTGAGGCTATTGAATTTTACGAATGAGAAAACTGAGGCTCAAAGGGAAGGCACTTGGCCAGGGTCACACAACTAGTAACCAGCATAAGACTTTTCTTCCTTGCTTCATGGAAGTGTTTTGTGAAACCTAAGGAACTATAGAAATAGATCTGCTATCATCATCATCACCATCCTCACCATCCTCACATCATTACAGCTGGCCAGCCTAGGCTATAGCCAGTGCTAGAAGGAAGGAGCAGATGTTACCCTCCTCTGCCTTTTATTTTATTTTCAGGAGGGCCCAAAGCCATCCCGCCAGTCAGCAGATGGGTCTAATAGAATCTCTGCACAAACAATTCTGCTTCCTTATTTCTCTAATGGAAGCACTAGCCAAACCATCCCACTTCCTCTTTCCCCTCTCTTACCTCAAGCCCCCGACACTACTTTTTGCCAAGGAAAGCAGAGAAGGCATTTCCCCTCTGGTCCTTCAACGCTGGGAGCAGGAACTGGGTCCTCTCACACTCTGCACTGAGGACACAACTGGTTGGTCCCGCTGTAGAAAGCCACGTGGTCACAGGGCTATAGAGCCAGAAGGGGCCGTAGGGACCTTCTAGCTAGTACTCCTTTCACAGAGAAGGAAACTGAGACCTGATATAGTGGAACAGGGATTCCACTAAGACAAAGCTCAGTGTGTTGTAATGGAGAGAGTGCCGAGCTTGGAGTCTGGAAGACCAATATTCAAATTCCCAGCTGTATGACCCAAAATAGTCAGCTCCCACTCTGAGCTGTAAAATGCACCTCTTCTGTAAAGTGGGGATGATACCAACAGCGCCCACCTCACAGAGTTGTTGTGAGGATCAGAGGGAGTGATACACGGCTTCCAGTGTTGACTTTGCCAGCCTGAAATCACTGTGCAAATGTGAGCTGTGATACTCATGGTCCTAAGACTGGATGAATTAGGAAAAGTCTAATCCTTCTAACTTATTACACCTCCCACTGTGGGGACCCAGTACTACACAAGGTGGAATTACCTCCTTCAATGTCTCCTGGCTTTTAAAGCTTGTTTTCAGCCTTTCTGATGCATCATTTCCTGAATGTAAAGATTGCCCCATGAGGCTGCCTGTCAGTCCAGTGATGGTGTAAATTCAGTGCTAGGGCTGGGAGGGACCTTGGAGGGTGTGGATGGTGTTCCAGCCTCCTCACTGTAGAGCCAAGAGGACTGAGGACCAGAGAAGGGAAGGGACAGAGCCCAGGTCACACAGCCAGTGAGTGTGAACAAGTTTGAACAGGACTCCTCACTCCATGTCCAGAGCTCTCTCTGCTCTTCTATAATCACCACGAAGTGCATTATATGATGACATTAACTCTTCCCTGGCTAGGAAGAGAGTGAATTAAGGTTGTTCTTTAGTCATTTTGTCAACTGAGGGGTCTTTGATCAGCCTACCCATCCCTGTCCTGCCTGCTCGGTCCCAAACCTTCATCATCCAGATAGTCATTGATTGGCCATGCATCATCCCCTGCTGCCTTCCCATCCTGCTTCTCAAGTCCATCCATGGCTTCTCTGGCTGCTGAAGCATTGGCCTGCTGGGATGCTTGCTCCCCACTTGGCACACTTGACCATAACAGCTGAGTCCCAAGAGGACTCTCCCTCCCACCACAGCTCTTCATCCCAAGCAATAAACTATTCATTTCTGGCCAGCTTTTCTGACTAGATGTGACCTTTCCCAACACACACACACACACACACACACACACACACACACACACACACACACACACACACACACACACACTTTCTTTCCCTCTCCTCTCTTTCCTCTCTCTCCTCTGTCTGTCTGTCTGTCTTCTGTCTGTCTTTCTCTGTCTCTCTGTCTCTGTCTCTGTCTCTGTCTGTCTGTCTGTCTCTCTCTCACACACACACACACACACACACTTTCTTTCTCTCCTCTGTCTCTGTCTATCTCTGTCTCTCTCTCTCTGTTTCTCTGTGTGTGTGTGTCTCTCTCTCTCTCTCTCTCTCTCTCTCTCTCTCTCTCTCTCTCTCTCTCTCTCTCACACACACACACACACACTCACACTTTCTCTCTTTCTCTCTCCTCTCTTTGTCTCCTCTGTCTGTCTCTGTCTATCCCTGTCTCTCTGTGTCTCTGTCTCTCTGTCTCTCTCTCTTACACACACATACACACACACACACACACACACACACACACACACACAGCCCCGTTGGTCCTCCTCAATCTCCCACTTTTTCTCGTAGAGCAGAGTCAGTCCTAGCCTAGGGATGGAGATGGGAAGCTGAATGATGCTGGTGATTGCCCTACCACCGCCATGGGGCACTCTGGGCTGAGGCGCCTCTCTCTGCCGGAGCAGGTCAGCTCCTTCTCTGGAGCCCGGAGCACTGAGAGATTACACAGCAATCCAGTCCGTGCGTCTCTGAACCCAGGCCTTGGTGGCAAAGCCAGCTCCCTGACCACTCCAGAGGCTGCCTCGGACAACAGTAATAATATCAGCAACAACCCTGGCTCCCATTTCCAGAGCACTTTTAAAATTCCTTCCTCGAGACCACCCCCTGCAAGCATTATTATCCCAATATTACCGATGAGGAGCCTGAGCCTGAGAGGTACAATTACTTGCCCAGGGTCATGCAGCACCCAAGTGAGCCTCGGAGGCAGACTTTGAAGCCAGACTTCCTGATCCTAAGTCTGGCATTCCTTCCTTACACCCCAAAGCAAGTGACCTGAGGGGGCCAGCAGACAGGCCAAGCAGTGTGCCTTCCCCCTCCGTGTACAGACGTGTGCTTGTTTGAACACAGAACCCAGCCTCCCCAGCAGCTGCCTTGTTTCTTTTGTCCTGGCTGGGGATGGGGCATGCCACGGGGGTCAGTGTGCCATGGATACTGATTCCTTGATTTTCTCTCTCTTTTCTCCCCATCCCTCTTCCTCTCCCCTTGTGTGTCCTTCCTCCATCTCCCCTTCATCCTGTTTTACATGTGGCTGGTGTAACTGACCCCAGGGACTCAAGGGCCAACCAGGAGAGAAGGTGAGTCTGCTCTTTCCTGATTATACTCCCACCCCTCTGCTGGGTCCTTATGCTCTCCCACTGCCCCAAGGACTCTTGGGAAAGACTAAGGAAAAAAATTCACACCTAAGACCTTAGAGTCCACCTAAGACCTCCAGGACCCTCATTTTACAGAGAGTGAAACTGAGGGCCAGACAGGGAAACAGCTTGTGGAAGTTTATATAGGTAGAACATAGCAGAGACAGGATTTGATCCTGAGTCTCCTGGGTCCTATGACTATAAGCTGCAAAGAAACAGATTTAGTTGCAGAATATCCCGAATCAGAGCTCTCCAAAAGCAGATTGAGTTGTTTGGGGAATTGTCAGTACCATTGACTAAAGGCCTTCAGCAAGGCTTGAATATTTGTGGTGGGGCAGGAGGAACGGCAGAGAAGGGATTCTTGATCTCGAATGGGTTGGAACCTGGAGGCCATTTCTAGTTCCGAGTTACTCCAAATCCCCTGTTCCTTCATTATACAATTTATTGCCTTTAAACTTTGTTCAGTGTGTGAGCCAGACCATCACATCTGCTCTCTCTTTGCCCTCTGACCCCAATAGTCAGGCCAAATCCTTCCACCCCCCTCCAATCTCCCAGTCCGGTTGTTTTGATTTCATTCATCCTACTACTAATATTGTTCTCCCAACTGGGTCAGGAAACGTGGGCTGGGCTTTCTGGCTGTCTTGATAACACAAGTTTCCTCCTCCTTCTCCTTCTCACCCCTTTTGCCCCCTTTCCCAAATATACCACAACTGGCCATGTGGGCACTTGGGCACAGAGCCCTCACTGCCAAACCCTCTATGTTGGATTCCTTGGACAAGGCAGAGACTTTGTTCCCTAAGCAAGGAGGGCTGGGGCCTCTGCCCCACTCCGTTTTGTACATTTAGGCCATCATTCCCACTGGGGGGGGATGCTCTTGCTGCCGGTATTAAGACTAAGAAACTCAGTCTTCAGCTGACTTTCTTAAGAGATACACTTTCCTTAAGGAAAGGGGTAGTGATTTGGATGTCAAAAACTAAAACGACCGCACTGGAGGCCCTGTAGAAAGAATGACTTCAGGAGATGAACTTCTTAAAGCCCTGTGACCTTTTTAAGATTGATTTTCAACCCGACATCCTGCATTTTCTACTCCCAGCTCTCGCCTTCTCTCTGTCTCTAGGCTCCCGCTTGGGGAGTGGAATAGCAAGATACAGAATTTGGGTATTCTGTGGGTCACCATTTAGTTCGAATCAGACAACATCAGCCAGCATGACCACTAACATCCCTCTTCTATGGCCTTTGCTAAATCCCATCTGCCTTGGTGCTTCTCCCTTCCCTTCCTCCAGTCTTAGTCTTGTTACTGGCTCCAACCCAGCTTAGCCCCAGCCCAGTTTGGAACTCTTCTAGATCACCTTGGACCTAAGCACCCAGCAGTCCACACTCTCCTAGAGAGAGCTCCCAACTCACTTTATGCTTAAGTCCTTTGAAGGGAATCCCAGGCAATTTGGTGAGGCAAAAAGGGCCCCGCAAGCTTGGATAAGTCACATAATCTGTCAGTCGAGAGTCATGTGGCCTGGTCTCAAACCTGGCTCAGATACCACCCATGGGGCTTTAGGCAAGTCATTGAATAATAAGGGGATTAGGTGCAATGGCCTCAGTTTCCTCATTTGCAAAAATGAAGGGATTAGGCTGTCTGACAGCTCTCCATCTATGGTCCCATGATCTCCATCTCTAAATCCTGTGACATTATGAGTAACCCAGATTCCATAAGACCAAAGACAGAAATGTGAGGCCCCCCCCCCCGCCCACCAACCCCCTCTTTATCCGTGGTCAGTGGCTGTGAACTGGCCTGTGAAAGAACTGGGGAGAGGGAGTTAATTTTTAGAAGTGAAATCCATTTTTCATTATTCATTATCTGTAATATTTTCAAGAGGATCTCAGCTTAGTATGGGGAAAAAGCCACCAACTCAGGCTGCAGTGTCCCTCAATCTGAAAATTCTGTGAAATGGGTTAGTTCAGCCAGTCATCCTCTGCACTTTGGAATCCTCAGCTAGGATGATCTTTAAGAGGTTTGTTACATGGAAATGGGTGTTGTCATTTAGGAGACTCAAGGGTCCAGAATTTGTAAAGTATAACCTTAGCGGTCATCTAGTCTAACCCCTCCCCCCCATTGTATAGATGTCTGATTAATAGACTATCAATGGACTGCTTCTACTCCCCATTCCCCCACCACATATACTTGCATGTTGAAGAAACAAGAAAAGATCCCAAGGCTCACTCAGAATCAGATTGTCTTCAGTGCCCATTTTGCCCTCAATCAAGCAAGCATTTATTAAGTGTTTATTGTGTGCCAGGCACTGGGCTAGTTTCTCCCCAGGTCCCTCCACCTGTCCTTCCAGGGGAGCTGGCCAGGCCTATTCTGGAATTAGTCCCATAATACCTTACCAGGTTCACCCTTCTGCAATGCCTCTGTACACGATTTTATTGAATCTGAGCTCAGCAGAAAGAAGGAATAAACACTGGAAGGAGCACTAGGTCTAGAGTCATGTGACCTGCCTCAGATACTGCCTATGGGGCTTTAGGCAAGTCACCATATAATAATGGGATTGGACCAGATGGCCTCTGACTGAGACTCCGTCTAGCCCTAGACTTAGCATCCTTTGGGGAAGTGGACTTTCCGGGAAGTACTGACAGCACTACTTGAGCTGGAAAGAGCAGCCTGGGCTGCCTAGATATGGTCCATGGGTGTCTCTCAATGTCTGGTTCTGAAGGTATCCCTGGAAGCAAATTCTAATGCTGTCCACCTATTATTTCATCATCTCCTTTGGGAGGGCTAGTTTTTTTACCCAAAAATACTAAAAAAAAAAAAATAATAAGCACTTGAGATCTCTCCTCTTATTTCATTTGGGGGCATTTCTCAGCAGTCCCCTCCCATCTCTCCTTTCAGTGTTCAGGGATCTATGCTTTTGTTAGGGTAAGTATTTGTCTTCTATACACATCAGAGTCTTTTTAGGACATGGCAGTTGGGTGTCAAATGTTGGTCCTACCAATAGGGCCTGGTAAACACTAAGCACTTAATTAATGCTTCTTGAGAGATGAAGTCTCTTTGAAGGGAATAAGGTTGGTCTTCCAGCAGCAGACAGAATCATTCTCCACATCCATATCTGAAACCTTTTAACTTTACTGGGACCCAAATTCACCTACTTACCCACCTCAGTTAAACATGGGGGCAGGCTTTAGTGGAAACAACTCTTCAAATTAAGCCCCAAAGCCACTAGACTATAAGAGATCTCCTTGAGACTTCACCCATGACCTTGTGAAGGCTGCCTTCCAACCTTGAAGTCCTCAAGGGATGGCTTCATCTCTGAGCCATGGAACTTGCATGTCTGGAGATAGAACCAAGTTGGTTTTCCTTCAGAGGAAAAATAAGGGAGCCTCATAGTAGAGTTAGGGTGGGGCTGGACTTTGTGGGGTCTCAAGAAAGCATCATGTCAGGAGACACCCCAGTACAATGGAAAGAGCCTTGGCTTTGCACTCAGAGGACTTAAATTCAAATCCCATCTCTGACATGTATCCATCTATGACCTTGGGCAAGTTCCTTGGCCTCTGTGGACCTCAGTCTCTTCATCTGTAAAATGACGGTATTGAACTAGATGACCTCCAAGCTCTAGATCCATGAGGCAGGACAAAGTGACAAAATCACTGGGGCAGGCACCAGAGCTCACAGGCACCTTGACCTTCCCATTATTCCTTTCTCTTATTGAATCACTGCGATCCATCTCCTTTCTCCACTCTGGCTCCAAGCTTATGGTTCCTGTCACTTCCCCTGGGTTTAATCTTGGTTAGGGATCTCCTTATCTCTCGTGCCTCACTTACCCATTGTTTCTCCTTCTGCTCTCCCTCTCTATGCCCTTTCTTCCTCTTTTCTCACTCTCCACCTGTTTCTCCAACTTTCTTTTCTGGCATTCCTCTCTGCCTGTCCATCTCATCGCTTTCCTTCTCCTCTTTCCTCACTTTCCAGTTCTCTTCCTTTTCTCCCGTCTGCTCTTCTCCCTTTCTCTGTCAATTCTTCCTTCACTTCCCTTTATCTCTTTTCTCTTCTTTCTTTTGCTATCATTCATTCAATCTTCTCTCCTCTCTGTCTCTCTATGAACCTTCCTTTCTATCCCTTTACTTTCTGTCTCTGTGTCTCTGTTTTCTTCTCTATCTGGGTCTTTCTTTACATCTCTATCTCTGTCTCTGTTTCTCTCCATCTTTCCCTCTTCCTCCCTTTGTTTCTCTTTTTCTCGATGCCTTCACAGGGAGCCCCAGGAGATGCTGGAATGTCTATTATTGGTCCTCGTGGTCCCCCGGTAAGTTGTTTCCTCTTTTCTTTTGGAGTGCGGTTAGGGCTGTGGGTGAGCTACTGAATAAGACTTGGGGGGGAGGTGCGCCAGAAGAGAGAGCCCAGTCACTGAGCTCCCTCTGGGCAGGGCAGCCACAACATGTGATGTGGCTTAGTAGATGGGGCCAGATTGATGTTATTGTCCAAAAACTGGGGTCTGCCTAAATATAACCAAATTATAGCCTCGTGCAAGGGTTTGGGAGGCTTTGTCAGCCTGAGCCCTCCAGTCACAGAGCTGCTCCATGGGTCTGCTCTGTGGCAAAGAGCAAGAAGGCACAGCCCTCCTTATGGCAGGCTGGACTCCAACCACACCATGGATCCACTTTGGACTCTGAAGCACCACATGGTGTTTAACCTTTCAGGGGCCATGGTCCATGGAGCTGGCTCCCAGAGCAGACAGTTCAGGCTTAAATCTAAGCAGTCTTAGAGAGGCTCTAAGGAGTGCATTTGCCCCCTACTCTGGGCCCAGTTTAGGATGGCCTCTGCTCAGTCCCAAGTCCAGAAGCATCCATCCTCATCCTCAGAATGGGGTTTCCTTAGGAACAGAAGCAAGAGCAGGAACTTCCTGCTTGGCTCAGCCACAGTATTAAAGCAGCAGGATTTCCCAAGACCTCCTAATTCCAGCGCCTTCTCTCTTGATCATTTCCTATTTATCCTGTATATGCTTGGTTTGCATATATTTGTGCATGTGGCCTGTCTCATTAGATTGTGAGCTCCTTGAGGGCAGGGGCTTTCTTTTGCCTCTTTGCTTAGCACAATGCCTGGCGTGTAAGAGGCACTTCATAAATGCTTATTGACTGGATGAATGAATGAGTTACAGATCGGTGTTTACAAACCAAGCTGTCACCATAGATTTGGAAGGGCCCATGCAATTAAAAAAACAAACAAACCATATAATGCTACTGTGAACATGGAATATTCCAACTGGAAACAGGAGTATACTGTAACCAGCTCAAACTAGCTCATGAGAACTTGCTGTGAATTTTTCAATGTGAGTATTTATACCTTGGAAACTGGCAAGGACTACAAAGCCTCAGTTCTTCATCTGCAAAATGGGGATAATAATAGCACCTACCTCCTAGTATTATTGAGAGGATAAAATGAGATTTGGAAAGCACTTTGCAAACCTTAAAGTGTCATATTAATGCTGGCTGTTACCCAGAAGGCTTCCAGATAAGGTAGTAACTAGAGTGCTGGGCTTGGAGTCAAGAAGATTTGAGTTCATTTCTGCCCCAAATACTTATTAGCTGTGTGATCCTAGAGAAGCACTTAAAATCTCCCTGTGTCTTGGTTTCCTCATCTGTAAAATGGGGGTAGTTGTTTTAAAGATCAAAGGGGGTAATGAATATGAAGTGCTTTGAAAACCTTAAAGGACTACATAAAGAGTAACAGGAATTAGTAGCAGCAGCAGAGTTGAGATTCTAACCTAGGATTTGTGATGATTTTATCCAATCATGATGAAAATTAGCTTGTGCGCATGCCAAAAATGTCATTTCTCACTTATCCCCCTAAGAAGGCTCTTCCTCTTAAGAATCTTCTCTCTTCCTCCTCCTGAAGCAGCATTTCTTCTGGGAAGAGGATTCATTGTAAGTCTTATGCCCAGCCTTGCACCAGTGACCTCCTGTCTCTGGCCCAAGCCTGTCTGTCTCATGATTATTTTACAGAGGAGGAAACTGAGTCCAGGAGAGAGGCAGGGGCTTGCCCAAAGATGAAGTCGAAAGCATTCAAGTCAGGAAATGACCTCAGGTCACCTGGTTCCAAATTCAGTATTCTTTTCTTTCTTCCATGGCTGCCTCTCATTATCATTTCCATTAAGTCAGCTCCAACAGGAGAGCAAAAAGGTCCCTTCTTATCTTCAGAACTTCCACTTAGAATGTGGACCCCAGAGGGCAGCATCCTGGAGCTAGAGATAATGGTAAGGATGACAAGAGTGGGGTGTGTGTGTGTGTGTGTGTGTGTGTGTGTGTGTGTGTGTGTGTGTAAGAAGACAAAGGGCACCATTGTTTGCCTTTAGTGGGTCAAGGTCAAGTGGGGCAGGACCCTGCAGCCTGGGTCTGGAGGGGGAACAGGTGGTTTTCTACTTAGCTGTGAGAAGTCCTGAATTAAGTGCTGCTAATAAGAAACAGCTTTAAGAGTTCCTGGGGCCACCTGTCCCAGACTCTGGAGAGATTGATGAATGGTTGGACCCAAGGGAGAAACAGGCCTAGGTCCTTGAAAAGACAATGGCTTACATTCTAGCAGCGGTAGGAGGTGGGGTTGGGGGGGTGGGGTTAATGGATTTATGCTAAACGACTGAAGTGACTGTTGCTGGATCCTCCAGTTAAGCCTGTCAGTAGCACCTCAGGAAGTCTCCCAGGTTAGGGAAAAGCTCTCCCATGGATGGGAGTCCATCCCCTCCTCAGGCACTCCATTGTCCCTGAGACAACAAAGAGGGGGCATCAAGTCTCCCTATGGGGGAGGGTGATGTGATAGCTAGAGAGGATCTCAAGCAATGGCCATGGGTTTGAATCCTGTCTCTGCTATGAGGAAGATGGACTTGATGGTGGCCAAAGTGACAGGGCACCTTGAAATCCTAGGACCTACCCAACCAGAAGATGTGCTTGCCACATACATCCTCCACTGGGACAGTGAGATAATGACCAAAGTGGATACCTTATTACAGCTTTGGCTGTTAAGGATGAAGTCACAAAATGTCAGGTCTAGGAGGAAGTTCAAAAAGCATTTATTCCAATCCGTCCATGAGCAGAACCATCTTCTATAATCACCTTGACAAGTGACCATCCGGTCTTCACTTGAAGAGCTCTAGTGACAGAAAACACCTTCCCAGGCAGCTCACTCCACTTTGGAATAGTGTTGGTTTTTAGGAAGTTTTTCCTTTGATTGAGCTGGAAATTAACTTTTTGCAGCTTCTACTTATCACTCTCAGTTCTACCCTCTGGGGTCAAGAAGAACAAGATGAATTTCTCTTCTATATCACGGTCCTTTGGATACTTGAAGGCAGGTGTTGTGTTCCAATGAAACCAGGGGTGGGGAACCTGCAGCCTTGAGGCCATCTGTGGCCCTCTAGGTCCTCAAGTGCCACCGTTTGACTGAATCCAAACTTCACAGAATAATGTGACCACTTGTGCCCTCAAGGCTGCAGGTTCCCCACCTCTGAGCTAAACCTTTTCTCCAGGATAAACAGTCCCTATTTGCTTCAATCAACCCAGATTGAAGGCTATCACATCCATGCTCAGGAATCCCAATCACCTGGCCCCAGCTCAAAGAGGTTGATTGACATGCCACGGGCATGTGGCTAGTAATAGAAGTTCAGGGGCTGATTTCTGTTCCTCTCTGATTTGACTAAGCTTGATTTCCGATTCATTTCATTTCATTAGAATGTAAGCTCTTGCACTAGCAGGGATGGTTTTGTTTATTGTACTCATTGCTTAGCACAGAATCAAACACATAGTAGGAGCTTAGTGAATGCTTGTTGATTGATTCTCTGATTGCTGGTGCTGATTGCTGATTTCTTCCCCCAGAAACGTTCCTCCCTTGAATCCTAATCACTGCTTTTAATCATTCATCTTCAAATGGTCCCATCCCCATTAGGCACTGGTGGTCCTATACTCAGGAT
Source organism: Pseudochirops cupreus (assembly GCA_028627135.1). Classification (NCBI taxonomy): domain Eukaryota; kingdom Metazoa; phylum Chordata; class Mammalia; order Diprotodontia; family Pseudocheiridae; genus Pseudochirops; species Pseudochirops cupreus. The sequence goes on along the minus strand of CM053582.1, from coordinate 553,946,289 downwards.
CACAGAAGCTGAGAGTTGGAAGGGAACCAGTGACCAGTCTATTAGGGATGGTCAAATTCATGCTCTTTCCCTCTCTGAATCATATCTTTCCAACTGGAGAATGGGAATGTGTTCTTTAGAGCTGGAAAGGGCCTTTGAGGTCATCTAGTCCAATCTCCTTATTTGATAGATGAGGAAACTGAGGGATAGAAAGGGGAGTTAACTCACCCAAGATCACCCAGGCAGATCATGGCAGAGCTAAGATTCAAACCAAGGGCCTCTGCCTCCTAGTCCAGCATTCTTTCCACTAAGATAAGTAGACTGATAAGGACTTCCTCTCCAGAATGATCCGTCTCAACTTGCTGTCTTTGGTCAACATAGGTGAGGACGGGGCCATATTAGGATGAGGGCCCTGTTTGTACTTGACCGCCAATTTCATAGATTGTTTTGACCTCCCGGGTACACCCACTCAATGAACCTCTTCAAAAGGATTGGGAATTCATTGGCTTCTCTGTCACACAGGTCTCAAGGGAGGAAGGAGATTCCAGTGAACTCTTTAAACCACCATCATTGGTCTCCCCTGAGGATAAAAAGTCTAGGGTCGGATAACCAGAATGGTGCCATAGAGAGAGCCATGGATTCAGGGTTAAAGGACCAGAGATCAAATCTGCTATGCTTGTCACCTTGCCTGGTTCCCCTTAATGCTCATCCCTTCCCTTTGGGATTGCCTCCAATTTACCCTTTACACTGCACATGTCTTTTATGCGTATATATGGTATACTGTATGTATGTATGTGTATGTATGTATGTATCTGTATATGGTCATTTGCATGCTGTTTCTCCCATTAGAATGTGAGCTTCTTGAAGGCAGGCACTACTGATGCCTTTCTTTGTAACCCCAGAGCCTGGCACAATGCCTGGCACATGCCAAGCATTTAATAAATGCTTGTTGACTATGTGACCTGGGACAAGACATTTCCCCTCTCTAGGTTGGTCTCAGTTTCCTCACTTGTTTAAAAGAGGGAACAGCTCTAAAGCACCCTTCCTTCCTGCTCTAAAGTCTAAGCTCTAAAATTCAACGTCCCTCCAATCACTAGACATCCCAAATTCCACTTTGGATGATGACACCTCTCTTCCCAAGGTCCAGAGAAGGAGTTGAGGTTAGGTCTGGTGACAAGGTAACAGGAAAACCAGGGGCCAGACCAATCTCTTAAAACATTCCTTGGGGCATTGGCCTGATTAGAGTTCCACCCTTCCCCTCTGATAAATGGTCCCAGACCAGAGAAGAGGAAAGAAGGGAGACACTCAGGCAAACAAGGGGTTCCCGGAAGACAGAGCCCTTCCGCCCAATGATTTTCTCATTTTCCCTGAAGTAGAGGGGATCCCAGCAAAAAAAAAAAAAAGACCTCCCTAAGCTTTGTATCTGGCCAGACTCTGATCTTGAGAGGTGTTCCCTGTTGGCACAGCAGCTTCCACCTTTTAGAAATGGGATGCATATCTATACAGTACAAACAGCATTCAGGAAAGAGGATTGGGGGCGTTTCTTGGAATTGCCTGTTCCTGACCTTTTGTCAAGCCTTTTTCAGTGTTGAGATTAATCTTTGGCCCAGCAGAGGGGAGAGCAGCTGAAAGTTTACATAAAAGTTTCCAAAGGCCAAACTGAACTGTTTCCGGGTTTTCTCCTCAAAAGCTATTCTTAGCACCACTTGTCCCCAGGAGAAGCCCAAATGGTTGAGGGAGGGCCTTTTGATTTATGAATGGATTCTCTTCCCTTCCCAACCTGTGGGAAGCCTGCCATGAGCAGGTCCCATAATACCTCTCTGGCCTCTGCTCCAGCTCCTAGACAGTGCACTGGGCGGGGTGGGGTGGCAGGGCAGGTAATATACTTCCGCTTAGAGAATGGGGTCATTTGGCCAAATACCACCCTGTAGAGGAATCCATTGGATCATGGGATTTTGAGCAGGAAAGGACCTTAAAGTCAGGTGAAAGTCAGAGTTCGAGGGGAAAGACAATGGTTTCTTTTTTTACTCTGAAAGGAGTAGGTCTGGTTCCATACTTGGGTTCTGCTCTAAGGAATTACAAGTCATTTTCTAAGGAATCTCAGTGATTACACCAGATGGATGGGCATCCTTTTGAGTTAAGCCATCAATACCTAGATCAGAGACATGGGCTACAGACTGACAATTAGCTGGGCCCAGAATTAAATAGGAGGAGAAATTAGAGGCAATGAAGTGTCATGGAAAGATTCTTGGGCTCAAGAAAGCCAGGTTCTAGCCTTGGCTTCTAGGATGGGACCCGGGGCAAATCTCGACTTCTCTGGGCCTAAGTTTCTTCAGGTCAGATTATCTACAGTCTCTGCTCTAGTGATTCATGGGCACTTGAGATTAGGCTGGACCCCATTTGGGCAACCACAAAGCACTTTCAATGACCCCAAGCTTCTTGCAACAACCCATCTTGTGAACACTACTCTTCTTCCAGAGTACCATATGTCTGGGAAGCTTGGAATTACCGCTGACTAGTAAACAGCCTCTTCCCACTGATGACTTGCACATGAGAAAGAACATAAAAGGCTTCATTAAGGCCTGAAGAAGGAGGTGGGACTGTTGGGCAGTGAGAGTGAAGGATAACAGATGGACAACACCAGGATGGACATGATATTCAAGAAACCAGGAATTGGCCTCCACTCTGAGTCAGTGTTTATAAATGATTTCTGAAATAACTAGATTCGACAAGGGGATGGATTCTGATCTCCTCCACTGAAGAGGCTTGGAAGGAGGGAGCACTCCAGGACCCCAGCAACCTGAGAGCTTCATGGCAAATGGGTAGGATACTACATCAGTGAAAAAGACATTAGAGGAGAGAAGGCCAATGGCTTTGCTGTGGACTGCTGCATCATTGAGCTTGCTTCCTTCCTTACTTTACATGGTTAGATGTACATCTAGCAAGACAGCATCCATGGTGGTTCCTGCCTGCCCAAGATAATCCAGATTCATCACCCAGAGTCAACAATGGTAAGAGAAGTTGGGAGAAAAGTAAATTTGTTAAAAATCACCCTGGAATTGCTCTTCCTTTAGATCCAGAGACTTGTCTCTACTCCCAATCCCAAGTTGAAAGGAATAACATGAGGGTCTGGTGCCAAAGGTATTGAGACAGTTCACATATTAAAGCCATAGCACCATGGTGCTACATTAGCTAACCCCATCATCACCATCATCAGTTAATGAATCCTCTGCTATGAAGAAAGGCCCCACATACACCAGAAGATTTGTAGCAACACTTTTTTGTATTGGCAAAGAATTGGAAACAAAGTAGCTGCCCATCAAATGAGGAACGTCTAAACAAATCACTGTTTGTGAATGTAACTGAATGTTACTACATCAAAAGAAACAATGAACATGAAGAACACAGAGAGGAATAGGAAGACATAAACTGATGCAGAGTGGAAAGTTTCCTGATTCTGTAGTCAGTACCTAGGTTCGAATTCCACCATCAAAACTTAGCCATGTGGCCTTGGGCCAGTCATTTAACCTTATTGGGTCTCACTTTCCTCATCTGTATGGTGAGAGGGTTGGACTCGGGCTCCAAGGTCTCTTTCAGCTCTAGATGGATGTTCCTAAGCAGAACCAAGGAAGCAATATGCCCAATGATTACAATCAGGAAAGTGAAAAGAACAAAACAAAAGAAAAGAAAAAGAAACTGAACACTAATTATAATCAACAAGCTTGGTCCCAAAGAAGAAATGAGACAATTCACCTCCCTCCCTTCATTGAAGAGACAAGGGAAAAGTGTGGAAAATTGCAGATGCTGGCAGACTCAGTGGATATGTTTAATTAAACTGGGTTTTTTCCATCTTTCTTTTTTATCCTTTGTTCCCTTAGGTAGGGGGAAAGAATGCCTTTGGAAACAAAGATGATATTAAAAAATAACATTCCACCTGCTGAAAATCTTGCAGACAAATGTTATAAACGGGGACAGTTGGGTATCTTAGGAATTACCATCACCACCACCCCTAGCCTTGGGAGAAGAGGCCCTCAAGATGTGGTCCCCAATCCTCAAATCCCATACAATGTTTCCTTCCTCTTCTCCCAGGCTATGATGGGGAAAGGGAAGAGCCACAATTCCCAAGGTACTCAGCTGTCCCAGTTCCCAACATTTGTGCTTAAAATTTTCAGTAAGTGGAGTCTTACAAATATAAATATATTTTTTTTCTGAAATCATTAATACTTTTTTTTTCTTCCACTGAAGTCTTCCAAATGCCTCCATGTGGTATGGCAATGACTCCAAGCTCTCAAAAGGGGCAGGGATCTTGTGTGTCTTACCAAATCAGAAAGACTTCATCACAATGACAAACTGTCTGTGTTATCTAAGGACCTGCTGGGAGAAGATGTAGGAGCTCATTGGTTGGCTAGCTGCCAATGAGGGATTTTTTTTTCCAGTTACAATAACTGTCAAAGTCTATGTCTTAAGCAATGGTGGAACTGTGCTATCCATTCATTCATTGGTTCATTCATCCATTCAATAGTCCATGCCAATGAAATTACAGAGCCATAATTGAACCATAATATAACATAAATTGAACCATAACAATGTGATCAGTTTTTACATAACTGCCTCAAGGATCCGAAGTATGATCAGCATGATAGCTTCTTCAGTCATTGCAGAATGCCACCCTCTCCCCACTTTAATAGGTCTTCATGACATTCTGGGACTGAAAGAAAATACATTCCCTGGTATTCAAGTTTCTGACGATAAGGCTCCAGGCACTTAATCCCTTGGACAGTCCTTGGACAATTGACATATTATCTCTAATCCAATTCATACTTGGTGTTTTTCCAGCTTGTTAGGAATGCCTGTGGGGTAGCCTTGAGTAGTGCATAGAGAACTGACCAAAGATCTGGGTTCAAGTCCTGCATCGGTGGACACATTCTGGCTGTGTGACCTCAAGCCAGTCACTTGCCTCCTCTCCATTTTAGGCAATAATGTAAGACTCTGAGTTGTAGAGAAGATGCTGGTCTGCAATGGAAGAGGATATTTCCTCACTTGGTAGTTCTCTATGCCAATGAAATCATGAGCCCAATTCCCCTCCTGGAACCTTCCAGAGCCTCTGAGAACCTAGGGTCACTTCTTCTGGCAAGGTCTTTTTGAGGATTATATGAATATGTAATTGCAGTGATGGATAATAATAGTTAGTACTTCTATTGCTCTTTTAAGGACTACAAAGCCCCTTATATGTTCTGTCTCATTTGATCATCTTAATAAACCTGTGAGGTAGGTGCTATGATTACCCCCATTTTCTAAATGGGAAAACTGAGGTCATGCCTAGGTCATGTAGTAAATGTCTGAGGGAAGATTTGAACTCAGGGCCTCCTGGCCTTGACCCTAGCACTGTATTCATTATACCACTTAGCCTCCAGATAGAGCTTTTGTTGTTCAATGTTGAGACCTTTTGGGGTTTTCTTGGCAAAGACACTGAAGTGGTTTGCATTTCCTTCTCCAGCTCATTTTGTAGATGAGGAAACTGAGGCAAATAGGGTTAAGTGACTTGCCCAGGGTCACACAGCTAGTAAGGGTCTAAGGCCAGATTTGGACTCAGGAAGAGGAGTCTTCCTGACTCCAGGCCTGGAGCTCTTCCCAGTGAGTCACCTAGCTATCCTAGAGAGAAGAGCTAACAATGCAATATGTACTAATGTGATTGTAGTGCCTTTCATTTGTATAATGCCAAGGGGTGTGATGGTGCTTCTGTATGTTTGCTCCTTGGACTCTCAAAGCACCTCTTTTGTGAAGGCGGGACATTATCCCCACTTACAGATGAGGAAACAGGCTCAGGGTGGCCCACTGACTTTTGCCTTATTCTTAGGTAGGGATGGAGGCAGATCCTGAATGTTGAGTTGTTCATTTTGCTGTATCTTATCCCATCTACTCATGGCAAAGACCCACTGAATACTAAAGTTAACATCTCGTGTGCCCAGTTCAATATTGGCCCAGCTAGCTGAGTTCTTCACCTCCTGCTCAGCCTTTGTGTTCCCTCAGTATGCAGACTATGAGAACAACCGAGCTGGGAAAGATCTTAGAAACCATCTGGTTCAACCCTCTCATTTTACAGGGAAGGAAACTGAGAGAAAGGGAGTGACCTGACCGTGGTTAGTCACGATGCTAATTCTCCTGATTCCCAATCAGGTCTTTTATCTCCCTACTATTTTGTATTTCATAAGGTCATCTTGGGTGCTAGGAAACCCCCTTGAACTCATCACTGTCTCCTCCCCCCAAAAAACTCTAAAATGGAGACACTTGCCAATTGAGGGCAGGACCATAGGCACATGTGCAGAGCATGCTGGGTATTCCCTGACACATTGTAATGTTTCAAAACAAATATGGTATTTTCGACCTCATTTTTAAAAATTATATTTTTAAAAATAAAATTTAGTTGCTAATTTAAAAATTAAGTTTAGTTAAGTTTTCATTTATTTTAATGAATAAAAATAATAACATTTATGATAGAGTACTTAACAAATGTTTGCACTTCTAAAAAATCCCTGGGTTACAAGCCCTGATGAAACATGCTGTGCATGCCTTTGGATAAGACTGTGTCTTATCTGAACTTTCTATGGATCTGAGAGCCCTTCAATCAGTCAGGACTTAATAAATGTTTTTTAAATGAATGAATTTCAGATAAATTCCTCTAGCTTTTCTCTTTCTGTGCCCACCTTTCAGGCTCACTATCTCTACCTTCCCTTTCCTTCATTCAGAGAGAATGCATAGTCCAGAAAACAGCAAGGTATAGGGCAGAGAATCAATGAACCTGGGTTAAAATCCTGGCACCATCCCTTCCTGGCATGTGACTATAAACATGTCAACTTTTCTTTTCTGGGGTTCAGTTTCCACAATTATATAATGAAAGGAGTCAACTGAATGAGCACCAAGATCTATTCCAACTCTAGGACCCAAAGTTATTGCTGTAAGAAAGAAAGGAGGAAGGACAGTAAATAGAGCACTGGCCCTGGAGCCAAGAGGACCTGAGTTCAAATCTGACCTCAGACATTGGACACACTAGCTGTGTGACCTTGGGCAAGTCACTCCACCCCAATTTAAAAAAAAAGAAGAAAGGAGCCCCAGGGCAGGGGTGGGGGATAGGAGTCATTGTCTCCTAGGCTTGCTCACTTTTCTGACTCTTCTTTCTTTTTCTCCTTTTCAGGGTCAGCCTGGCACAAGAGGCTTTCCTGGATTTCCGGTGAGTGGGGATGGTTGATGTAAATGCCCTTGTCCATCGATCTCAACCACGACTCATTAATTACACTGAGTTATCAGTTCCCATCTGAAGCAACAGCGGCTCTTCCATGGAGTACTCAATCCTTCCAAGAATGCAGCCAGATATGGGATAGCTCAGAGCTGGGATCACTCCTAGTTGTTAAAAAGAGAGAGAGAAAACGGAGAGGTTGAGCAAGCAGTGAAACCCAGAAACCCTCTGGCTCTGCTGACAAGGCTGACCAGCCCCAGCCAGAAGCTGTCCTTTTCCTTGTGGTTTAGTTGTTTCAGTCACGTCTGACTCCGTGTGACCCTGTTTTAGCATTTTCTTGATAAGGATACTGGAGTGGTTTGCCATTTCCTTCTCCAGCTCATTTGACAGATGAGGAAACTGAGGCAAACAGTGACTTGCCCAGGTTCACACAGCCAGTAAGTGTCTGAGGCTGGATTTGAATCAGGCAGATGAGTCTTCTTTACTTCAGGCCCAGCATTCTATCCTCTGTGCCATCTCACTGCCCATGACAGTGTAATAACGGACTCAGGAAGACTCACCTGGAAGGGCCCCTGACCTGGCTTGGATACAGAGAGCAGAGATAATAATAGCTAATATTTCTATGGCATTTTAAGGTTTACAAAGCCCTCCGCATTTACTCTCACCTTTGATCCTCACTACAGCTCTGAGAGGTAGGTGCTACTATGACTCCCACTTTACAGGTAAGGAAATCAAGGTGGACAGAGGTTAAGTGACTTGCCCAGGGTCACATGGGTATCAAGAGTCTGAGGTTTAATTTGAATTTAGCTCTTCCTGATGCTCCAGTCACCTACAAGATCCAAGGAATGGGGCAAAATGTCTGGCAGACCAGGATTTGAGTCATCCCTTTGCTATTTGCTAGCTGTATGACCCTGCACAGGTCATTTAACCTCTGCTGCCTCAGTTTCCCACCCTGTAAAATGAAAGGTTTAGACTAGATGACCTCCAAGGTTTCTTCCAGCTCTATCTCTATGCTCCTAAGGTTTTTAGTTGTCTTTGTTCTCAGCTTCCTCACGTGTAAAGTGGGGGTTACACTACATGTCTCTGAGGCTTTCTACCCTGAGCTTTGTAGTCCAACAATGCTGTAATTCTGGCTGGTTTATAGCTTTGGCACATAGAAAATGGGCCCATGAGCCAAGTGTCGAGAAAACATTAACCTCAAGTCCTGCCTACATGAGGAGGGGCCTAGAGAATGAGGGCACCCACAGTCCCACTAACCATAGGAAGTAGGGGGCCACAGCAGGAGGACCAGATGACATATTGAGGCTCCAGATGGGAAGGAAAGGTGCTGGGAATTTTCATAGGTTCATAAATTTAGACCTGGAAGGGACCACAGAAGTCATCTAATTCAACCTCTTCATTTTACAAATGAAGAAACTGAGGCACAAGGAAGTCAGTGACTTGCCTATATTCACCCATAAGTGCCAGGGGCAGGAATCAAACCCAGGTCTTGCATTCCAAGTCCAATGCTCTCTGCCCTGTGCCATTTTTGAATAGTGGAGTCTCTGTTTTGGGACTCAGCATTTCCATCTGATGCACAATTTGCCAAGAAGTACCTCTTCCTTATTGTCCCTCTTTTCAATGGGCTGAGTGGGTGAGACAAGTTTCTCTGGGCAAGATAAGAAGGTAATGATGTTTAAGGGCATATACAGCCAATAACCTTTTTCTGTCTTTCTCTATTGCAGGGCCCCATTGGCTTAGATGGCAAACCGGTAAGTGGCTACTTTCTCCACGGGCTTTTCACCCTTCTCCCTGGTACCAGGCAACCACCACTTAAGTGTCTTGGTCCTGCTGAGAGATTCTTGGCTTCCCTGTGAGGGTCTCTAGGACAAATTAAAGGAACAAGAAGTATGGTTCTCTTTAAGGACCTAGGAAAGCAACTTTATCATTGGAAAGGGGAAAAGGAGTTCCAGAACTGTGTAACATTTGGGAGAGGACTCCAGCAGCCAAGGTCATCTCTGGAGCAGAGTTTCACAAGCCCACGTCTGAGGGCACAGTTCCTGAAGCCAGAGATTTTCCAAAGGGGATAGTGAAAGGAGGAGAAGAAAGAGGGGGAAAGATGTGGCAGGGCTGGGACGGGTCATGGACTCAGAAAGGCAGGAGGTGGGGGAAGAAAAAAGGAATTGCCCAGCTGAGACTAGAAAAAACAAGAGGCTCACTCTCATACATTCAGCCCATGATCTTCTCCCCCACCCCTACTCCCACCCCATCGCCCTCTTCACTTCTCCCACTGCTCTCCAGCTGTATGTTGTCCTTTTGTGGTTTCTTTCCCTTCGTTAAAAATAATTCACATTCCTGGAGCATTTTAAGGTTTCCAAAGTGCTCTCCCCACAAAACCCTGTGACAAAGGTAGTACAGGTAATACTGTCCCCATTTTATAGATAAGGAAAGGGAGCCCAAGTCAGGGAAGGGACCTACCCACAGTTACCCAGCTAGGATTCAAAATTCCATGTCTAGATCCTTCCTAGGATAGGAGAAAATGCCCTCAGCTTGGAATTAGAAGACCCAGTTTCAGATCTCAGCTCTGACTCTTACAGTTTTAAAGTAAGCATTTTAAAGCACCTACTATGTGCTAGACATTGTGCTAGGCACCAGAGATACAAAGACAAGACCAGATTAGTCCCTGCCTCCAAGGAACATAAAGGAACAGGGATAGTAGCTGAACCTGTGATTTCATTGGGATAGAGAACTCCCCGGTGAGGAAACTCCCTCTACTGGTGCAGGTTGGCCCCTTCTCTATAAATGGCCCACACATAAGGGAATACGAGAGATATGCAAAGTAAATGCAAGGTGAATTCCCCTGGGGGAGCACGAGTGCTGGATGTATCAAGAAGAGCCTCGAGTTGGATTCAGTGCTTCAACTGAGCTTAGAAAGATAGTAGGGTCAAGGTAAGGAAGGAGAGCATTCCAGGCTTGGGTGACATCTGAGCAAAAGCATGGAGGTGGGAGATGGGCTGTATTAGTGAGAGTCAGCAAATTGGCCGATTTGACTATATGACAGAACGTGAAGGAAAATAATGTGTAATTGGACTGGAAAAATCAGTGAAGTCCGGTTATAAATGTTTTTAAATGCCAAACAGAGGAGATGTATTTGACCCTTAGACTGTAAGCTCCTTGAGGGGCTGTCTTTCTTTTCTCTTATTCATATCCCCAGGGTTTAGCGAAACACCTAGAGCATAGTAGGTGTTGAATAAATGTTTATTGAACTGGATCAGTCTACTACCTGGCAGGGGAATGCAAAGGTCAGCCTTGAGCTTTAGGAATCTTCCTTTGGCACTTGTGTTGATTATGGATTGGAGAGGGGAGAGCCTGGAGGCAGAGAGCCCCCTGGAGAGGCCATCGCAGCAGTCCAGGCCAGACTTGGAGATAAGGGAATTAGGGTGGTGGCTGTGAGCAGAAAGAAGAGAACAGATGCAAGATAATACAGGAGCAGAATGACAAGACATGGGAACAGATTGGACAGGGGTGGGGGGGAGAGAGTGAGGAGTCCACCTTGGGGGACTGGTGGGTGGCAGTGTCCTCAAGAGCTGGGATGGAGGTTCGAGGAGAACACGGGGAGCTTTGTTTGGGACAGGTTGAGTTGGAGATGACTCCAGAGCAGGGCATCCAGTGTGACATGTCTGATGGAGAACTGGTTGCTGGCCTGAAGGACTGGGGCTCGCTATAGAGATCTGGGAGTCATGTGCATTGACATGATCATCAAACTAGCTGGGTAACCTCTGGGCAAGGGACCTCACTGCTCTGTCTCAGCATCCTCATCTGCGAAATTGGAACAATAGTATTCTAGTGCCTGCCTCACAGGACTGTTGAGAGGAAAGCATTTTCTAAACCTCAGAGATTCCCCTGGAAGTGTTGGTTGTTATTATTCTAGTTTCCATTCTGCCATGTTCCCTGTCAAGAATGCCCTTAGTGGGGGCAGCTAGGTGGCACAGTGAATAGAGCACCGGCCCTGGAGGCAGGAGGACCTGAGTTCAAATGTGACCTCAGACACTTAACACTTACTAGGCGTGTGACTTTGGGCAAATCACTCAACCCCAATTACCCTGCCTTTCCCCCTCCAAAAAGCAAAAAAAAAAAAAAAGAATGCCCTTAGTGGGTACTTTACACTGATATCATCTGGATGGAAATGGTTTTGTAGGGTGTGTGTGTGTGTGTGTGTGTGTGTGTGTGTGTGTGCACGCGCGCGTGTGTGTGTGTGTGTGTGCACATAGTCTGATTTTTCTTTCCTGAAGGGTCCCCAGATCCAACTCCTGCCTAGAGAAAGAGGTCACAGCAAATTAAGAATGCCCCCACTGCCATTTCACCAAGAGATGGTGAGCAAGAGAAGGAGTAGCTGACTGTCGAGGTCTATGTAGGCAGACAAGGAGGCAGCTCCTTCGGTCCTCCAGAGCCCCAGCAAGGAAAAATGGAAGCAAGACTGCTCGTGGCCAGAGCCAGCTCTGTACCAGCTGATTGCCACACACCACTGAAGATCAGGAGAGGGCATCTGGGCTCATTCTTCTTTAGGATGCACTAACCTGTGTTTACACAATTTAGCCACAAGGGCTTGTGTGTCCTGATCTTTTCCACTGAAGTAACCAGGATTCCTTAGCAGTAGGCTAGGTTTGGTGGAGGGAATCAACCTTCTCTCCAATAGACACACATCCTGCGCTGCCCTCAATCCCCTATCCCCACCCCCCACCCCACAGCAGGCAGCTGCTCCTGTACAGGGTCTTGGGCACAAGAAGGAAAGAAGGAAGGAAGGAAGGAAGGAAGGAAGGAAGGAAGGAAGGAAGGAAGGAAGGAAGGAAGGAAGAGGGAACCAAGGGAGGGAAGGAGGGAGGAGGGAAGGGAAGGAGGTAGAGAGGTAGAGTAGGTTTCCATGTTTAGAAATTATCCTGTCTCGCCCTCACTGTCTTCTCTTTCAGGGTTACCCTGGACCGAAGGGGGAGATGGTAAGATCTCATAGCAGGGAATGGAGGGGTGAGGTGGTTATCATTGGCCCATAGCTGAGACAATGTAAAAACAATGAGCTCTCACATTTGAAGAAACCTGACCCAGTAACTCTGACTGTCTGTACCTGAGCCCTAGGGGAGCCCAGAAGGGATGGAGACGCCCTGGGCAGACCAGTTGGCCCTCCTTCTTTAGGATTCTCCATATGGAGCAGAGAAAAGCACATTAGGCGTCAGGTCAGGGGACCTGGCTCTGAGTCCTGGCTCTAACAGCCAGTAGCTGTGAGATCCTGACCAAGTGACAGGACTTAGTAATGGAAAGGATTTTGGACACAAATCAGGAAAGTGAGGCTTGGAAGAGGTTAAGTGATTTGCCCAAGGTCACTGAGGCAGTGAGAGTGAAAGGCGACACTCAGCCCCAGGTCCTCTGATTCAAGACCCCACATCTTTTACACTCCCTTTCATACATCAGAATCTCTCTGAGCCTCCATTCTCTCATCTGTAAAATGGGGACATTTGCACTACCTGCCTCACAGGGCTATTCTAAGAAACGAAAACATCCCACAGCTATTAGAGCTCTGGTCCTTGTTAGCTGAGATGGAGAAGGGCATTCTGCCTACCTCGACCCCCTGGGGTGTGTGTGTGTGCATGTGTGTGCGTGTGCGTGTGTACGTGCGTGCATCTGTGTGTATGGGAGCTTGTGTGTGTGTGCATCTGTGTGTATGGGAGCTTGTGTGTGTGTGTGTGTGTATGTCTGTGGGGAGAGCTGTCTGTGTGTTTGTACATCTGTGTGTTTGTGTGTGTTATGTGTGTGCTTGTATGAGGGAGGTATTCCTAGGCCTGTTTCTACATGTGGGTGTGTTTCTATGTGCCTGTGTTTGTGTGGAGGTGTTCTGTATGTTTGTGTGTGGGTGCATCTCTGTGTTTTGTGTGTGTGTGTGTTTGTACATGTGTGTATTTATGTGTGAGTGTGTGTTTATATGTGTGTATGTGTTTTCTTCTTCAGGCATCTGGTGTATGCTTAGTTCCCCGTCCCTGCTGGGTTGGGAAATTTTCCCCTAGGCCAAAGCCCAGCAAGTTGTCTGGGATGGGCCTGATGGCATTGCCTTGTGAAACGGAATGGAGAGGAGGCTGAGCGGACAATTAGCAGCAGATGGACCGAACATGTGTGCATGAGGGAGCGCTGCTCCAGCTTACACCTATGGGCCTGGCCATCCTCCCCAGTGCAAGGGGCCAGGTGTAACTTCAGCCGCCCAGAGGAGGAACGCACCTTCTGTCTGGCCCTTTTGCAGCCGACTCCCAGCCAGAAGGGGTTCAGGCTGCCCAAAGGCTGCTCCAAAGGCTGGGGAGCTGCTGGAGGATGGACAGCCAGACCTGCCCGGGCAAGGCAGCAGGCCTTCCACCTCTGGCCAGAAAACCAGACAGGGAAGCCCGACCCAGGTTCTAGTCAGGGTTCTGCTTCTAACTCAGGCCGTGACCTTGAGCAAGTTACTTCATTTTCCTGGGCTCCAGCGTGCCCGGCTGTAAAGTTAATGTACACATTCACTCTTTTATTCATTTGCCAAACATTTATTAAAAGCCCCTAGCGTTTGTAGAACACAGTGCTAGGTAGGCCCTGGGGAAGAAGGTAGTTTAGATAAAACTCAGCCACTCTTCTCCTCCCATGATTAAGGGCCTACCGAGGGTTTATCTGGACCTCAGATGAGAAGCCTGCCCTCATGGAGTTCATAGCCCAGCAGGGGAAAAGTCACACACGTTAAAACCTCTATATTCACAATATTCCCAGACGAGTGCATTAGAAAGGCAGCGATCCAGGTGAGGCTCTATAGGTGTGTTATAGCTCTAGTGGGAGGTCTTCTGACCCAAACTCTCACTTTACAGATGGGGAAACTGAGGCCCAGAGAGCAAGTTACTGAGATGGCACATGGGCAAGCTAGGATTCAAACCCTAGTCTTTTAACTTTTGACTGGGAAGTAGAGATTAACGCCCTATTTGTAGAGTCTTAGAGACTTTGGGAGCTGGAAGGGATCTTGGTGCAACTAGTCCAACTGCCCAACTTTGCAGTGAGATGAGTGAGACCTGGAGAGAGCCAAGATCACAAGCTAACTTTCACATTTGAGGTGGTTTTCCCCCACTTCCTTGTTGAAGCATCTCTTCGCTTGCTCTTCCCCTTCCCCTTCCCCTCTCCCAATGGTCTTGGGCCACCATTTTTCTCTGTAATGCTAGCTGCAGCTCTTCACAGGTACTAGCTATATGAATTTGGGTAACTTTCTCTACCTCTCTCTGGGACTCAGTTTTCCCTTCTGTAAAATGGAAGTGATGCTTGGATAATTTACCCTGTTGGGTTGTGGTGAGCACTGCCTTTGTCCTTATGAGGAAGCAAAGTTTCCTCTCTAGGACCAGGTCTTTCTGTAATGAATCGCCCATCTTCCCAGCATGTCTATATACTTTCCACTGCAGGGGCTAATCCCATTCCCCTGTGAAGTCCAAAGAGAGCCAACAAAAAGGAAAGACAGGATGGAGGAGTCCCTCTCCCTCCCTGACCAGCCAAAGTGTGTTCTCTATATCCCCTCCTTCCTCATCACCGTCTATCAAAACAAGACAGACTTAGCACCATTGGCCTCCATTTGACTTGGCTTGACAGCTAGGAATTATTCATTCAACACCATTGTTTAATATGATTATCTTGCCCTGTTTATCATCTGCCTGCTGCCCTCTATCCTTGGTGTCTTTCAAAGACCCTCTGGCTCATTTTTCTTTTTTTTGTCTCCTTTCCACATTCTTTCTCTTTCTCTCTCTGTCACTTCTAACAACATTGTGACAGAGAGAAAAAGAAACTCCTCCTTGGGAGGCTATTCCAAGTCTTCTTGGCCTTTTCCTGTTTCAAATACCTCCTTCTGTCAGTAGAATGTAGTATCACAGAGCAGGAAGTGACCTTGGAGGCCATCGTGTCCAACACCTTCATTTTACATGTGAAGATACTGAGACCCAGAGAAGCTAAGGGATTTGCCCAGAATCATGCAGCTAATGAGTGTCTGAGGCTGGGGCCAAACAAACCCATTTCTCCCTGAAGGCATGAATTATTTCATTCTCTTCTTGTATCCCGGCATATGGCCTAGCACACAGTAGGCACTTGATAAATGCTTGTCAAACTGAAGGACATTGTTCATCCTGGTTACTACGCCCTGGTGGCACCGTGCTGCCTTCTGACTCCTCGCTGTGAAGGCTGGGGTTAGGGGATGAGTGGGGCAAAGACCTCCTCCACCCTTCCAGAGGGGGCACCCCATCCGAGAAACAGATCAAGCCTTTCTCCACCCATTTCCACCTTTCCCTGTCCCCACTCCCGAAAGAGACAATAAGTATTATTAACGTCATATTACTATATTATTTATATTATATTATAATTATTATGTTAATATAATTGCAATAATGACATGATAATAATTAGCACTTATAGTGTGCTTTAAAGTTTGCAAAGCACTCCTAAATCATCCTCACAACAACCCTACGAGGTGGATGCTATTATTAACTTCATTTTACAAATGAGGAAACCGAGATTGGAAGACATAGCCCAGGATCACTTGAGTAAAATGTCTGAACAGGATTAGAATCCAGGCCATCCTGACTTCAAGCCCAGTGCTCTGTCTCCAATCTCACCAGCTCCCTAGGGTCAGCAGTGAAAACTTTGGGCTTCTTTTGATTTTCTTTTTAATCCTTGGCTTTGTCTCAGCTGATGGGGTGTGTTTCTTTCTCCTCCCAGGGTCTATCAGGTCCCAAGGGACAACCGGTAAGTCCTCAGATGGGGTGTGGTATTCCTCTCAGAAATGGCACTTTCCCAGTTAGGTTAGAGTCAACCAGCATGCATTAAATACCTATGTGCCAGGCACTGTGCTAAATTCTGGGACTAAAAAGAAAGGCAAAAGTCCAGTCCCTGGCTTCAAGGAGCTCCCAGTCTAACAGGAGACACGGCATATTAATCAGTAAGTATGCGGAGGATCCGTGCAGAGTGGATAAAGGGTAATCTCAGAAGGAAGGCGCCAGCTGGGGGAAGGAGGGAGGGCGAGAACTGTGAAAGGCCTGAAGAAGGGAGCCGGGGAAACCAGAAGGTGCAGGGCAGGAGGGAACGTTCTTTAAGCCAGGTCTCGGTTCCTCACCTTTTTTTGTTTGCTAATTTCTCTTTGTAGGGACCTCCAGGACAAAAAGGAGAAAAGGTAAGTTTCATTGTGGATTCATAGGATTTGCTTTTTTAAAAAAGAAACTTGTTTTATTTTATTTATTTGTTTGTTTGCTTGCTTTTTGGAGGGGGGAGGCAGGGCAATTGGGGTTAAGTGACTTGCCCAAGGTCACACGTCTAGTTTTTTGTGTGTGTTAAGTGTCTGAGGCCGGATTTAAACTCAGGTCCTCCTGACTCCAGGGCCGGTGCTCTATTCACTGTGCCACCTAGCTGCCCCAGGATTTACTTTTAATGAAATATGAAGCCTCTCAAGAGATCAAGAGAAATCATGGCTTCTTAACACTGGTTTTTGGACAATGATTTGGCATGCTTGTTTTGTTTGTCCTTCGTTCTTGAAGGGGACCATGACGTCAGGGAATGATGCCCCGACTTGCAGATGACTTGGATTTACGTGAGGCAGAGCTGTGCAAAGTCACCAGCCTCACTTTCTCCTCCAGAGCCATCTGGCTAGATATTCATCAGGATGACTGGAGATGGCCCAGGATGCAAGGGGAGACCCTGGCCCTTTTAGGCTAAGGCCTTTTCAGGTTCTCACTTTGAGTGAGATAATGCCTGTTCAGTGAATAGGCTTCTTTAAGTAGTTACTCAGGGGATGGGCCCTTTAATAAAAAAGTCAAACTGGGAGGGGAAGACATGGTAGAGCATGGTAGGAAAGGGCAGCTAGATGACACAGTCCCAGAATTTAGCACAGTGCCTGTGTCATCTAGATAGAGCACCTGACCTGGAGTGAGGAAGACTCATCTTCCTGAGATCAAATCTGGTGTCTGTACTTACTAACTAGGCAGGTCACTTGACCCTGTTTGCCTCAGTTTCTTCAACTGTAAAATTGACTGGATAAGGAAATGGCAAACCACTCCAAGAAGACCCCAAATAGGGTTACAGAGTCAGACATGACCGAACAACAGGATGATGATAATGAGCATGGTGGGAGCCACAGAACCAGAGAGTTGTAAGAGGCTTTAGCAGTCAGTCAATCCACCCTTTGGCCATCCAGGAACCCCTTCTTCAGCATCTAAATCAACATGCATTTATTAAGCACTTGCTGTATAGAAAGCAGTGAGGATTAAAGAGAAAGAGGTCCAGGTTTCTCCTAAGGATCCACACCAGTAGCATGGTGACTGACAGATTGGGGAGCCCTCAGTGGAAACCCCCAGGCTGTGAAGGTGATGGGGCATCTTAACAATCATCTCAAATATGAAGGGATAATATCTAAAAAATAAAACTAAGGGGTAAGAGAGGAGTATGTTGGGAGAAGGAGAAAGGGAGAGATAGAGTGGGGGGTAAGTTATCTCCCATAGAGGCAAGAGAAAGGTTCCACAATGGAGGGGAAGAGTAGGTAGGTGAGGGGGAATGAGTGAACCTTACTCTCATTGGATTTGGCTTAAGGAGGGGATAATATACACACTCAATTGGGTGTCTTACCCCACAGGAAAATAGGGAGGAAGGGGATAAGAGGGGGGATGACAGAAGGGAGGGCAGGTTGGGGGAGGGGGTAATCAGAAGTAAACACTTTTGAAAAGGGATAGAATCAAATGAGAAAATAGAATAAATGGGGGGTGGGATAGGATGGAGGAAAATATAGTTAGTCTTTCACAACATGACTGTTATGGAAGTGTTTTGCATGACTACACATGTATAACCTGTATTGAATTACTTACCTTCTAAATGAGGGTGGGTGGAGAGGGAAGAAGGGAGAGAATTTGGAACTCAAAGTTTTAAAAACAAATGTTAAAAGTTGTTTTTACATGCAACCGGGAAATAAGATATACAGCCAATGGGCTATAGAAATCCATTTTGCCCTACAAGAAAATAAGGGGGGAGGGATAAGGGAGGACAGGTGATAGAAGGGTAATCAGCATGCATGCCGTCTTGGGGTGGGGGGAGGGGAGAGATGGGGAGAAAATTTGGAACTCAAAATCTTCTGGAAGTGAATGCGGAAAACTAAAAATAATCAGTTTTTAAAAACAACAACAACAAGCATCTCTGTTTCTCTTTCTTCTCCTAGGGTCAATGTGGTGACTACCCACACCGGGTAAGCAAATCACTCTTCTTCTCCCTACTTCTCCCAGCAGGCTCCTTCAGCCAGCACGTCTTGACCTGTGGCTAACAGAAAGATTGATGCTATTCCTTTCCCCCCCAATCCATGACATGCTTCTTAAGCTGTTTTAGGGGAAATCGGAGAGTAGATCAAAGGAAACTCTCAATTCTCTGCTTTATGGGGTCTTTGGGATCACCTTGTCTCTCCTGCCCCATTAGAGACTCAGACTCTGAGACTCCCCTCCGCCCCCCACCCCCGCCAGGCATGGGCTGGGGCCATGCTCAGGGGGAGGAAATACTGGAGGGTGTACATAACTGTGTGTGAACATTGATGTGGCTGGGTGCTTGTCTGTGCCTACGTGCCCGGGGCTTGTGCCTGGCTCCAGGGCTGACCACATGCTCCACGGCATGTGCCTAAGTGGATTCCAAAGCCAAATATAAGCAGCTCTTTGGGGTAAGCCGCACCCCCCCCCCCTTGCTATTGCTGCAGATAATTGAAGGCTGACTGTCCAAAAGACTAGGAGTGAGGTCCTCACTTCACCCCAGCACTTTGACTGAAACCCAACTCCCAGGCAGAGCAAGAGACAGCAGGCTTGAGGCAGGGGCTGTCTACTTTTCCCAGCCTTGTAGCCCCTTCCCTCAGTGACCCTGTCCCAGAGGCCTCTACATTTACAGCAAGACCCTTTGAGGTTGAGTATTTATGGCTGGGGAGCAGGCTGTACTTTGGAGGGTCAAAGGGCAAGGATACTTTGGTTGGGATTCAGCAATCAGAAGCCAAGTGACATCTCTATCCAGAAAAATGATCCCTTTTCACTTGGGGGGAAGGGGGAGGTCACCTCACCTCTCCTCTGGCTACTCTATGAGAATAAAGGGAAGAAGGAAAGGAGGAAGAGAAAGAAATAGCTCATTCAGGAATACACACTGTAGACACTGGGATATATTTACACATACCAATGGGTCACCAGGCATACTCCCAAGGCTAAATAGTCCTACACATCCACTATTACCCTTTTAAGCACACATTACTGACGAAAGCAGAGGGAGTTAACCATGGACCTCAGGGAGGGTGTAATTCACTCAAAACCCAGGCCTCCTTTGCTGAGACTATCCATTTGGGAGATACCAGGATGAGCACCCACATAATAGAAGTCACCCTAGCCAACACCACAGGGGCTTTCATAGGCAGCTTGGCTTTTGCCAAGACAATTAGCTTGGACCCCAGGGCTAGTTGGAGCTCTGGTATGAAGACAACCTGCCAGGGATGCATGACTTGGGAAAGGGAGATGGGTGGAGCAGGGGGAACAGAGTGGGCTCGTGTGTTCCGGCCCTGATACAATAATAGAAGGACATTTGGAACAATGGACTCATAGGATTGTTATGAGGGAATGGAGGAGGGAGGGGGAGGGAGGAGACTGACACAAAGAGAAAGGAGAGAGGGAGGGAGAAAGAAAGAAAGAAAGAAAAAGAAAAAAGGAAAGAGAAAGGAAGAAAAAGAAAGAGAGGAAGGAAGGAAGGGAGGGAGGGAAGGAGGGAAGGAAGAAAGGAGGGAAGGAGAGAGGGAAAGAAGGAAGGAGAGAAAGAAGAAAGGAAGGAAGGAATAAAGGAAAGGAGGGAGGGAGGAAGGAAGGGAAGGAAGGAAGGAGGGAAAGAAGAAAGAAAGGAAGGAAGGAAAGGAGGGAGGAAGGAAAGGAAGAAGGAAGAAGGAGGAGAGGGAGAAAAAAGAACGGAAAGAAAGAAAGAAGGAAAGAAATGGAAGGAGGAAGACAGGGAGGGAAAGAGGAAAAGAAACGAAATGCTCATGTTTCAGTCTCACAGAACAGAACAGTAGCAGAGATCTGATTCCATTGTACAGTCCAGTTGGGAGATCACAAGGAAGAAGAGACCAGCCTCCTTCCCCTATCACTGGCAGAGACATTGAGGAGGAGACACTGTGGGCAGGGAGCCCTCTACCTTCTAGAAAATTGTTCTGTGTCTTTACCATGGCTACAGCACCCAGTCTGACCCATTTTCCCTCCCTCTTCCCAAGACACACATGCGCGCGCGCACACACACACACACACACACACACACACACACACACACACACACACACACACACACACACTCCCATGGGGCTACAGAAGGATGCAGCAGAGGAGCTAGGAGGAAAGGGAGAATCAGAGAGAGAAGGGTAGCCCTTGTCTCTTCCCTGAAGAGCTTGGTTTCCTGGCTATTCAAAGGGTGACCTCCTCATTCCCCAACGTGACCCTATGTGGCATATAAGGGTTAAAGGGGGCAAAGGTTATGAACCCACCCTGAAGGTTCATTCGGTAACTGGATGGGACCGTTAGAGAAAGGAAGGTTGAGAAATAGATGGAATGTGACCCCCGGGGTCTGGCAGAGGGGGGTCTAGCACCGGGTCTGGTGGATTTGGACAACTCACTGTATGCTCTGTCTCTGCTCTCCCTCCCGGCCCCCAGGAATATCTAAGCACCACCCTGGCAGCCCTGCGTTCCAACCAGATAATTACCCTGAAGGTTTGTGGGCTCTGAGGATGGGCTCTGTGGAGCCTGCTCTGCCGAGGAGCAGTCGCGGGCAAAGACCCCAATATTGTACATCCCATGGCAAAGGGAAGGGACTATCTGGGGATGCAGGGGATGGAAGTGGATTCTTCCCGGTGTAGCACTGAGCCCCTCCCCCATCCAGTGCAATTCTCCTAAGCTCCCCAGTGATGAGCAAGCCACACTTTTTTCCCTCTCTTCATTCTCAGTTCCCAGTAAGTCCACACATACCCCTGGTGCATTTTTACTACTATTATCATCATTCTCGTTGATATTATTCTCATTCTTGCCATCTATATTTGGTAAGAATACTTTATTCTCATCCATAGTGGATAGAGAGCTGACCTTGGAGCCAGGAGGCTATGAGTTCTAATCCTGCCTTTGACACATACTGGTTGTGTGACTCTGGACAAGTCACTCAACCTCTTAGGGCTCTAGTCATTGGTCAATAAGCATTCATTTAGTACCTCCTGTGTTCCAGGCTTTGTGCTAAGTACTGTTCTAGGCACGTCTTGAAGCTGCAGGGAAGATGTTGGCCTGCATTGATAGAGCTCCCTCTACCCATGAAACCACAGGTCAAGACCCTATCCTGTTATATCTATTATTATTTTACAGAATATATTACATTATTACCACATCTCTTGTTACTCAATCCATATTCAGCATATTCAAAACTGAGGACTCTATAGAAATCTTTGACCTCTATTTTGAAAATACTACCCTGACCCCAGCTCTAGGGTGAGCACCCACCACGACCGCCGTGTCCACGCCTTCCACACGTCCCAACCGCCCAGGCCTCACCACCCACCCCTAACCTCAGATTGGCCGAGGTCTGTCACATTCTTCCATTTTACTCAAAGAAGACCCTAAAGGTCATTTAACACCATAGTGACTTAAAGCATCAATTTCCTTCCCCCAAGGTTTGCTTTGTGGCCCATGAGTCAGAGCCTCCACAGGCTGGTTAACCTCAGCCTGGCATGGTCTATGTAAAGCCCAAAGTAAGGGCAGGGCACTGGCAGCACGATATTGGGCCACTGTGTTTGCCCCTCGGCAAGGCAGGCTCCTTGGCTCCAACAGAGCCATGTCACATGGGCAGGGACAAGTGAGGGCAGAGGTGGGGAAGTTTGGGGCAAACCTCTCGCTCTGAGGCAAGTCTAGGGATGCCAACTGGTAGGTCGGCCCCTCGGTAGGAGTGAGCAACATCTGGGGGTCAAAAAGGGGACTAGAAACAGAGCCCCTTTTTCCCTTGGTATGTACCAGTTCCCCCAGAGATTAACAGGAAAAACCCTGAGGGACTCAAAGGGGGCAAAAGATGACCCAAAGTTGACCCAGCCTCTGCATTCTCACTGAGGTCCCCTGATCTGGCCAGAATAATTTCTCTGTTGGACTCAAACATGGATTGCCAGGGGAACAGGTTTATCTGCTAGTGCTGTTTGCCATCAGCAGGATGCAACAGGGCGGGCACTTCTAAATGCCAGCTTGCTGCTGCTGCTGCCTGAGCAGAGATGGCCTCCAAAGACAGGAAGTTCTCCAAAGAAGTCTTAACTTAGCTCTGCTAGACCAAAAGCCCTGTGAGGGCAAGCACTAACCATTCAACTAATGGCCTCAAAAGTATAGAAAAACAGCCCTTCCAAAGAGGGGTCGTGGGGCTCAAAGGTCTTGCCCTGGCTGCTCCTTTCTCTTCCTCCTTTTGTTGGGAGGCTCAGGCAGATGACTCTCAGAGCTCTGAGGTTTGCCCTTTGGTCTCCTCTAGCAAAGCTCCCCTCTGCCCATTGCCTCTTCTCCTGTGACTTCCCATGATTCACCCTCATTAATCTTTCTTCTCTTCTCTCTCCCTTCCTCTTTCCTGACCTGCCCTTCTGGGATTCTCGGCATCTTCCTGGCTCCTTGTGACTTTGGCCTCTGCCCTCTGACCTCCTCAGCTGCTGCCTCTTCTCAATTCGGTGCGGCTAGCGCCACCCCCAGTCATAAAAAGACGCACCTTTCAGGTAGACACCTTCTCTTGACCCACTCAGGGACTTCCAAAGGGAAGGCTTCCAGGAAGGGGAGGCCGGCCAAGTGTCAGGGCCCAGCAAGACAGTGTGGTATAGAACAAGAGCCCCAAGCTTGAATTGGGTCAATTCCTCTATTGGACATTAGACCAGTGTGACCTTTTTGTGCCATGGACCCCTGTGGCAGGCTGGCCCTTCTGGGTATAATCTTTTTAAATAATTGAAAGAAATGTTAAATTTCAGGAGAGGCTAGAGAAAATCAAGATGTCTTTTTTTCCCATCCAAGTTCACAGATCCTGTGAAATATCTTCATGGACCATTTGGGGGTCAATGGACCTCAGGTTAAGGACCTGAGTTGGGTGGGCTCATTCAGTTCTGAACCCTGTGATCTAATGGGGTTTGGTCATGACAGCCTTTCCCTCTGATTCTGGGATCAAAGCTGAAGAAAGGCAGAGCAGCTGGCTACTTTCAATGATTTCAAAAAAACCAAAAACTTAAGAGAAGAGATGGCCCGGGCTGCCAGAAGCTTCCACCTCCATTTAGGGCATGGAATGTTTGAAATTCTGTGGCACTTTAAGGTTTACAAAACACTTTCCTGACAATAATTATTCGAGGTAGGTATTATTCCCCCTTTTACAGATGAGGAAACTGAGGCTCAGAAACCTAGAGGGCTTGGCTGTAGTCAAAGTTAGTCAGGAGTATCACCAGGTATCCTGATTACAAGGTCTTTCTTCTTTTTTTTAATTTGAAATGGTTTTTGTTTTTCATTTTTAGTTCCCCATACATTGAGAAAACAAGAAATACAAAGTCTGCTAAAAATAAGTGTAGTTGAGCAAAACAATTCCCGTGTTAGTCAGGTCCAGAAGAATTCCAACCCAAAGCCCAAACACCCCTGCCTCAGTGCGCCCAAGCGCTCTGTCTGGAGGTAGATGGCACATCATCTGGAACTATACTGGGTTCCATTGTCTTGAGCTGAGTTCTCAGTTCTTTCATAATCGTTTGTCTTTTTTCCATGGCACCCCCTTCGTGGCTGGTGGGTGTAGTTTGGGGCTCAAAGTCACAGGCCCCCATGTGGCACCACGGGAAGAGCACTTCTGGATTTGGGGCCAGACAGAGTGCCTAGGTTGGATCCTGGCTCTAGTGCTCCCTATCTGGGACCCCAGGCAAGACCTTCCTCCCCTCTGGGCCTCTGTAAAATGAGGAGGGGTGGACCAGATGACCTCTAGGGCCCTTGCCTGCTCTAAGCCTGTGACCCTCAGAGCTGGAAAGCCATTGTCCCAACATGAAGGGGCTTGGAGCAGGGGCAGTGGGAGCACCTGCAGTCAGGAGAGCCAACAGCCCCCTGTCTAGAGGGCTGAGAGCCCAGTAACCTAAATAAATCTGCATCTCGGCAGTGTCCGGCAAAACCAAAGCCAGAGCTCTGATCAATGACTAAAAATACTGAGGGACATCTGATGCATGTGTTACCTGACCCTGGTATGGGCCAGCCAAATCCTAGACAGCCTTTGGGCGCTCAGGGCCCTTAATCCAGGCATCATTTGGTGGTGAGCAGGGATCTGGGCTCCCAGACCAGCTTCAGAGCGGCGCCACCGTTGGCCAGGCCCATTGGCCCAGGGGCCCTGGTGTATCAGGAAATCTCCCGGCTGTTTTCTTTCAGATGAGCTGCAGCTGGGGCTGTGGGTCTTATCTCATGGCCTTCCAAAGCCAAACCGTTCCAGAACAAAGGCAAGGGAGGGCAGGCTAGGAGAGCCAGGAGGCTTGAGGCCTGACTCCCCCACTCCCTCCTCTCATGGGATCTTGGGTACAGCCTCAGTTTCCTAGTCTATAAGATGGAGAGAATAAGAATCCTGCCCCACCTACCTAACAGAGTTCCTGGAATCACTGCTGTCCATCTAGAAGCACCCTCCGAGGCCATCTGGCTCACCTTACTCCTTTTCTGAGACCCAGAGGGGAGCAATGACTTGTCCAGGATCACACAGGAAGTTGGTGAGATTGGAACCTAGGTTCTCTCACTCCAGGGCTATTAAACCTTCTCCTTTACCAGGTCGATCAAAAACCTTACCAAACTATAAAGTGTTAGAGTAGTGGGAACTTCCATTCTTATTCCTGACCCCTCTCTCATACCATCTCTGTGACCATGGGCAAGAAAGTCACTTGAAACCTTACCTTATGGATCTTCAGGGAGGATAGCTATCATTAGTATTAATTAACTAATTATTTTATAATATAAATGAATATAACACTATAATAATAGATTAATATGATAAATCAATGTTATAGTGATTAATTATTATTAATAAGGCAGCTCAGCATGATGCATAGAGAGCTGGCTACAGAGTCAGGGCAACTTCCTTCTGACACGTCATGTTTAATAACAGGCATAGAATATTTGCATGTACATATTGTATCATATCATTCCTCATTAAAGGAACACATGAGAGGCAACAAAGACTTAGTGGCTACAGAGTCAGGACAGCCTGGGCTCGAGTCCCAGCTGGGACACATTGGGTAGGTGTGACCCTGCGCCACTGGCCAACTCTGACTACAGGTGTAAAATGGCTGCTGATGCCCATTGGTAAAAGAAGGCTCCTCAACAGCGGGCACAGCTCCCTGTGCTAATGAAATAACCAGTCTGGTCCAAATACCAATAGAGACTAGCTTTTGTGTGGTGCTGACAAAGCTTTTTCCTTCTACAGTCCTATGGTAAAGATGACGGCAGCCGCTGACATTTTTATAGCACTCTATGGTTTATAAAGCCCCTTACACACATTATCTCATTTGATCCTGACAGCAAGCTAAGGTCCTTAGAGGGAAGGCATGCAGGCATATTTGTCCCCATTTCACAGATGAACAAAACAAGACCTGGAGACCTGAGGTCACCCAGTGAGCTGCTGGACCCCTGAATGTCAGACTCCAAATCTACCCCAAGACAAGTTCTTAGTGCTAGAACTAGTTCTAGAGCCTGGGGTCCCTGATCACCAGCCCCCAGCCCTTGGCTCTGAACCAGATGGAGCTGTTTTTTTATTTGGCTCCTCCCAAGAGTTGAGCTCAGACCATTTCTTTGGAGGTCATGGAGAAAATATGTGAGCTGGCTAAATGTCTGCCGGAGAATGGCTTTCAGTACTCCATATATGGGTATACTCAAAGCCCCATGCATGTGCAAAAGAAAAGGTCTCGAATTCCCCCTGCCCAGGCTCCCCAGTAACACACACACACACACACACACACACACACACACTGTGCTTAGCTTCCCCAGGGGAATGCATAGGGTGGTCCAGCCAGCTAATCATAGCATCATAAAATCTCCAGCTGGGCAGGGCTTTCAAGATCATCTCATATCAGTTGGGATATTTAGCCCGGACAGAGCAGACTTGGAGGTGGGGAGTGTACGGTGCTATCAGATTCAGGTGGGATGAGGTTTTGTTCTGCTTGGGCCCAGACAGCAGAATGAGGAAGCAATGATGGGGCTATAATCAGAAGAGACAATGTCCTCTTGATGTGAGGGAAAACTTGCTGACCAGTAGACCTGTCCTAAAGTGTACTGGGCTGCCTCAGAAAGGCTGCAGGGGATCAGGGTGAGAACATGGAATTCAGAACCAGGAGACCCAAGTCAGGCACCTTACTTGATAGCATAGGTGGCTAGTTGGTCAATGTACAAAGCCCTGGGTCCAGAGTCAGGAAGAACCAAGTTCAAATCCAGCTTCAGACAGACACTTCCAAGCTGTGGGACTCTGAACAAGTCATTCAGCCTCAGTCTGCTTCAGTTTTCTTCTCTGTAAAGTGGGGATAACAATTCCTACCTCCCAGGGTTGTTGTGAGGGTCAGATGAGGTGATATTTGTAACATACTTTGTATGTGGAGCCATCGGCAAGTAAGCCCTTCAATTTCTCTGCCCCTCAGTTTCCTCCTCAGTAAAAATTGGGATAATTGTAACCCCATAGACCCTTAGATAGTGTTTTGACCTTTGTAAAGTCCTCCATCTTCCTCATGGAAGACATTTTGCAAACCTTAAGGTGCTATCAAAATGTGTCACCGATCAAAGTGTTTTTTAGTGGATGCTGGATAACCACACACTGAGAATTGTTGTAGAGGGAATTCCCAAGGTGTGATCAGTTGGACTAACTGCCCTCTAAGTCCCTTCTCACTCTGAGATTTCATGTGAAATTCTAACCCTCTTCTGTTACAGAAGAGGAAGTTAAGACCCAGAGAGATCAAATGAATAAATTACCCAGGGTCACACAGCTAATGGGATAGAGGTGAACTTGGCCTTGGGTCTCCCAATTCCAGGCCCATCGCCCTTTGGGTAACAATAGGCTACCTCTCAATCTACCTCTTAGTGTATCAAATCCTTGGGGGAGGAGGAGTGACCAGTTGGTCAGTAGAAGGTATTCCAGAGAAGAGGCACTAGCCCCCCAGGATCCCTGAAGGTAAATCTATGATCAAAGAATTTACAAGTTGGAAGGTACTTCAGCCATCTAGATTTCATTTAGGAGGAACCTCGGATGGACCAAGATGTCGTCCAGTGCAACCCTTGACCAAATCCCCTCAACACCAAGTTTTCACTCAAGGACTTCTAGTGATGGGGAACTTGAAACTTTCCAACACAATCTGTTCCATTTGGGGCCAGTTAGAATTTTTTTAGTAAAATTTTCCTTATATTAAGCCAGAATCGGTCTCTGTGTAACTTCCAACCATTGGTCCTAGAGTCTTGCCCTCCAGGAGAAAAGGAAAGGCCAATTTTGGCCATCAAAACTGATTGTTCACTTGAGAAAAAGACTATTTTCTTAAGATTAAAAAAATGAAGCCACAGTGCTTCCCCACAAATTTAGCTCAGAGAATGACAATGCCTGATGTGACATTAGCGAGCATATCTGTACTTTCCTTGGGGCAATCAAACCTCACTCACTGGAACCAGTTGGGAAAAGGCCAGTCTGGGAGTGGCCCCTGCCCATGTCACATTTGGGGGTCTAGTGCTCCTTCTGGCTCTCCTCCTCTGACTGCCACACTCCTTCCTGCATGTGATCACCAATATCACCAACCTTACCTCCTTCCTCACAATCATCACCATCACCTTCATCATCACCATTGGAGGGCTCAGGCTTTCCTGGGGTGCACAGCACAGTGGGGAGCCCCTGTTGCTGCTCAGGGCAGCTTTCATCTTCTAACTCCTTGTTTCCATGAACCTCAGGGTGAACAGGGACAAGCAGGCATCCAAGGCCCCCCTGGGCCACCTGGTCCCCCTGGACCTGCTGGACCTATTGGACCTCTGGGTAACCCAGGAGAGCCAGGGCCCATGGGACCACCTGTAAGTATGACCATCTTCTCACCATTCTCTTCTCATCATCCCTTCCTGTAACTTCTCATGCATCCACTGAGATGGACAATAGCTAACTAGTCCCCACTCCTCCTGTCTGACTGTCAGAATAGCAGGAAGAAACCTAGATGAGGACCAGGGAGCTGGGGGTAGCCTTTCACCTTTCAAACTGTCACCCTGAAGGAATGCTGGCATCATCCCACCAGCTCATGGATTTTATTGATCATGGGTTTTCCACGAGAGGTGGTAACATTTGGGCCAGGACCCAAGAAAGCAGACCAAGATCCACCCAACTGGTCCCTGCCTTCCAAGGCCAAGGGCTGCCCTGAAAATCATCTCTAGACTGTTGGGTTCAGATGGAAGTGAAAGGAGGCATGGGCCCCCACCACCCACTTTCTCTAATGTTCTCTCTGTCTCTGTCTTGGATCACAGGGCAAAGCAGGAGAGCCAGGGAAGCCAGGCAAGGATGGAAAGGTATGTTTCTATGCCAATTTTTGGGGCTCCCTGCCACCCTGGCGGCACTATCATACGGTCACTGTAACACCTGGAGGGGGCCCATCAGTTGAGCCAAAGAACAGCAGGACACCAGAGCCACTAGTGCAAGGGGATCCTCTGGAGAGGTCATTTAGGCCATTCCCCTGTCTCCCGATGGAGCTGTTGTCCAACTACAGACCAAATAGGAATGTTACTAGGACCATAGGCTTCCAAAGTCCATTTATTACAAGTCTCATTCTTATGATTAAATGCCAGTATGAGAGAAGATGGACAATCCCTAGGAGAGACAGGAGGGCATTGGCCCTCTGGAGAGAGGGGCTCTGTCATGGGCCATGGTCATATTTAACTGCCCTGAGCCTGTTTCCTCAGCTGTCCATTAGGAGTAATGATAAAGCGAATACTCCCTACTCCACAGGGTTACATTTTTTTAAACCTGAAGGTATTCTAGAATCCAGACTTGTCCAGTCATTTCCAAAGATCCAGCAATCTAACCTAGGTCAAACCCCAGGACCCAACGTATTGATCTTATAAAGCTTCAGGTCCAGAGCAGATCACAGTACCCACCTGGGCACAGAGCAAGGCCCATGGGAGCCATCTTTCTTCTGGTTCCAGTCTTCCATCCCTACCCACCATGGCTCCAAACAGACTTACCATTGTTATCCTCGCCCAAGTTCCCTGCTTATCCCTTGGAAATGTCCTTCACCCAAGAGAGAATGCAGCCATCCCTTCCAGGAGAGGGTGGGAACAGCTGCAAAAGATGGGGCCCTCGGGGACTTGAGTGCATTCAGAAATAGCTTCAGGAAGCCTGAGCTGCTGGAAGAAGTTGGTTTTTAGGAATGGATCTGAACTTGGAAACAGGCAAGATTGGAGGGAGGGAGAATGTGCGGAAGAGAGGTGTGGACTTGGACCAAACCAAACCAAACCAAACCATCCCATTTCCAAAGATGATCTCACCCATTTCCATGGAAAGAGCACTCCTTTCCTCCAAGAAGCCTCCTGTGGGGATTTCAGTAAGTCTGCTCCCCTCTCTGGGCCTCAATTTCTTCCCCTTGGGCCAAAGGATCTCTCAGGTCCCCTAAGTCTCCATGTCCTATCTAATTAGAATGCCTCCTCTTGGCACAAATTCAGCTTATAAATGCCAGGCACACATGTTCTGCCCCAGGAGCCTCTCC
Organism: Pseudochirops cupreus; assembly: GCA_028627135.1. Classification (NCBI taxonomy): domain Eukaryota; kingdom Metazoa; phylum Chordata; class Mammalia; order Diprotodontia; family Pseudocheiridae; genus Pseudochirops; species Pseudochirops cupreus. Next base: position 553,916,323 of record CM053582.1, on the reverse strand, counting down.
AGGGTCTGAACACCCTCTTGGCTCTTCTAGGGAAGGATGATCTTAGATCTCCTGGGGAACTCATATGGGAGGCAATGGATGAAATCCATCCCGGCTTCTTACTATCCCTCTTGGGCTCAGTTACCTCATCAGAAAATTAGAAGTTTACCCCAGGTGACCCCTAGGGTCCCTACGAAGCCCTAGGTCTATGATCTGAAGACTGGAGAATTGACTCCCACTGTGTGTTCCCCTACCCCTATCCCAACCAGCCCTTTTCTTAAAAATAGGTTTTATTGCTGTTTTTGATTTTTATATTCTTTACTTCTAGGAAAACCTCTTCACTTCAAATTGAACCCTCCTTATAACATGAAAAACATGCTATGAAAAATCATCTGATATAGTGATCTCAATCAATGAACCAATCCATCAATTAATATTTATTAAGTACCTACTATGTTCCAGGCACGGTGCTGAGCACCTAGCTAAGTGCTAAGCTGATCTAATAATGTATGCAGCGTGCTGCCCAAGTGGCCCCCAACTCTCTGTTGAAAGGAGAGAAGCTTGCTTCATTCTCTGCTCTCCAAGACCCTTCTGGGGTTTGCGGTTGCCCAAAATGAAAACTAAATTTCTTCTTGGTGGTTTTTTCATTCTATTACTTTGTAATCATTGTATGTACTGTTCTCCTTATTTTACTCTGCCTGAATTTATACCAACCAACCTTTTTTGAGTGGTTTTTGAATCATGGAAAGGTAGAACTGGAAGGGATCTTAGTGATTCTTTGATTCACCCTCACATTTCAGAAGAGAGGAAACCAACTCCCAGAGAAGGGATTTGTCCATGGCTGCACAGCTAGGAAATGGCAGAGCCAAGACTGAAACCTTTTGCCACCACCACCTTGCATGCACCATGTTCAAGATGCCTCTGTGGGATTGCTGGTCTTTCTTTCTCTCCTCACCCACAATAACTTTTGCCATTGCAGACCACTTGGGGAAGAAAGGTTGTCTCATATTCTGCTCTTCTTGTCACCCACAGGGCTTACCTGGATCTCCTGGACCAAAGGTGAGAGCAATGAAGCACTATGGTGTTCATAGTTGGTAGGGAGAGACTGGAAGGAGGGTGAGGGGGAGAGAAAGACACACAAAGAAAGAGACAGAGATGAAAGAGAGCTGAGACAGGGGGTGGGAGAGATGAGAGACAGAAGAAAAGGAAGGAGAGAGAGAATGAAAGAGAGAGAGAGAAGAGGAGACAGAAGGGGGAGTAAGAGAGGGAGGAGGGAGGGGGAGAGAGAGAGAGAGAGAGATTGAGAGAGAGAGAGAGAGGCAGAGGGAGGGAGGGAGGAGGAGAGAGAGAAGAGTATACTGGGATTGATGAGATGAGGCTTTGAAATTCATGGCAATGCTTCATTTGGCTAGTGGCACAGAGCATAGCCCAGTTTGGCTGACATCAAAGCCATCTAGGAAATCAGTGAATTCCCAGGTATTCATTCAGCATCTGTTAATTACCCAGTCCCATACTAGGTGCATCGGAAATACAAAAGGAGTATAAGGAATGCCCCTGAACTTAGAGAAACCAAGCAAATCAGAGAATGTCATAGTTGGAAGGGACCGCCAAGATTGTCTAGTCCAATCTTTTCATTTGACAGGAAAGGAAATTGTTACAAGAGCAGGAATCCTCTCTACATCATTCCTGACACATGGTCATCCGGCCTTTGCCTGAAGACCTCCGTTGACTGGTAGCTCACTGGCTCATCCAAAGAGAACAGGGATCAACATCCCCAAAAGTCATGCAGCCAAGGAGTGCCATGCTTAAGTCTAGGTCTCCTTATTCCCAGCTCAGTGATTTTTCATCTCTCTCTCTCCTTCCCTCCCCCTTCTCTCTCTCTCTTTTTCCTCTTCTCTCTCTTCTCTCTCTCAAAAGATTAGAGCACATCAAATACTTAAATTGCAACCTATGTTAGATCTGAAAGAGCCTTTGGAATAATGAAAGATTGTTAGACTTAGGAGTGATCCTAGAGTGAGCTAGAACTAGACTATGGTCACTAGGTCTTTACTTCAGGGTACAGAATTTTAGAGAATTCTGCTAATACTAGTTCTGCCATATATAAACAACACAGCTTAGCACATAGTTAGCAAGAATAATGAGTCAAGCTATGTAACTCCTAGAAACTGGGCTTCAGAGAGCCCCTTCTCCATCCTTGGGCAATAGATCTCTAGCAGCAGCTCCACCACTCCTCCCCCTCTCGCCCCATCCCACCCCTACCAAGTCCATCTGGGGGCTTATTTCATGCTATTTGCCCTAGGGGTGATTTGTGACATTTGCCCTGAAAGCCTTAGCTATGGCTTTGCCACAGAGACCCAGTGCTACTCCACCGCCCTCAATTCAGAAATGAGGTAACTGAGCCCCAGAGGAGTCGAACAGCTTTCTCAATCGCATAGGCTAATGAGTTAAAGAACCAGAATATGAACTTAGGTCTTCTGATTGTAAATCCAAGCTCTGTGTTTCCTATACTCTGAAATCTTAAAGCTCAATCATAAAGATGATTAGGCATTATCTAATCCAACCTTCTTCTGTAATACATAAGAATAGAGACTTAGAAAGGCTAAATGACTTGCCCAGACTCACACAACCAATTTAGTTCAAAGGCAGAACTCTAGAACCTGGATCTCTTAACTCCTGGTCCAGTTGGTTTTCTGCTATACTCAGCCTAGAATAGAAAAATGTAACACCCAGAACCCAAATGAGGGGATCCAGATAAAAAGGTACAGCAAAAGGGAAGGAGTTGGACAGGCTTGTAGTGGTGGTAGATAGAATTTGAGCTGAGCCTTGAAGGACAGATATAATTTGGAGAGGTTGGGAAGCTGCCGCCAGTGATGGGACTAGCACAAGGATAGTGTGCCTAGGCAAGAGTGGGGAGAGCCATCTAGCTTCACCTCCAGTCTCTAACCTTTAGTTTCCATGGTCCTCGAATGACTAATCCAAGTGGGCACAGGTAGAAACAGAAGAGAAGGATCTCGCTTGTTGAGGAAGACCATGATTGGGCTCCCCCATTGGCTTGACATGGGGAGCCATTGTTTAATGGTTTAAATGATCTTAGCCTCAGGGCATCCCGAATGAGAGAAGCAACCAGCCCTATGTCCCCCACCCTTGTCAGAAGTCATTTGGAATATTCTCTTGAGTTGTGCATGCCATGTTTCAGACATTCACTGGACAAGATGACCTCTGAGGTCCCTTCCAACTTGGGTATTTGGTGAGGAAGCACACTGCTGAGATGAAGGACATACAAAAGGAAAGAGAAATGGAAAACATACCAAAGGAAATGGGGACACTTAGCTTACAGAAAAAAAAGGCTTAAGTGGGAGAAGGGGGAAGGCGAGAGATATCATGTGAAAGACTGAGCTTGTTTTGCTTGGCCCAAAGACAGAACCAAGAGTGATGGAAGAGCAGATGCAGGGAAGCAGATTTCAGCTCAATGTGAGGAAAAACTTCCCAATAATTGCAGCTCTTCCCAAGGAGACGAGGCTTTCTGGGGAGCTGTGCATGCCCGGGGACTGGAGCTCTTCCAGGGAGGTCCGGATGACCCCCTGCTGAGGATGTTGACAAGTTCACACACAGGTTGGACCACAATCGTCCCAAAGTCCTTTCCAGCTCTGAGGGTCCATGGGGCCAAGAGCTGGGTGAAAAAAACTGTCTCTGGCAGGCAGGTACCAGCATCCAGGGCCAGCTCACTGGGTAAATGGCTTTTCTCTTTGCTCATGAACATTGTCGTCCTAATTATCTCTTCTTTGTCTTGGCAGGGAGACCCTGGAATTCAAGGATATCACGGACGAAAGGTCAGGGGGAAGGACATGTGGGGCAAGTAGTGATAGGAGGAATGGGGCGGGAGAGCAAAGGGGGCACAGCCAAAGCAAATGTTTACTAAATGTCCTGAGGCAAACCCGTGTTGACTGCCCAAGACTCAAAAACTGGCATCGTACAAACAGCCCAAAGCTGATTGAAAATATTCCGAGGTTTCAACTTGCAGATCTTCTCAGCACTATCCCCCTGCCCCCCTACAACATCTCCCCTCACTTTTGGTGTACTGCAAAGAGCTTGGACTTGGAGTCCACAGACCCAGCCTCTGTCTCTTCCTCTATGACTCACATGCTGTGTGCCCTCTCTGGGCCCCAGTTTGCTCACCTGTGAAATGGGACTGGACCAGCTGACATCTGATCACTCTTCCAGCTTGGACATTCTGTGTTTGTGGCATCATGCATGATGGCAGATGGTGCCTGAACCTTTGATGGAGGCAGTAATCTCCCCTATAGTTTGAGAGGGAAGAGTGATGGATGAACCTGGATTCAAGAGACCCCCAGGGAGGTGTAGGTTCTGATACTTGCTGGCTTTGTGATTGAGGAATAGTGGCATGAACCTCCTGGGCCTTATCTGAAAACTGGGGATGATGATAATCACACTACAGGTCTCCCAGAGTAGCTGGGAAGAAAGCTTTGTGCAGATGAAGGGGATGAGGCCTCAGGGCATCCTGGGACAAGGGCTAGATTTGAAGTTAGATCACCTTTATGGCACAGAATCCTGTTTTCCTTTTTGGAGAGGGTTACTCAGAGTGCTAATAACCAGCATTTACACTGTTCTCTCAAGGTTTGCAGCACTTTACAAATGATACTTCATTTCATCCTCACAACCCTGGGAGTCACTTCCCCGCTGCCTGACTCAGTTTCCTGAACTGTAAAATGGGGCTAATAACCACACCTGCCTCCCAGGGTTGTCGTGAAGTCCAAATGAGATAATATTTAGAAAGTGCCTTGCAAACCTAAACGCACTATAAACATGTTAGTTATAATTATGATAATCTCTTTGTACTCAGCCCTCATCAAACCACATCTGGGCTAGTAAACTTTCCTCTGGTTTAAGTACGACATCAATAAGCTGGGAAGTGTCCAGAGAGGTGTAAGTAGGGTGAGGAAGGGCCCAGGTCAGGATGGGCTGAAGGACCCAGGGAAGGCTAGCCTGAAAACGAAAAGGCTCCATAAAGACAAGAGAGCTGAGGTCAGGTTTGGGAAGGGCTGTTACGTGGAAGAGGGATTGGCTTTGTCTAGATGGGCTCAGAAGGAAGGATAACCAGAAACTATGGAAGGAAATTGAAATGAGAGCAATTGAGACTGGATCTCAGGAAAAACTTCTGCTGATTAGACTGTCCCAAAGTGCCCAGGCTGCCTTGAGAGAGGACGGACTCTCCATCCTTGGAGGGCTTCAAGCCAAACCTGTAGAACCACTTGTCAGTCTGTTAGAGTGAGGATTCTCTTGGTGTATGGGTTGGCCTAGAACAGCGCTGGGATCCATTCCCACTCTCAGATTCTGTGCTTCTAAGGGACATTTCAAGTTCCTTCCATCTCTGATCTCTGATTCTCTGAAATGTGATATTCTTCTTAACTTTGCCCATTCTCGATGGCCTTGAGGGGAATTACTTTGCCCTTCAGGCACATCCTGGGGACCCTCCAGAAGGGGGAACCTTTAAGAAAGGAGGCAGGAAGTAGGAGAGACATGGAGGACAAGGAGATGGAATGTGAGGGGGATGGCAGAGAGCGCCAAAGACATGCATTCTTTGCACCCCGTAATAGGGAGGGCTCCCGTCACTGCAGTGTTTTATGGAAGGCAGGCGGTGAATTGGTGAGGCCTGAGAGATCTTTAATTAGTTCTGCATAAACTGAGAAGTTTGTGTTATGTCAGGAAGTGGAAATTATAGCCCCCATGGACCCCTTGGTCCATTCATGCAAGCCTACAAAATTTACTACCTCCCCCTTCTGCAAACTGTCGGTTTTCCCATTAGCATCATCTGGCCCTTTGCAGAGAGAACAGGGTTCTGGGGCTGGGGGGTGACCACCATGGCCCTGGCACCTGGGAGGCATGTGTATCCACCATCAGAATAACCATTTCTTGCTAATGGCAGCTGGGGGAGAGGAAACTGGCTTACCCACACAGTAGTCTGTGGGCTTTTAGAGCCCTGTCAGAGAATGTACCCCCTGGTGTGGCCCCAAATCTAGTAATGAGGAAGGACATAATTCCATAAATGTGGAGGGTTTGGTCTCTTCCAATCTACTAGGACCTATCTGATCAACCTGTATCAGCAAGCAACCTAGCATACCCAGGGTGGCTACTAGCACAGGTTCTTAGATCTGCTTTTCTAAAGGAAAGCAACTCAAAATGGGTTAACAATCTTACTTTAATCGATCAAATATCATTTACCTAGTTCAGGGGGAAAAGTCGGCACCCTGAACTTCA
>CM053582.1:553830711-553909568 GCA_028627135.1 Pseudochirops cupreus | reverse complement strand
GGCTTTTCACAGCCGGGGGGCTCAACGGCTGCCCAGAGTCTCCTCCGGCCAAATCACACAACTCTTCTCAAAGTGAGCCCCAAACCAAAAGCTCACATAAGGGCGTATATATAGCCTTCTCCTGGCTTGGAGAATGTCACAGCCCTCTAGATCCACTGCCCAATCACAAAGCTATGAGGCACGGGCATTCCTGGAAAACAAGCCTGGCGCCACAGGCTCCACAGGCTCCACATGACCACATTCAGCCTATTAGGGAACAGAGTATACTTTCAAATATCCGAGGGTCCTCAGAGTCACGTAGCCACTTTAGCAAAGGGCCTAGGGGCAGGGAAGATCTTCAGATTCCCATAACACAACCTAGGATGGTTTTTGAGTATTTCAAAAGCTGTTCCATTAGAAGGTGAATTAGGCTTTTTCTGCTTGGCTCCAGAAAGCAGAACCAGGAACCCTGACTCTGTAAAGAAGTAGATTTAGGGTGGGGATGAGGAAAACCTGCCAAAGAACAATGTGCTCCCTGGAGAGGTAGTGAGTCCTCTCCCAGCAGGAGTCTGCAAACAGCGCCATTTGTTGGAATTGTCATGGAAGGAGCTCTGGCTCAGGTAGGAGCTGTACCAGATGGAGCTAGAGCTCCTTTGAGGAATTCTGTGGCTTTGGGTGAGGGTTTACCTCAGTTCAGCAAAAGGCATAGACCCGATATGATCTTGTATGGACCAAATATCTTGCTGTCCAGCGTGGTGGCTCTCAGCCCTGGGAGGAGCTATGGAGTTGGTCCAACCTTATACCAGTTCCTATTCCTAGAGCACTTTAAGGGTGAATTTTACAAGAATTCAGTGAGATAGGTAGTATAATTATTATATTCATATCACAGTCTCAACCAAGAGGTCATAAGTTTGCAGGGATGTGGGGATTGTCTTGTCTAGCCTTTTATTTTGGACTGAGGGGGCATATGGTAATTTCCAGAGAAGGCTTCAAGAAACACTACAACTTAACCGTGTGTGTTTGTTGCAAAGACTGGGAGGGTGGGGGAGAGAAATGTAAGCAGGAAAAAACAAATGCTTGTTAACTGGAAAACAAATATATTGTTTTAAAAGAATACCTGGGTTCAAATCTTACCCCTGATACCGCCAAGTAGTTTAACAGACGTAAGTCTCAAGCCTATTGTCTGTAGAATAGGAAAGATGGGCGGGATTGTTGTGTTCTTTGTGTTTGTTTAATACACACACACACACACACACACACACACACACACACACACACACACACACACACACACACCTAAATTATGCCAGTTGTCTGATAACACTTACAAGGAGAGCCCAGGCCAACGTTACCTTGGAGTCAGTGCACTGGCCCAGGAAGACGTGACTCCGCAAGAGGAGCCTCCATTGACCCAAAGAAAGGAGCCAGTTTGAAGAAGATGGGACTGAGAAAAATGGAGACCAAAGGCTTCATGCCCACAAGTACCCCCTTGTCTAGAACAGGGAGGCTGTGGATGAAATCGACAGAAGAATGAGGCGAGTGGGCAGGGGAGGGAGTCTTGATGGGGATTTATAGCTGGGACCCAGGATCTAGAGCTCAAAGGAGCTTCAGAGAACATTGAATCCGACTTGGATTTGGCAGATGAGGAGACCAGGAGCCCTAGAGGGGAAAGGACTTGTCCAAGGCCCTACAGTGGTCAGGAGCACAACAGGGACTCCCACTGGTCCTCCAACGCCTCATCTCATGTTCTTTCTCACTATGGCACCACCTATCCAACTTCCTATGAGATTTAAGGACTCTGATGCTTCTGGTTTGTCCCCAGAGTTCTGATGGAATATAACCCAGACCAAGGCTCCTGGGAGAAGAGTCTAGAATAGTGAAAAGAGCCCAAGAGCCTAAGTCAGGAGAAATGGGTTCAGATCCCAGTTCTGATACATACAGGCCTGAAATCTCATTTGGGCCTCAGGTTCCTCATCTGTCAAATGGGCTGGAGAAGGAAATGACAAACCGCTCCAGTCTCTTTGCAAAGAAAACCCCAAATGGGGTCATGAAGAGCTGGACACGACTGATAACGGGTGAACAACAACAACATGAACATAGCAATGGGGGCTAAAGGAGTGACATTGTCAGACTTGGGCTTTAGGAAACTCCCACTTGAATCTCTGTGGAGGGTGGATTGCAGAGGAGAGACTCTGGAAGCAGAGATGCTGGCTAGAAAGCTAACACTGGTCTAGACAAGAGGGGATGAAGCCCCACACTGGGATGGCAGCCTGTGACTTGTAGAGAAGATTTGAGGAGAAAGGAGATCAGGCTACTGACCCACTAGAGAGAGTGAATGACAGGGAGCTACTTGTTGAATTGAGTTGGACCGAATTGAACTGAAGTGAACTGAACATGGTAGCCTTGGATTGTCAAAGACCTCACGTTTTCCTTTCCCTGATGACATGCATAGTGTTGCCTCTGAACATGGATTGGTGTATGATCTGGTCCGTAGGGGTCCCATGCTCTTACCCTGTACTACTCCATTGTACATCCTTTTTTCTTTCTTTTCCTCTGTGGCCTCTATCAAGGACCAGGAAGGCAAAAGGGGCTGCCATCATGAAGGTAGATGCCTTCAAAAAGAGTCATGAGAATTTATTTCTTTCTTAGGAGGAAAAAGGGTGAGACAGTGGAGGAAAAGTGAGAAGACCAGCCGGGTATTAGTAGTGGCCATTCTCTTGGTGTTGGGAAGGCTGCCGCCAGATGACTGTGGTGGTCACAAGGGGCTTGTGGAAACCCAGCCACTTGGGTTTTGATTCATCAGACGTAGTAACTTGTCCTAGTAACTTGACCAAGAATCAAAAACTGTTAGAGCTGGCCAACCCCCTGATTGGGCAAAGGGGGGAACTGAGGTCACACAGTTAAGCAGTAGTAGAGCCAAGAGGCTGTGTCTTCCCTGACAATCTGCTTCTCTTTCTCCTTCACCTCCACGCCTGTCCCCACGTCCTGTGCTGGGTGGGATTTGGGTCTTACCAAAGGCATTTTTCAGTCTCTGAAGCTGGCTAATGATTTGTTACATCCTCCCCCCTCCGCCCCTTCCTCCCCCTCCCCCACCCCCGCCTGCCGTGGGGCAGGACAGATCTGGCATTTTTTATTTTCCCAAAGGCCGGTTAGCCAGTATGTCAGGTCTCCGCCGGCACAGTGAGATCAGAGCTGAGGTTTGGCACCAAACAGCCTCCTGCCTGAGCTCCCCCTCCTCCCGTCCCCGGGCTAACTGCTCCTCCTGACTCAGCAGCCGCGCCGCGCGCGCACACGCATGGTTAGGCATCCGCGTGTTATCAATCTGATCACAATTTATTGTGCCAATCTGTTTCAAATACGTTACAAGACATAAAGTATGTTTAAAACGTTACAGCCTTGGCCAGTTTTCAGGGGGCTTGGAATGTATCGTCAGACCGTAAATTCCAAATATCTGAAAGGCTGGCAACAGTTTCTCTCTGACTGTATCAATACTCGTTTTTAAAGGCATGCAATGTGTGCAATGCATTTGAAGTGAGCGGCTATTACAGTATGGGGAAGCAGATTTTTCATAGTGCACCATTAATCAGTGAGTCCTCTAATAGTCTGCAAGCTACATTAGGCACAATTGGCCCCCCTATCAGATTTACAGATGGCATGAAGCTGGAAGGAACAGCTACCATGTTGGGAAACCTCACTAGACAGAACAAGGGGCCAAATCTCCTAAGAGGAAATTTAATGGGGAGAAGTATAAAGTTCTGCATTTGAAACCCAAAAAATCAACTGTGCAGGTAAAAGATGGGAAAAGTGTGTCTGGATAGTGGGGATCACCAATGGAAAAAGACCTGGAAACTCTTAGTGGACCGCAAGTTCCATATGAGTTAACAGTGGGACACAGCAATCAAGATTTAGGCTGCACTGTGCTCAAAGTGAAGGGAGCCAATAAGCATTTATTGTATCAAAACAGTGACCCTAAAGGAAAGATTCCATTCTAGGTATGAGGGGATGGCCAGTGAAAAGACACAGAGGTAGCTAATGGAATACCAAGTTCAGGGAACCAAGATTCCAGTTTGGCCAGAATATAGAGTGTATAAAGGAAAGAAAAGTATAATAAACCTGGAAAAGTCTGCAGCCAGATCATAAACAGGCTTTAAATGCCAGACTAAGTTTGTCTTTTAGCCACTGGAAGTCTGAGCAGGGGAATGACGTGGTCAGACTTGTACTTCAGAATTAGCCTTTTGGTATCTGCTCGGAGGACAGATTGGTGAGGGAAGAGGCCAGAAGCTCGGAATCCAATTAGGAGGCTGTTGTGCCAGTCTAGGCAAGAGGTAATGAGAACCTGAACCACTATGGTATCTGTGAGAGTGAAAAGAAGGGGACAGATATAAGAGACAGGATGGGGGGCCCAACCTCCAAGACTTGGCAGCAAATGAAAAGGAGTTGTAATCCGCCTGCCCTCTGCCCTGGTCAGACCCCATCTGGAGTAGCTTTGCTCATGAGGCCCCACATTTTAGGAAGGACATTGACAAGCTATCCAGATGGGGGAAGGAGAGAGGAAGGCAATGTCCAGGATGCTACGAGGGAACTAGATTCTTCAGGAGCTGTGAACGACCTTTGGTTTAAAGGAACACTGTGGTCCGATGAATAGATGGAACTCTAGTGATGTACACAAATGTGGGGAGTCAGGTGGCCCAAAGAGTGATGGAGAAGCCCATGGTGAGCGGGAGCCAGCTGCAGCTTAGGCCATCCATGATGACGCAGGCTTAAGAGGTCACCTTGGAAATGGATGCTCATGGTGGGGTTGGGCTAGGAGGAAAGCCATGTGGCTAGATTGAGGGCTAGCAGATCGAAGAGCCCATAGAACGCTGAGAGAGCTGGGGGAGACCTGGTATTTGGGTAGGTTCTACAGAGAACATAAGGGGAAGGATATAGACAAAAACCAATCAGATACAAGAGTGGCTGAACTACAATTTTCACAGATGGAGGAAGCATTATTTACATCCTGCTTAATCCAAGCCCTAGAAATGTGTAGGACCCTAGAGTTACAAGAGTCCTTAGAGACACTCTAGCCTGACTGTCCTGGCTCTCTTCCTCTTCATTTTACAAAGAAGGAAACAGAGAGCAGGATGTGTTTGCCCAGTAAGGGCCAGAGCTGGAATCTGACCCTAAGTTCCCCTGGCCCAAAGCCAGTGGCTCTTTCCATTATACTCATTAGGTTGCTGAGGCCCCAATGGGTCAACAGAAAGGACTTGGGTCCAAATCTCCTGACATTACTATAGATCCTTGAGCCAATTACTTGACTTTCCTCTGCCTCAGTTTCTCCATCTGCAAAATAAGTGAGTGGAATTCAGTGATCTCCATCATCCATTCTGGCTCTCAGTGCCTCTGGTGCCTACCATAAATACATTGACCAGTTTCACATTTGGCTTCTATGACTTGGTCCCATAGTTTTGGGTTGCCTTTCAGTTGCTTCACGTGTGTCCGACTCTTCCCTTCCCCTTTTGGGGCTTTCTTGGCAAAGATACCAGAATGCTTCACCATTTCCTTCTCTAGGTCTGAATAGAAATATTTCTTAAATTCGTTCAATTTGTTTTTAAGCTTTAAACACCAGAGGACCTCGGTTTCCCCATCTGTAAAATGGAGGTAGGGGTTCTTGCATCTAATCATTTAAACCAAAGGCGGTGAGAACTAGGACCAGGATCTCTGGCCAAGGCAGAGCCTTAGGGTTTTTTAAGAGGATCCAAACCCCGGCTCTGTGGACAGCCCCCCCCTCAATGCCTCCTGGCACCCGCTTAGCCTCAGTTCATTAGATCTGGATTCACTGCTTGGAGCCTGCAGCAAGACTGATTAATCTCAATTCAGATTAAAAGGCAGCAAAGTTCCCCCAAACTTCTGGCCTCCTTGGGCAGGGCTCTCTGCCCAGGTAATTCCCTCTGTCGTCTTCAATCATACTGATCACTTCCTCTCTTGACTTAGAGAAAAAACCAGGGGGCTTAACTGAGACTGGGGCTCCCTCACCCTTGGAAGCATGCTCTGGAAGAGGGAGGGAAGGGGAGGGGGCAGGGACGGGTCCTAGCACCTACTCACGGGGCCCCTCACCGGAACAGTCTGTTCTGTTCTTGTCGTTTGGGCTGGGGGATGAGGGGCGCCAACAAGCCTTCTGGCCACCTCCCCTCCAGCCTTCACAGACTCCATCCAACCTTCCTCTTCCACTCCAGAGAACAATGAGTCTATGTGAGCCTCTGCATTCTTGGCCCCCACGGCTCCCATTCAGCTTTTCTATTTGGGGGTGGGAGGGCCTGTTTCCAAAAGCCCCCTCTGCTGCCACCAGAGTTGCTCATTCAAGCTGTCTCTACTGAGGTGTAGTAGAAAGAGTCTTGGACCATGGGTCAAGAGAGCCGGGTTCGAATGCTGACCTTTATCCTTCCTACCTACATGGCCTTTATCAGATTGCTAACCTCTCTGGGCCTCAAATTTCTTGCCTGTAAAATAAGGGAATTTGATTTCTAAATCTAATTGAATCCTTTCCAACTTGGTCTCCCTGACCCTCAATGTCCTGCTCCATAAATGGGGCTAATACACTATGTACTTCACAGGGTAGCTGTGGGGAAAGTGATTTATAAGCCTCAAAGTGCTACAGAAATGTAAGTTTTCTCTGGCACTGACCTTGAAGGCCTTCTTCCTTGATGGGTTTCCTCCCGGTCCCCACCCTCCCAGGGCAGGGAACAGCAGGGACTCCCAACCATAAATCACCCATTAGCCGTCTCTCCCACAGGATGAGAAACGTGCGAAGGTTTGTGCATCAGGAGTTCGCCCCTTCCTCCCTGTCATCCCCATGAAGGATGGCCCTTTCCATCTGGAACTGTCCCAAGACAGAGGGCCCATTGAAGCCAAAGCCTGTTCAATTTGGCTGTTTCCTGATACAGCCTTGTTCACAAGGCCCCTTCTTGTGAGTCAAAACATCCTGGGATGTCAAGCTAGAAGGAGAATTCTGGCATTGCCTACTGATTTTACAGATAGAGAAACTGAGTCTTCTAAAAGATGAAGTGACTTGTCTAAGGTCACACAGATAGATAAAGATTTGAACCCAGATCCCTACAAATCCCATGTTCTTATCTCTCAGACTTTGTTGAATCTCAGCTCTGTGACTTTGAATAAGGCAGTTTATTTCTCACACCTTAGAGATGGTAGGGGCCTCACACTCCAAACTTTGCTGCAATAAAAGTCTCCTCTACATTATAGCTGACCAACTTCTTCTCCCCACCTTCTTTTGCTTCAAAAACTCTTATGAGGGTAAACCCACTCTCCCCAAAGGCAGCACAATTCCACTTACGGTGTGACTTCTAATTGTTTGGAAGTTTCATGTGGGCCTCAGTTTCCTTCTCTGTGAGGTTTTCCATGATTTTGAACTTAAATGGACTGAATGATCTGAGGATTTTCTAAGTCCTGACCTCCGAAGATTCTACACCCAGAGGTTGGTTACAAGTGACGGGATATTCCAACACATCTGAAATGTAGCTACCATCCTTCCCAGCCCTAAGGGCTGGAAGCAGGCACAGGGAAGGCTTTGTTAAGACTTTCTGAAGGACCTGCTATTAAACCCTTTTAGATGGAAAATTTTTTAGGTAGGAAATGGAAAATCAGAGACATCTAGACAGGGCCTCATGTCAAAACATGTCATGGGAAAAAGCTTTATGAGCGGAAATTTATGAAGAGGCCCTTGCCCTGCCTGCAGACAGATGTTGGAGCTAGGTGGGACCCTCTGGATGATTTATTCTGATTCTCATGTTCAATGATTGAAGGAGCTGAGAACCAAAGGAGAGGAGAAATTAGGAAATTAGTGGGAGAGTTGGGACTTGAACTCAGGTCTTTCTGCCCTGCCCAGCATTTTCTCTGCTATCCCACGCTTTCCCAAGGACATTGGGTCACAGGGTTTAGACATGGATGGGGCCTCAGAAGCCACTTGGTCCAAACCATTCCTGAATGAGGATCCAGCTAACAAGTGGGGTTCGGCCTTCCACCTCCTGAGGAGCTCTGGTCCACTTTTGGACAACTCTCAACATGAGGAGGTTTTCCATGATTTTGAACTTAAATTTGCATCTGTGTTCCCTCCATTCATTGCCCCTATTCTGACATCAGGGAACCCAGGAAAACACACATAATCCTCCTACCTGTTGGACCATCAGATCCGCAAAGACACCTATAGTGTCCATCCCCCCTCCCCCATCCTGAATCTTCTCCTCTCCATTCTGACCACCTTCATTTTCTTCAACTAATTAAAATACAGCATGAACTCTAAGCCCGCCACCAACCTGTTTCCATTTCTCTGGACACTCTCCAGCTTATCAATGTCCTTCCTCAAAAGTGGTACCTCTGATTGAACCTAGCATTGTAGACAAGATCTGCCCCAGGAAGAAATAATACACCAAGACTATCCCTCCCCCAACCCATGGCCACCAAGTCCTGGACATTCCAGACTCTAGCCTCTCCTAACCCAGCCTAAGCTTATATCTTTGGACAACAGAGCAGCTCTGAAGTTCTGTGAGGACTTCTAGTCTCACCCCTTTATTGTAGGGGAAGTAACATTCCCAAAGACAAAAACGTAGTAGGAGGGCACCATCAGGATTTGAACCTATGGCTTTTGACTCCAAATCTCCTACTCTTTCCACTTTACCAAGCTGCCTCTTGGGCAGCTAGATGGTGCAGTGGATAGAGCGCCAGGCCTGGAGTCAGGAAGACCTGAATTCTGCCCTCAGACACTTATTAGTTGTGTAACCCTGGGCAAGTCACTTCCCCCTATTTGCCTCAGTTTCCTCATTTGTGAAATAAGGTGGAGAAGAAAATGGGCAACCACTCCAGTATCTCTGCTAAGAAAACCCCAAAAGGATCATGGGGAGTCATGATGGAAATGACTGAACACACACACTTCTCACACACTTTCATATATATGTCTCAGAGATTTTATTTCGGCTCCTTTCCTTTCCGTCCTCCCTTCCCTTCCATCCCTCCTCTTCTGTCCCTACCCTTCCCTAACCCTTTCTAACCTTCTACTCCCCTCCCCTCCCCTCCATTCTCCTCCCCTCCCTTCCACTCTCCTCCACTCCTCTCCCCTCCCTTCCCCTCCCCTCCCCTTCTTCCCCTCCCCTCCTTTCCCTTTCATTCCGTCCCTACCCTTCCCTAACCCTTTCTAACCTTCCCTTTCCCTCCCTTCCTCTTCCCCTCCCTTCCCTTCCCTTCCCTTCTCTTCTCCTCTTCTCTACTTTTCCATCTCCCCCCACCCCCACCCTTCCCTTTACCCTTACCCATAAGCACACTTGGCACGTCTGCGTCCATTCAGAACGGACATTTTCTGTTCCAAGCCTCCAGGTCAGAGACACAAGCCCAGAGAAAGAAGCCCACCATAGGCTTACAGGGACTTGAGAGAATCATCACCCACACTTTCACAGGAGCGGCTAGAGCAGACCTTCTCAAAGTGCATGGGATCATGACCTGACCCATGCTTCGGTGCTTCGTAAAGCCCAGAGACCAGAGCAGAAGTTGGCTGCAGGCCCCAGGCCCTGTGCTGAGCATTTACTCTCAGCGCAGTTGGCTGGGTGGGGCACGCCAAAACTGAGTGGTGAAGAGCTGGAGAAAGGAGCCAGAAGCTTCCCCACTACCCAAGTCTTACCCATTTCCCAGCTACAGACAAGATCTGCACCCAGCCCACACCCACTACTTCGATGGGACAATTAAGTCCCATTCAGTGCAGATCCCTCATTTTACAGAGAATTAAAAACTGAGGACCAGAATTGGGAAGCAACCACCCGAACATCACATAGAAAATACCCAAAGTCAGGACTGGGACTCAAGGCCAGGGTCCAGTTAAAACTCACTGAAAATTAAAGGATAATTTAAATGATGAGTTTCAATGTTCCCCGCCCCTACTCCCAACCCTGACAACATCAAAAGGCAAGAGCAGGGAGGAAGAGGGAGGGAATGCGCATTTATGAAGCTCCTACTATATACCAGACACTGTGCTAAGCGCATTACAAATATTTTCTCATTTGAGCCTCACAAAGCCCTGGAAGGCGGGAGCTAAGAAGTTAAGTGATTTGTCCAGGTTCGCACAACTAGTAAAGTGTCTGAGGGAAATTTGAACTCGGGTCTTCCTGATTCTAGACCCAGCCTCTATCCAGTGCCCTGCCAGCTGCCTCTGCTTTTCTTCTAAGCAGGAGAAAGCAAGGAGCCAAGTCAGTTTGCCTGGTACTATAGAAAGAATACTCTCTCTGGAGTTAAAGGATCTGAGTTCAAATCCCACCTGTGTGACCCTGGGCATGTTATGTTACCTTATGCGCCTCAGTGTTCTCATCTGTAGAATGAGAAGGTTGGGCTCCCTGGCCTGCGAGAGCCCTCAGGACTTTAGGATGCTGTGATCTTAGTTTAAATGGTAAGCGGGTAGGTTGACTGGGCAGTTACCCTCCTTCCCCCATTTTTGTTCCTCGGGGTGTTTGCTCTGTGGTCTCCTAGAGGAGGGGAGAGTACAGTGGTCTTTTGGGGAACTCCACAGAGCTGAAGGTCTGCAGGGTATTTCCATGAAAGAGGGGCCACCCGGCCTAATGACCTGCTTCCACTGGACAAGGGACTTGATGGGAACGATGCAAGGAAAAGCCTCCTTTACCCCACCACCAGCCACCGATGTGGCTCTAGCTGAGCAAAAGCTGGCCGCGGGAGGCAAGCGGGATTGGGGAGTGGGAAAGGTTGAAGAGGGAGAGCCTGGGACCGGACTTTTCCCGGGATAATGGGGTCTCCAACCAAGGTCCTGTGCTTCCCCCTGCTGGCCACTGCAGGCAAATGGGACCACAGGGCCAGTCTCGCTCCGAGCTCCCTCCCAGGTAGTGGAATGGACGGTCCCCATGGTCCTCAGAGCAGATACCGGCTAAGGATGAGCAGGCAGCGAGCGCGACGGGCAGGATTCACAGTTTGCAGGTGGCTCTCAAAGCCACATTTGAGGAGGGCTCTTCCTGAGCCTTCTAGTGACCTCTCCAGGTACCTCGGACCCCAGATCAGCTCAGCACACATTCAGCACACATCCACCACCTGGGCTGGGGTCCAGGGCGACAAAGTTGAACCAAGCCACAGCTCCCAGCCTCGGACGCTTATTAGCCAGTCACACGGCGCTGTGTGAAAATCGAAAAACTACCGAAAACCCTCTGCAAAACTTAAAGCACCTGCTGTTACTAGTGTTAGTCAAAGTAACAATAGTAATGATAGTAAGCAAGCTGGCTTGGTAGGTAGGAGAGCTGGCCTCAAAGTCAGGAAGATCTGGGTTCGAGACCTGCCTCTGATGTTGTTGTCTGGTCAGTTTATTCAGCACCCCCAAGAAATGCTCCAGGACTCTTAAGTTGCAAAGTATTTGGTGATCTGCATCAGAGAAGAGATTTTCCTCACCAAAACCAAAACAAAACAAAACAAAACAAAACAAAAAACCCATAGGTCTGAATAAAACCAAAATAAAGAGCTTACTATGAGGGAACACCATCTGGACACACATAAGCCTGATACAGAGTAGGATAAAGGAGAGGGTTAAAATAGGGAAAATACGAAAGGTCATTTTTCAACTTGGAACTTCAGAAGTGACTCATTCAAGGAGGTGCCTGAACTGGAGGAAGGATGAGGCAAACATTTATTAAACGCCTACTAGCGCGGGACGCCATTTTAAGCATTTTACAATTGTTATCTCATTTTATCCTCACAGCAACCCTGGGAGGTGGGTGCTGTTAAGTATCCCCATTTTACAAATAAGGAAACTGAAGCAGACAGAGTTAAGTGATCTGCCCAGGGTCATGCAGCTAGTGAATACCTGAGGCAAGATCTGGATTCAGGTGTTCCTAATTCCGGGAGAGTCAGGATTTCCACAGGCAGAGATGAGTAAGGGGTAGGTTTCAGGCATTGTAGAATAATAATATTGCCTTGCAATAATCCTATGAGTCAGGTAACATGATAGCATCACAGTTTTACAAATGAGAAAACTGAGGCACAGAGGAAGTAAGTGACTTGGTCAGGGTCGCACAGAGTGGGAGCATCTGAGGCAGTATCTGAACTCGGCTGTTCCTGACTCCAAGTCTTACACGTGATACATTGCACCACCTAGAGTCCCCTACTGAAAGCTCAGGGGCTGGACTGCGCGTGCGGTCAACGGGCAGTGAACTGTTCATATCCCCAGTGCTTGGCACAGTGTGTGGCACATAGTAGGCATTTAATAAATGTTTATTAGGTTGTTGGATTTTGCATAATATAGAGCATGTGAAGGAGAATGGAGAGAGACTTTGGAAGGGCCTTGAACACCACACTAAAGCGTCTGTATTTTGTCGTTTAATTGTTTTGGTCATGTCCTATTCTTTGTGACTCCTTTTTGGGGTTTTTTGGCAAAGATATTGGGGTGGTTTGCCCTTTCCTTCTCCAGCTCATTTTACAGATAGGAAATTGAGGCAGACAGGGTGAAGTGCCGCACCCAGGATCACGCAGCTAGGAAGTGTCTGAGGTCAGATTTGAACTCAGGTCTTCCTGACTCCAGGACCAGTGCTCTATCCACTGCACCATAGCTGATAGGTAATAGTGAGCCACTGAAGATTTTTAAGGAAGGAAGCATCATGGCCACACCTGTGCCTTAAGTAGATTATTTCTAACAAGCATTATTTTGGAAGGGGCAAGAATTTTTGGAGGCAACCAGGGTCAAGCTGGGAAACTTCCCTCCTTCCTACTGCCGCCCAGAGGGAATTTTGAGATGTGGGTTTAGAGGAATATGGTCATTTCCAGAATGAGAGGCAAGTAGGGGTGAAGAGGTCATTGAGGCTAAATGAAAGCTATTCAGGAGTCTTGTTTTAGCTCCCCCCACAGACCCTGCTGACTTTGCCATCGTCTTGAGGGACCAAAAATGAAGGGGAGAGGAGGCAGGGACTATGGGAAGGCTACAGGAACCATTTGGTGACTGGCCTTCAGGAAATGGCCAGTAATGACAGGCTGACTGGCTTAGCCTGAAGTTCTCAAATTGGGGGTCAGGCCCTGGGGGGCTTCCTGCCCAGAGAATGGTGGCCTTGTTCTCCCATGCTCCTCCCCCAGCTGAACCACTGATAGATGGGGATTCAACTTAAGTGCCTACTCTATGCCAGGCTGGATGTGAAGACAAAAATGAGACCATCCCTGATCTCAAGGAATTGCCTGTCTGTCTGGGAGAAGCAGCGTGTATACATACAATAAACACATACAGATAAACACAAATAAAATAAAAGTGACTTGGGGGTAGGGAGTGCACCAACTACAGCTTCACGGACTCAGGGTCATGAGGACAGGGGCCTTTCCTGGCATGGTGGGCGACTGGTACAGGCAGATGCGAGACAGGACGTCACAGGTGAGCAACAGAAAATTTGACAGTTGATGAAGGGGAAGGATGGAAAGACAAGCCAGAGCCAGATGGTGAAAAGCTCTAGATGCCAAACAGAAGAGATTGCATCTTACCCTAAGGACAGTAGGGAGCCATTGAAGTGTCTTGAGCTGGAGAGTGACATGGTCAGATTCATGCTTTTCTTTGGTTTCCTAATCTGCAAAATGGGTGTAAATAGGATTTGTTGTAAGAATTCAATGCACGAAAATGTTGCATTACTATTGTCTGCTGATCCCCATCTTGTCACCACCCAATACTACCTTTTTCTCCTGTTCAGCAAAAAAAAATTGGTGATAGTTGTACAGTGGAGACTAAGGGCTGGATTTGGAGGCAAGAGGATTTCTGTTGGTTCCTAGCAGGGGTCCTGCACCTCTCTGGGCCTCAGTTTCCCCATCTGTAAAATGAAGATAATCTCTCCAGCTTGAAAATTATACCCTCAGAAAAGGAAAATTTTTTTTTTATGTCTCTTTCTAATTGACATCAGAGCAAGCCTACCACTTTAAAAAAATTGACGGTCAGGTGATGAAGGGGATGTGGGAAGAATTGGAAGGCTCTACCAAGCTGACTGGGCAAGCTCCCATGATATGAGTCAATCAGTCAAAAAGCATTTATTAAATCAGTGGGGGTGGAGGGGTGAGGGAGGAGAGCTTCCAGGCTGACTCATCCCTCCCCCCAACCCTAGGGAAATGCAGGTGACCCCACAGGGCCCTGGACAAATGCCCAGATGTGCCAATGCCCTGTGGGATGGACCGGCCCTGGGGAATGGGAAGGGAAAGAGCCTCTGGGAGCCTTCAGGCAAAAACATAAAGGAGCTGCTGCTGCCAGGTTCCGGCAGATGCTGTGGCACTAGGCTTGGAATCATGGACCCTGGGTTCAAGTCCTGACCTTACTAGCTGGGCTTTCCAAACTTGCTTTCTCATCTGTACAATGGGCATTCCAACACCTGCCCCCTCCTCTCAGTATTTTGCATTTGTAAAGATAATTCTTTTAAAAACTGACAGCACTATGATGGTTTGAGGGAGGGCTTACTTGGGGTTTGGGGGCATTAAATTTCAGGGCAAATTGTAGGCTAAGCAGCTTGCCTCTGTCCCCTGCCCCTCACCCTCCTCGGTACAGTTGAAAGGACACACTGAGCCTCAGTTTCCTCATCTGTAAAATGTGGGGGTTTGGACTGGATTGGCCTCGGAGGTCCCTTCCAGCTCTGAATAGAAAATCCTAGCCTCACTCCTCTTCTGGAGACTGAGCCATGGTCCA
Organism: Pseudochirops cupreus; assembly: GCA_028627135.1. Lineage (NCBI taxonomy): Eukaryota > Metazoa > Chordata > Mammalia > Diprotodontia > Pseudocheiridae > Pseudochirops > Pseudochirops cupreus. The sequence continues at coordinate 553,894,918 of CM053582.1, read as the reverse complement.
CTCCCTGGGAGTGGATCTGGGGCCAGGGAAGCCCCTTGATCACACATGGAGGAGCAGAAAATGTCTTGGAGAGATGGGATCTGACATCAAATTCTGATTTCAGCTCTTCCTAGCTTTGTCACCTCTGAGCCTCAACTTACTCCCCTATAAAGTGGGCATGATAACACTTGACCATCCTGTGCTGCAGGACCAGGAGGAAGGTGCTCTGAAAACTTTAGTCTCCATTGAAATATGAATTCTTAGATCACGGCTTCTGTGAGGGAATGGCCCTGACTCTTTCTGGTAAAGACACCTTTGTTTCATTTTGGGCAGGGCCTCATACTGCTGCTGGTGGTGGATCTTGGTGCCCAATGCCCATGCCTCTCTTCTCACTCTTGTTTCTCATTTCTTGCTTCAGGGGGAGAGGGGCATGCCCGGGATGCCAGGAAGGCCGGGACCCAAGGTACCTTTCAGGAGAATGGACTGAGCTCTGCTGATTTTCCTGCATCTCTCTCTCCTTTCCTCTTTCTCTTTCTCTCTTTCTCTCTCTCTCTCTCTCTCTCTCTCTCTCTCTCTCTCTCTCTCTCATCCTTTTCTCTGTCTCTCCCTCTCTTACTCTCTCTGTCTCTCTCCCTCTCTCCCTCCATCTCTCTCTCTCCTCTCTATCTCTCTCTGTCTGTCTCTCACTGTCTGTCTCTGTCTCTGTCTCTCTGTCCCTCTGTCCCTCTGTCCATCTCTCTCTCTCTCTCTCTCTCTCTCTCTCTCTCTCTCTCTCTCTCCCCCCTCCCTCCCCACTACCTGCTCCTGGCTCTGACCCTAGCTCGCTGTGTATGTCCTTGGGCAGGTCACTTTCCCATTTCTGTGCCTCAGCTTTCTCACCCGTAAAATGGACCTAACAGTAACTGAAGTGTCTCCCTCATAGTATTGTGAGGAAATCATCCGCTATGCCCCAAAGCCTGCTAGAAGCTGGAGCTGGTCATTCTTATCCCTTCCTCAAAGCCTGAGGCTCCCCCCTTGCTCTCCTCTCTCCATCTCCCTTGCTTGACCTCTGAGGAATCCCCAGAGATGGGATTTGGTCATTTTTCCTCACCTTCTCCTGGCCTTTCCTTCCTTTCCCCCCTGAAGTCCCAGGTAACTGATCTGAGAAGGGAAGGAGCTGGTGGCTTTCTGCTTAACCATTCATCTCTCTGCCCTGAATCCCTGCCTGAGATTCCCTGAGACCTGAGAGAATCCCCCTCCCCAGGGACTCTGTGGGGCAGAGAGAAAGCCAGGACCCCCCCCCCCCTCAGAAGCCTTGCTTGGCTCTTCCGTGTGGCACTCCCTTCCTGCACTCTCTTCCTCTCCTTCCCCGCCTCAGCGGACCCCATGCCCCGGGGAATCCGGTCCCAACCGCCCCCCCCCCCCACTCCGGCTTGCTGCAGACTGCCTGGGTGGCCCAGCTTTGGGAGCCCAGAAGAGACAGGGCTTCAGGAGGCACATGCATGGTGAGTGTGTGCTGCTTTCTCACGTCTTTCTCCTTCCTCCCATAAATGTCCTTGTCTTTTCTCTCTGTCAGGGGGCTCCAGGGACAGCTGCCTTCGGGATGAAGGTCAGTTTGACTTTAAAACTTAATCTGGGAGGGGCAGGATCAGGGGCAGTGCTAGGACAATGTGGTCAAGGAGCCGAGGCAGGGCCGGTGAAGACGTGAATGCACTCAAATCCTAGCCCTTACTTTCTGGGTGACCTTTGGCTTTCCCATGCTCCCTTTCTGTGACTCGGTTTCCTCGTCAGTAAAATGGGAATGAGAACACTTGTTCCACCAGCCTCCCAGATTGACTGAGGAGGAAGCACACTGCAGTTAGGGGGCACCACAGAGCACTGGTCATGGAGTCAGGAAGACCAGGTTCAAATCCAGCCTTAGAAGCATGACCCTGAGCCAGTCACTTAACTTTTCTGCCTCAGTGTCCTCATCTGCAAAAAGAGGGTTAATAATAGCACCCACTTCTCAGGGTTGTGTGCATCAAGTGAGATAATGTTTGTAAAGCACTTTGCAGGCCTTTAAAGCACCATATAAATGCTGTTGCTGTTAGTAAGTAATTCCAGTCGTGTCTGACTGTGACCCCGTTTGGGGTTTTCTTGGCAGAGATACTGGAGGGGTTAGACATTTCCTTCTCCAGCTCATTCCACAGATGAGGAGACTGAGGCACACAGGGTGACGTGACTTGTCCAGGGTCACACAGCCAGATCTGAATTCAGGGAGATGATAATGAGCACTCCGGCCTTAAGGTTTTCCAAGTATTTGCACATGTTCCAACGTTTGACATAAATTGATCTAAACAGGCCCTGTACCTCCTCCCCTCCTCCATACACACCTTCTCCCGATAATTCAGCTGGCTCCTAACCAGGCTAGAACCTTCTCCAGGGATCCCAGGCCTCCTCTTGGTACCACAAAAAGGGTGCTGCTGCATGTGGGATCAGAGGTCACGGGTTCGAATTCTGACTCTGCGACTTACTGCATGTGGGGATTGGGACTAGTCTCTTTGTTTTGGAGACTGCCAGATTGCTCCTCTGTGTGATGAGAGATATGGGACGGGAAGATCTCAGCTGTCCATTCCAGCCTGAAATCTAGGATCCCATTATCTTCCTGCCCCTGCCAGGAGGACTGGGGGTCCCCAAATAGGGAAGGAAGTGATGGAAGGCACTGAGGATGAATTACATCAGGGTTGTTTTCTCATTTTAAAAAGTATTCAGCCAAGGCCAGGAAGCTTTGGGGGATGCAGATCCACACTTCAGCCATAGTTTATAGACTCAGGAAGGTCTGAGGGAACTGAAGGGTTGAGATGTTTGTCCACAGTCACACAGGTGGTATGTGTCAAAGTCAGGATTTGAACTCAGGTCTTTGTGATTTCAAGATGAACCATTGACTCTCCCTGGGTGCTGCTTTGGAAGGCCAGGACATTCTCTGCCTCTGCTTCTGAATTTCTTTCCCTTTTTCCCTTCATTTCTTGTTTGTCCATCTTTCCTGATCGCAGGGTGAGCCAGAGACTCCTGAAGCCAAGGTATTGCCATGTCTGGTTCAAGCTTCCCTGGCAGGGCTGCCCCCCCACTACTACAATTGCTCTGGACTTTCTTGTCCTTTCTAAGTATCTGGATGGGTTTGGGTGGGCACTGGTGGCAAAAGACATCCAGTCCTGTAGCTCTGGATCTTCCCAGAAAAGCCTGGTATTTGCTGCTGGGCAACAGACACCTATTTTTCTATCTCATCTCCTGCAAACCCTCTCTGAGTTCTCATGGTCACTGATCTGGCCACAGGTGGCCTCCAGCCCATCTCACTATTCTCCCCACAACCCTTCCCACTCCCACCCTAGTTCCTGTGTGTGACCTTGTAGCAAAGGAACTCAAAAATAATCCCAAAAATAATCCTAGACTCTGCTCTCTCTTGCTTTCCCCAGCTCTCATCTTGGAACAACAGATTTGGAGTCAGAGGACCTGGATTCCAATCCAGCCTCAGCTACTTACTACCTGAATATGACTTTGAACAAGTCACTGCCATTCTCCAAAACCTAGTTTCCTTTATCTTTGTAGAATGAGAGGTTTAGATTAGATCAGAGGATGTGGGGGGGAGGAGTGTGGGAGGGGAGGTTATGGATGTCTTTGGTGAAACTTGTGGACCCCTTCTCAGAATTATGCCAATTGTATTGAAATAAACATGTACTGTTTTCCAGTCCAGGTCCACATACCACTTGAAATCTATTCACAGATGCCTTGGGTGTCCACTGACCCTAAGTTAAGAATCCCTGAATTAGATTGTTTCTCAGGGGTTTGGATTGAGTGTGACAAATTGAGAAGGATATTTGCCTAGCTTGGGGATACCCTTCCTGGTTTAGCCATGCTGCCAAAATAGTCCTGGGTGGTCAGGGGTCTAAAATACAGTAAGAATAAGTCAAAATATAACATTAGGCATGTGGATCTTGGAGCTAAAAGGGTCAGATGCAGGGGGCAGTATCTAGATCAGAAAGAGGTTAACATAGCCCCATTCACAAGCATTTCTCAAATGACTATGTTCCAGGTACTGCTCCAAGCTCAAAAAAAGAGTTCCTACCTCAAGGAACTTACTTTCTAACGAGGAGAGCAATGTATCATAATAGACCAGGCAACAAAGACTAAACGGAGAGGTAACCTAAGGCATTAGGATTACAGCTAAAAGCGGCCATTGAAGTCATTTGGTCCAATAATTGTCAAGAAACAAACTCATTTTACAAAGGAAGAAACTGAGACCCTGAAAAAGGGAAATGATTTGTCTAAGATCACACAGCTACCAGGTGCTAAGTTTGAACACAGAGACCCCGACTCCAAACTCAGCTCTCTGTACACTGTAACAAGCTCCAAGGTCCAAGAGCTCTTTCAATTTGCCACATCCTGATGGTCTTTGCTCAGTTCTTTCTGAATCCCCTTCAGCTGGAGAGCTCCTGCCCTGTCTCCATCGTTGTTATCCATAGAAATGGGTTTAAACAGGTTACTAACTCAAAGAGTCATAAGAATCACTGTTGGAGATCAGAAAGAACCTTAGAATCCAACCCCTTTTAGAGTTGGAGGAACTGAGGCCCAGAGGGACTACGTGACCCAGAGTGAGTAAGGCTATGGCTAGGATTCAAGCTCAGGGCTTCCTCACTTCCTCACAAATCCAAAACAATATCTATCATGCCCACTGCCATCTTCCACTGCAAAACTGACACAAAACAAAACAAAGCTGGAACCCCAATGTGACCTTTCACTACATAACTATAGCCATGGTGCCCAGCATGAGGAAAATGATAAGGCACTGTCCTCTAGCTTGGTCAGACCACATCCAGAGAAGGGTATTACATGTTTGATGTCAGATGTTAGGAAGGACTTTGACAAAACAAGCCACATCCAGAAAAAGGGGACTAGTATGGGAAAGGCAGGAAGGTAGGAAGGAAGAAAGGGAGGGAGGGAAGAAGGCAGACAGGAAAGGGAAGTGGCAGGCATTGTGCTAAGTGCTTTATGGTAACAAGCATAAAGAAAGACAATCCCTACCCTCAAGGAGGCTTACATTCTAACTGGGGAAGACTACTCACAAAAAGGGAACTAAAAAAAAAAAAAACAGGAAGAGAAGGGAGAAATCAATGGGAGGAACCAGGGCTGTTCAGCCCAGAAAAGAGAAAAACAAAGGGGACCCGATAGCTGTCTTCAAATATTTGAAAATCTATGAGGGAGAGAAAAGATTCTTCAGCTTGGTTCTGAGAATAGAAATAAGAACCATGGATAGTTACTGAAGAGATTTGGACTTAAGGTTAGAGGGAAACTTGGAAATAACAGAGTGAGCAGCAGAAGGAGGTCTCCATTTCCTTCACTAGAGGCGGTCAGACAGGGGCTGGCTGATGTTTGACCAGGGTTGCTATGGAGAGAATTATGGCTAAGGTAGTGGGCTTGGACAGGATGCCTTCTGAGGTCTCCTCCAGCTCTGAGACGCTGGGATTCCTCGAGTCCTTGGGGCACGGACTGGGGCACTCTCTGTCTTCTCATCAGTGACCCTCTCTGCTAGCCTTGCCTCAAAGGGAGAGTCTGGAGCTTAGGAATGCCAGGGCCCCCAGGTTTGCCAGGGAAGAGGGGGCAGAGGGTAGGACACTGTGTGTGGCTCATTCCCACACTGTCCCCTCCTGCGTGTGCCTCCGTCTCTAGCCACATTGGACTTGGATGTGACTTCCATATGTGTGCACACAGCCCCAGGAAGGGGAAGTGAGAGACAAGCTTGGCAAAGGGTCCCAAGTGCTGCCACCAGAGATGCCCTGCCCGTCCCAGCTTAGCATTACCTGACTTCCTTATGAGCTATTTATTGCCCAGGGGAAATCAGAAGGCGAGATGAGACTGTGTGCCCTTCCAGGCCCTCGGACACTGCCATCCACGTCTCCCTCTCCCCCCTCCCTGTGTCACCACACTCTCCCCCCCTCCCCTCCCTGTGTCTCATTCGAAGACTCCCGTAAGGCCAATTCCCTTTGCACTGACCTTTGTGCCTGACTCATAGTAGGTGCTTAATACCTGTTTGCTCATTGATATGGAAATGGGAATTGAGATATGGAAATTGTTATTGTTACCTAGAATCCTACTTTTCTGGGTGCCTATATGCTCTCAGAAAAGACCATTTGATATGCCTTAACTGTGGTCATCAAGAGCCTCCAGGGATCTTCCCTAGAACATGGTATGTTCTTCTCTGAGCCAAGGTATTGGCAATGAGAGCTCCTCATTGGCACTAAGCCTCAGGCAAGGGAATCATAAAAATGGAAACTAGAGGGTCCCTCAGAAGTCATTCATTTTACAGATGAGGAAACTGAGTCCCAGAAAGGTAAGTGACTGCCCCAAGGTCACAGAGATAGCAAACCTCCCCAAAGGCAGGATTTGAACCCAAACCTTGTGATTCCAATGCTCTATCACACCATCTTTGCTCAGAAGAGGCCCAAGTGAATAGAAAAGACCCCCTTTGCTCTTCACCAGCACAAATGGTACCTCATGCTGGGTTGGCAGGTGAGTCACTATTCATGAGGCTGGTTCACAAATGCTATGGCACATGATGTTTGGGCTGGGAGCCATAAGTGTTGGGATTGTGGCTCAGCTGGCAGCCAGAGGTCAAAGCTCAACCCAGAACAATGGACACAGAGGTTAGAAGATGAGGCCATAGACGCTTTTGGAGAAGACTAGTGGAATCCTTCGGGAGGAATCTCTGGGTGCAACCATGTCTCCCCCTGACCTCCTAACCCACCTATGTTTCTCCTCTAGGGTGAGAAGGGCAGTGCTGGCAGCCCAGGCCTGCCTGGATTCCTGGGCCAGAAGGTCTGTAACAGTGTTTGATGGGTGGGTTCTTGTCTAGCTGGTGCTGGCAACAAGTAGGCACTTAATACATGTGTGTTGATCAATTGGCTGATTGTTCATCAGCCCCAGGAGACATGGACATTATTGGGTGGTGTTCTGCCAGGTCAAGAGGGCTGGACGGGGGAGCTTCATTCTATAATCTGTTCAATGAAGCAGAGAATAGCAGAGAATTGGGAAAACAATTTAATTCAACGAGCTTTTATTAAATACTATGTGCCAAGCCTTGTCTTGGGCCCTGGGGATGCAGCGATGAAAAAAATCATTCAGTCATTAACAAGTATTTATTAAGTTCGTAGTTAAGTCCTCCAGGCACCGTACTAGGGATAGAAAGACAGTAAACGAAAGAATCTCTGCTCCAAAGGAGCTTGTGTCCTCACGGGAGAGACAACAAATGCTCATATAAGTACATAGAGAACAAACATGGAAAGAAGGGATCCAATGTGATTAGATACCGGCCAAGTGGGAAAGGAGGGCCTGGGGGGGCGGGGAGCAGGAAATGCTCCTTAAGCTGAGCCCTGAGGGAAGAGAGGGATTCCTGAGGGGGAGGGGAGGACAGTCACCTTCTGGTGTGGTGGGCAGTCAGAAGACAGGAAAGGGCTGTGTGTCACTTGTGATTCCACTTGTGAGGAATAGAGAGAGGGCCAGTGTGGCTAGATCACAGAGTTTGGGAGGGGGAATAATGGGTAATGAGATGAGGAAGCAGAGTTCCAGGGGGGCCAGGTCATGAAGGGCTCTAGAAACTAAACAGAAGGGGGAAACACACACACACATGCATACACACATGCAAAACATATATGTGTGCATATGTGTATAGATGTGTGTGGACACACATGTATGTACACCCAAGCATTTTTTGGGAGGAGCCACTATAGTTTACTGTATATGGCAGTGAAATGGTCATATCTGTGCTTAAGGAAATCACTTTGGTAACTGCTCAGGATGGAGGAAGTGGCTGGAGACTGAGGCTAGGGACCCCACTCTGGAGGCCACTGCAAGACCGAGGAGAACCTAAACTAAGATCATAGCCCTGTGAATAAGGAGAAGGGGTGGGATGTGAAAGCTGCTATAAAGGTGGAAATAGCGAGTTTTAGCAAATGCTAGAATGTATGAGTTTAAGAAGGATGAGGAGCCTGGGGTAACATTAAGGTTGTAAACCTTGAAGGTTAGAAGAGTTGTGGTGTCTTTGACAGAAGTAGTTGAGTTTGGAAGAGGGGAGAGTTTGTGGGGAAGGATAATGAGTTCTGCTTTGGACATGCGGAGTTGTTCAGTAGGCAGTTCATGATTTGGGGCTGAAGTTCAGGGGAGAGACTAGGCCTGGAGATAGAGATAGAGATAGAGATAGACACACATATATATGTATGTAAATGTGTATATGTGTGTGCATTTATATACATACATATATATACACAGAGAGAGGACAAATAGGGATGGATGGATGGATAGATAGAGATGGATGGATGGATAGATAGATAAATAGATAGAGAAAGAGAGAGATAGGTTAGCAGCATAGAGGTGATCGTTACATCCATGGAATTTGATGAGGTCACAGAGATAGAAGAGAAATAAGAGAAGGGGGCCCAGCACAGAATCTTAGGGAGCATCTGTGGTTACAGAGAGCATGATATGGATGAAGAGCCAGCAAAAGAAACTGAGGAGAGGTCAGACAGGTGGCAGAACTAGAAGAGAGAAGTATCATGAAAACCCAAAGAGGAGAGAGGGTGGTCAACAGTGTCAAATGCAACAGAGGTCAAACAAGACGAGGAACGAGAAAATGCCATAAGACTTGGTGATTAAGATATAAATTATTAAAGTGATTAAAAAATACAACACGTCCCGTTCCTGCCCTCTTGTACCCTAATGTGGGGGACTGGACGTGTGTGCAGATGAGCACAATACGGGGTAGAATGTAGGCAAAGGAAACACGAAGGTAGAAAATTTGAGGAAGAACTGAGGGAGGAGAGATTCCTTTCAGATGCAGGAATCCGGGAGGAGACGTGACTGAGTTGTGCTTGAGCTAGGCATTGAAGGAAGAAAAAAAGATTTCAATAGAGAGAGAAAGGGAGTGTTCTCCCACTATGGAGAAGGGTACAAAGGCACAAAGAGGGGGAAAGGGGAGGCTGAGGCTCAGGAATGGTGAATAGTGTAATTTGTATGGAAGATAAAATATATAAATGGGAGAAATTTGAAATAAGGTGGGAAAAGTCAATGTATTACGTGCCATACTGATAAGTTTGAATTTTAGCTTAGAGGCTATGGGGAGATGGTGAAAGGTGCTGAGCAAAAGAAAAGTTATGGTCAGAAAATTTGGAAACTGTCATGGGGATTGTGGGCAGGTCCCTGGCTAGATGGGGGCTATCCAAGCTCATAGAGATAAATCTGTAGCCACTTCCTAGTCCAATTGCTGAGTATTCCTCCAACCCTGTTTCTTCATTCTCCAGTTGCTTCATTGCTCTCTCAAATCTTCCTTCCCTCCTGCCCCACATGCTAAGGCACATGATCCCTGTGTCCAATAAGAGCCCATGCTATTGGACTAGAGTGCATTATTCTCCTCACACCTTTCGCTCCCCATCCTGCCTCCCAATCCTCTGTTCCCTCATTGTCCTATGATATTCTGTACACTGGCAATGATAATTCTGCATCTTCAACAGGGAGAGAAAGGAGATGCAGGCAATGCCATTGGAGGAGGCCGAGGGGAACCAGGGCCCCCGGGGATACCAGGGATACCGGGGTTGCCAGGACCAAAGGTGAGTTTTCCCATGAAGAACAGACCCCAGAGAAAGGGCAGTTTTCCCTCAACCTTTGTCTATGTCTCCACTCCTAGAAAGGCTGTCCTGTCCTCTCTGGCCTCCCCAGCCTTTTCTCAATAAATCCTTCAACCCAAGACATGCAGAGACCCTGAAAGCTTTGCCGGTTCAGGCAGTTTCTTATAGAGAACTGTACAATTCTACCAGCAGAAGGAACTTCAGACCTCATTCACTCCAGGTCCTTCATTTCACACAGAAGGAAACTGAGGCTGAGAAAAAGGAGAATTGAGGGGCCTAAGATCCCTCAGTCCCCCCCCACCAATGTTTTATCACCCAGAGGGTCAGTTTCCTTCTTCTCCTTCGTTCATTCAGCAAACATTTATGGAGTACTTATTTTGTCCAGACCAATACGCCAGGTACTGAGGTCAGTAACTGAGATGAGGCGTGATCCCTGCTCTTGTGGTGCTTATGAGCATAGTAGGAAAGGAAGACACAAGCACAGAAAAGCCAGAATGCATTCTATGAGTTAGTGTTGAAGAGTAGAAAGAGTGCTGGGCTTTGAGCCAGGGAGACCTGAGTTCAAATCCCACCTCAATCACTTACTAGCTATGTGACTCTGGGGAAGTCCCTGAAACCTCATTTGTTAAAATGAGTGGATAGGACCAGATTGTCTCTTGCAGCTCTAAATCTATGAATTTAAGTTTATCAATTTATGCATAAAGCAACTTTCCCTGACCCTAAACAGAGGATATTCCTCCCACTTAGCATCCCAAGCTATTCTGGCTCTTCTTACAATATTTCTTCTCATTTTTTTCCAGGGAGAATCTGGCCCCAGTGGCCAGACTGGGCCTCCTGGGAGAAAAGGAGACAAGGTACAGAGGATTCTGGGAACTTCCATTAGGTGGTCATCCAAAGGACTCTAGCCACAGGGTGGGGAGGAGATGATCTCTTTGCTACCCCCAAGACCTAGGCCAAAGATGAAGGTCTTGGACCTGGGCCTCTCCCCTCTTAGGACAGCTCCATATGACTTGCCAAAGACTACAGACCTCACAGGCTTGTTGTGTTGGCCAAATGATATCATGGGCAGAAAACACTGAAATCTGAGTTTTTTTATCAACATGATTCTTGCTTCATTGGTGCATTTTTCAGCCTGCCTGGTGTTAGACCGATGAGTTGGTTTGGGTTTGGAGTTTGTTTTTGTTTGGGGGGGGGGGGGTAACAGTATTTTGGACCAGACCTGTGATTTATTAGTATGGAGGATTCTGGGTGAGGAAGGCCCCCTAACAATGCACATTCTCTAAATCTTGTGTAATGAAGAGCTGGCTAGGGCACTGGCAATTTGAATGACTTGCCCAGGGTCACACAGCCAGAGTGTATCAGAGGCAGGAAGCATCTCTTGGCATATTTAACCTTCACAAAGGCATCTATCTGTCACCTAGTCAGGGGCCTGGAGAAGGAAACTCCTGCCTTGCCATCTTACAGATAAAACCTAGGCTCATGGGGTATAATACCCCCCATAAAACCCCAGGACATCAGTGGCACAGCTAGGATTTGCCCCTCTGCCCCCCCCATGCTGTGACCTTGTGGGCGAGGCAGCACCCTGGCACCCCTTTACCTGTGGGTTTCGTTCTGCCTTGCTTGTGTTACAGGGAGAAATTGGAGCTCCTGGAGAACAGGGACCTGCTGGCCCAAAGGTGAGGACACCTTTCCACCAATCGCTTCCTGCTGGGGTCTCTCAGTCCCCATGATGCTTTAATACTTTAAGATTCTGGGCTAGGGAGAGCAGAGCTAGGAAGGACCAGACTGATTGATCTCGGTGTCTGCTTGCAGAATCTTCTTGGGAGGCTCCAGAATTCCCTCACAGGAGCCTCCTTGAGGATGCTAGAATGCCCTAGCAGAATGCTCTCTGGAGCCTGTCTTAGAGTTCCAGACTTTCCTGACAGCAGCCTCTGGGGTATCTAGAATTCCCTTGAGGGAGCCTCGCTGGAGGCTCCAGAATTTCCTCCTACAAGCCTCTGAGGACTCCAGAATTCCCTCATAGAATCTCCTCTGAAGGCTCCAGAATTCCCTTGAGGGTACCTCTTGTCTCCCAGGCTAGAACAGGAAATTCCTGGTCACAACATTTGCATTGCCAGGTTGACTGGATCCAAATTCTATCATGATATTACAGCCCCAGAAAACACTGTCCCTGATGCCCAGTTCAAGTGCCTGAAGGCAGGTCAGTTCTTATGTCTCACATATGAAAACCAATGCCAGAAGCTCCAGACATCTTGATTGGGGGTCCAATTTGTCTTCCAGGGCAGCAAGGGAGAGCCAGGCAAAGGAGAAATGGTGGATTACAATGGAAACATCAATGAAGCTCTCCAGGTGAGAGGTCTTGGCAGCTCCATCCAGTAACTCTGCTCCTGGTCCTTTCCCCTGCTCAGCCTAAATGGACTTCCTGCTTCCCTTGACCTCTGCCTTCCAAAGCTCCTCATCCTCCCTGGCCTAAGAAGGGGAAGTCTGGAGAGAGAGATCATGGCTCTGGAAACCATCCTGGCCATGAGGGTGGTCTGCAAAGAGAAAAGAACAATAAGGAACGGTGTAGACAGGACATTTCCATAGCTACCAGGCTATCAGGTTGAGTTGCTAGGAGCAGAAAGCCCCTGCTGCTCCATTCACATACCCCTTCCTTCCTCATCAGAAGGGCTATGGCTCCAAGCCATCCCAAAATTGACCTGGGCAGTGGTAGATAGGGAAGAACAGGGAACAGAGCCTTGGATTTTAGGTCAAAAGATCTGTGTTCAAGTCTTGGCTCTGCTGTTTACTGTCTATGTGGCTTAGGGCATGCCCTCTTCTTTTTATGGGCTTCAGTTTCCTTCTCCATAAAATGGGGAGATTGGACAGTACAATCTCAATGTCCCAAGTGGTCTGGCTCACTCTGAATGCAGCTGGTCTATAGACATTCCATCACATAGCCAGAAGGGTGTAAAGCAAGATTTCCTAGTGCCCTGTGGGCACTAAAACAAATAAAGGGACCCTGTTTTCTTTGGCACATGGTGATTGGTATATGCCTGAGGCATTGCAAATTGGTTTTTTTCTTAGTTTTTTTTTCAAATTGAATAATATTTAAGTGTGCTATCAAGGCCTATAATTTTTCTTTGAAAGATATGAATCTTTTTATAAGAATAATTCTTTCATAAAACAATCACTCTTTTAATTTATGGTGCGCTAGAAAGAGCACTGACTTTAGAATTAGAAGGCCTGGGTTCAAGTCCCTTCCTGGCTGCTTATCCCTAGATGACTTTGGACAAAATCACAAAGTTCAGAGTCACAGACCTCAGTCTCTTCATCCATAAAAATAAAAAGATTGGATTTGATGGTCCCTAAGGTGTCTTCCAGATCTTATGATCATTTTTGTAAGTCCAGACTTTCCTTTACTGGGTTGACTTAAAGGCAGACATCTGTGCTTGAAATCTGAGTTCTGAAAGAAGAAAAGAAGAGGTAGAATGGTGGGGGACCAAAAACATTAAGAAATTATTTCCTCCTTTTATGAGGTAGATCAAAAGCTCACCAACACAGCCATGCTCACTGACTCACCATTTGTACTGATAGTCACTTTTTCTGACAGAAGACCACCTTTGACTATTACTGCTTGTGTTAGCTCGGGCAAGTCCAGTAACTTCCCTGAAAGTCAGTTTAATCATTCGTAAGATAAGAGGATTAGCATAGGTGAGCCTTGAAGTCCCATTCATAGATTGTTCTCTCTCTCTCTCTCTCTCTCTCTCTCTCTCTCTGTCTCTCTCTCTCTCTCACCTTCCCTCTCTCCATCTCTCCCTCTCTCCCCCACATAAACCTTTTCAGAGATCAAAAAAACCATCAGTGCTTAAGCTCTGTACCCCTTTGGTAACCAAGTTTCCCATCTCTAGCCCCATCAGCTACCTGCACCCAATTCCTGCACACTGACTTCCATGATGAATACCAGCATCAGGGGAAAACATTCTGATATTTTCCCTTATAATCCCTGATTGGGAGGTGGGGAAGGGATAAAGAGAATCACGTTTAAGTTTTATTATTTTTTTAATTAACAAGCATTCATTTTTTTCTCTTTTCCATTTCCCCTCCACCAAATAAACAGAGAAAATGGAAAAAATTTTAAAGCCTTGAAATTAGGCTCCAGCATAGACAAACATGGGCCATGGTCAAAAATATAGAAAGAGAATCATTCTTGCCACAGGCAGCTGCACCAGCTGCTTTGGTTCCAGTAGCATCTGTGATCTTCATCTCCAACAAAAGGAGCCTGGCATCAGCATTCGAAGGACTGCGACAAAAACCCCAAGGGTTGGGGGAGGGGGTGCTACATGTATGAGAGCTACATGTGGCAGACAGAATTGGAGTCAGGGAGCCTACCTCTGACACTTACTGACTATATGTCTCAGGGCAAGTCTTAAATCTTCTAAGCCTCAGTTTCCTCATCTGTAAAATGAAGGGCTAGATGGCCTCTAAGGTCCCATCCAACTCTGGGTCAATAATTCTATGGCTGCCAAAGATTATTGAGTAAAAGGTAAGATTATTTCCATTTATGATTGCTTAGGAAACATCTCACTTCTCTATCCTAAAGTCTTAATATGAAGGTAGCCCAGATACACACTCCCCACCATTAACACCCAAACCAACCTAAGAGATTCTGACCCTTGTCCCAACATTGGGGGTATTGTGATTGGATAAGGTTCTCAGACCAGTCTTGATTTGCCAAACTGTTGACTTTATGGTGGTTTCCTTGCAGGAGATCCGCACATTGGCCTTGATGGTAAGTACTCATTCTTTGCTGCCTTTTTATCCTTAGATAGGCAGAGATACCCAGGGGTTGGCTTGGGGAGCAAGGTCTGGCACCCATGGCTCCTTCTCGACTTTGGAAAGCTGGAACTAGTTTGGAGGGAGAGGAAGGTGATACTCAGGGTTGGTGAAATGGTGATGGGTGGGCAACTCAAGTCACAAGAAGGGGAGAGGACAGTGTGACCATAAGGTCAGGAGTCAAGAAGGCTGCCTCCAAGTCTATGGCCATGATCTACCCTACCTGGTGTTCCATGGCATATTACATAATGGTCCCTGCCAAACTCTCATGATTAAGGCCAGGCTGCTACTAAGTATATCAGGAGATCATCATGTTTCTTTTTATTACTGGGTCCCATAAAAATGAATTCCCAGCACCATGTTCTTCTTCTATAAAATGCAGGGGAGAGGGGCAAAGAGGGAGAGGGAAGGAGATGAGTGAATTCCATGATCTCTGAGGCCCCTTTCAGCTCTAACTTGCTAGAGTTCAAATGAGAGAAGTTACCTTTGGTAACTTGGAGAAATGTCATGTGGTAAAGGAGGAGAGAAGTCCCAGACCCAGAATATCTGTAACAACATTCCAAGACTTTCATCTTTCCATATGATCTCATTTGGCCTTAGTTCTGAGTTCCAACATGAAGGAAGGAAGGAGGAAGGAAGGAAAGAAGGAAGGAAGAAAGGAAGGAAGGAAGGAAGAAAGGAAGGAAGGAAGGAAGGAAGAGAAGAAGGAAGGAAGGAGGAAGGGAGGGAGGGAGGGAGGGAGGGAAGGAGGGAGGAAGACAAAATCCAGTTAACTTCAATTCACTCTGATTTTTTAAAAATGCATCCATGCCACATTAACAACTGTGGTGTAATGGAAAGAACGTCAGATTTAAAGTCAGAAGATCTGGTTTCACATCCCAGGTTCTGTGACCTGTGTGACCGTGGGTAAATCATATAACCTCTGTTGTGATGGGCCTCTGTTGTGATGACTAAATGACCTCTAAGACTTTTCCAGCCCTATGATCTTATGAAACTATAAGGCCTTGATCATTTAGCCTCCCTAGGTCAAGGTTCCTTCATCTCTAAAATGATGGGTTTGAACTAGATGACTCCTGAGACCCCTTCCAACTATAAATCAAAGAGGCACACAGTGATCATTAAGTATCCATTGACTGATGGAGTGATGAAAGACCAATGGTCAGGGAGTATGAACTGATAAAATCTTTTTCATGGAAAAAATGCTTTATGATTCTCCTACACTGTATTAAATTAAATATTAAATAACATGAATTCAGATATTGTCAAAAGTGTTTCATGTGATAGAATAGAATTCACTTTCCTTTGGTTCAACTAAAAATCCTACTTCAAGGTCCATCTTTTTTTTCCCCCTAGGGACCTCCTGGACTCCCAGGGCAAACAGGCCCCCCAGGAGCTCCTGGTGTACCAGGACAAAAGGTAAACCATTTCTCCAGTTCTGGAAAATCCATCAAAAACTCCAGAAATCTCAGAATATCATTAGATTTCAGCCACCTTCCTTCTCTTGTTCCATGCCTGTCCTGGAATTCTCCCAGGCCCCACCCCACCCCAACCCCTCCCACAAATGGCCTATAATATTCACTAATACCTGAAGTCCCTTGTCACCCCTTAGATGTTTGTTTTCCTCCTTCTGTCCTTCCTGCTATGTAATTCTTGCTTTTTATCTTGATTCTCCTCCCATTCATATTCCCTTTGGGTTTTAATTATCTTCTTTTGAAATCTGAGACAAAGTAGAGCTGCTTCAGCTATTACCTTTCCAATTAACCTCACAAACCACCCATCAGTTCGCTTTTTCTCTCAGGGATGGGAGTAACCCAAGCCCCTCCTTAGGGAAATCTTTGAAATTTAGGATGCTATTCAGAATGGCAGCTCAGTCCAGTTCCCGACTTCACTGATCTATGGTGATTACTACCATGGAATACATGCCCTCATGTCACAATAAAAAAAAAAAAGAATGGAAAAGGCTTTGAATAGACTGACTTCTTACCATTCTCTGCTTTAGGGGGAAATTGGTCTGCCAGGTCCTCCAGGACACGATGGGGAAAAGGTAAGAGCATATCTCTAGGTTCATACAATGGCTCCCTGACAAACCACCAAAAATGACTTCTAATTTAAAGAGGCAAGAATAATCTGTGAGGTCTCCCAGATGTGTATCTAAATTTGGAAGCTTGAAAAAAGGTTGCTTAACCCCTCTCAGCCTTAGTTTCCCCAACTGTAAAATGGGTATCACCAAAGTAACTGCTTCACAGAGTTATTGTGAAGATCCAGTGAAATAATATATGCACGGTGCTTTGCAAGCTTGAAAGTTCTACATACATGTTAAACTGTTCTTTTTTTCATTAGCACATATAAGCAAGAGTTGCCTCTATTTACTTTAGGGACCTCGAGGAAAACCAGGAGACATTGGGCCCCCTGGTCCCCAAGGGCCACAAGGAAAGGACGGACCTCCAGGGCTAAAAGGAGAAAAAGGAAATGTGGGGACAACTGGAGAGAAAGGGGAGGCGGGACAAGTTGGCTCCCCGGTAAGTTAGCAGAGATGATTTGTTTCCCTCATTCTTCAGCCTCCCCCCCCCATCCCTCCTCTCTCCCCAGTGTTTACAAGTAAGGGCTTAGAAGTGCATGCTTTGAGAGAAACAGAGCAAGATAATAGGAAGCGCCCTGAGGTTGGAGTACGGAAACCCAAGTTCAGAATCAAGATTTCTCATTGGTCAGTTGATTGATGTTGGGCTTCAGAATTCTAAGCCTCAGTCTCCCCATCTGTAAAATGGGGATAATAATAATATTCATACTATGTAACTCAAAGGAAAATGCTTTTTGAACCTCAAAGCTCTAAGTTTAAATGAAAGTTGTTGTGGTCAAAGTCAAGTGAACCCCTCACTTTCATTCTGTGATGTCAGGACCAAGAATTTCAATCTAGAAATTAACAGGCCCTGTCTGCAAGAATTCTCCCTTTGCTTCCCCAATGAAGTCAGCTTAGGGTAGTGAAGAGAACAATGGACTAAGAACCATCTGATCAAAATGCTCAGTGGAGCAGTGGATAGGTCCTAGAATCAGGAAGAACTGAGTTCAAATCCAACCTCAGGCACTTACTGGTTCTGTGATTTTGTACGAGTCACTTAACCTCTGCTTCAGTTTCCCCATCTGTAAATTATAATAGCACCTTTCTCCCAAGGCTGTTGTGAGGATCAAATGAGATAGTATTTGTGAAGCACTTAACCCAGTGCTTGGCACATAGTAGGTACCTTTATTTTCTTCCTTTGAAATGGAAGTAACCTTAGGAACTAAAGGATTCAGAGGTAGAGGGGGCCTCAGAGACCTTCTAACTCAACTTTCACTTTTCCAGTTGAAGAAACAGAGGGGAAGGGAGTAAAGAGAAGGGAAGGGAGTAAAGAGCAGCGGGAGGATTTGAATCCAAATCCTCCCTATATGATTTCTCTTCTACCACACTGCTTAGGCAGCTAGGCGGTGCCACAGTGCACAAAGCACCCAACCCAGATTCAGGAAGACTCCTCTCCCTGAGTTCAAATCCAGTCTCAGATACTAGCTGTGTGACCCTGGGCAAGTCTCTTTGCCCATTTGCCTCAGTTTCCTCATCTGTAAAATGAGCTGGAGAAGGAAATGGGAAACCACCCCAGCATCTTTGCCAAGAAAACCCCAAATGGGATCACAAAGGCTCAGACATGGATGAAAAATAACTGAGCTACCACCACATTGCTCCTCCAGCCAGACCAACTCTCTTACTGGACACATACAGGAAATGAAACCCAGAGACACAGCTTGACTTGCCTGAGACCACACAGCAAATCCAGGGCCCTCATTCGTCTCCCAAGCCCACTGCTCTTTCCATTGTCCCACATTGCCTCCAGGAGACTTAGCCATGCATTCATGAACAAATGGCTAATGAAATTACCTATACCCTCACGCCTGCTATCCCAGGTTACTGTTTAGTATTTAATGAAATGACTCTTCAGTGAAAAAAGTTTAATAAAATATGAAGCAAATGTGAGACATTAATATTGATGTCCTGGAAAGAGCACAGACTTTGGAGTCAGGGGACCTAGGTGCAAATCCTGCCTTTGCCACCTGCTCCTTGTGTGGTCTTTGACCTTAGATTAGATCGCCTCTAAGGTTCTTTCTGGCTCTAAGTCTGATTGCCCTCTCATTCATCCACATATCTTCAGAGACTGAGGATAAGTAAGGATAGCTCAGAGAGTAGGCATTGCTTTTTTTAATGTCACAAGAAGTTGCCTTGGGGGTATTCCTTCCTCTCTGTGCCTCTATTTTCCCATCATCAATATGGGCACACACAAGGAAGGGAGCCATGAATGCATGCCACAGAAGCACTTCAGTATAACCAACCCCAAGCTTAACTAACTAACCCACCATCTTTGTCAATCTGTAGGGTCTTGATGGCCCCACTGGAGAGAAAGGAGAACCAGGTGACCACGGGAGACCAGGAGCCGCAGGATTGCCCGGTCCAATTGGGCTCCCGGGATTTACAGTAAGAGGGTCCTACCATGAGGATGTCTTGAGGCAGGTGAAGATGGAGGTGGAGGGTATCATGGCTTCTGGAGCACTGATGGCTGCTGCCAGAACCATGCCATGGACCTAGCCATGAGCCAAGGACTGCACTAACCTCCATCCTTCAAGGCAAGGTTGAGAAATAGCTCTCTGTGATGCTAACCACTAAATGGTACCTTCCACATTGTAAGTTTCCTTTCCTGCAGGAAATATTTGAAAGATTAGAAGGGGACTCTGGTGGTAGCTCCCTAGAGATACACCATGCTGGCTTAGTTTCCTCTCTAAGGAAATTCCAGATTTCAAAGAATCATAGGGACAATGGGGGGTAGTAGACAGAGAGCCAGCCTTGGGATCAGGAGAATAACCTGAGGTCAAGTCTTGACTCTCACACATGTTGACTGTGTGATCTTGGGCAAATCTCACTAAGATTACAAATTGCAGGATAGGTGTTCCTCTGCATTGGTAGAGGGAGTTTCCTTCCTGGGAGCTTCTGATGATGAAATCACAGAGTTAGTTGAGAGGAGAATTAATCCTTTTTTTGGAAGTAGGCAGAGGATACATGGAGTCTGAGAATTTAGGTTCAGATTCTGACCCTGCTACTCACCTCCTGTGCAACCTTGGAACCTTGGACAAGTGCCAGAAGCTCCCTGGGCCTTAATTTCCTCATCTGTAAAATGAGGGGGCTAGAGTCAAAAATCTCCATGGACCTTCTCACCTCTAAATCCTTGGAAGTAAAAGGTTGTCTGGTACAAGCACTCACCCAAGACAAAAATCTTTCTGGAGAACCCCTGACAGATAGTTATTTGGAAAATTACATATTTTTTATTTAGTTGTTCAATTTTTGTGTTTTTTCAATTAACAAAAACTTATTTCCTTCCCATCTAGACCTTTGCATTGGAAAAAGAAAAGAAAAACAAAATTCTTCTATTGAATATATAGTCAAGCAAAACTAATTCCTATATTGACCACACCCCAAAATGGGTCTCATTCTGCTTCTTGAGTCTGTCACATCTCTCTGATACGTGGATATTGGCCTCTGTTTGTATACAGTCTTTACAAGGAGCTCCAGTCTCATGAGACAGTCCATTCTGTGACTGGACAGCTCTAAGGGTTAGAGAGGTGCTTTTGGATACAGACCACCTTTGTATACTTCACCACCTTTGAATTCCACTCCATGGTCCTACAGTATTTCTTCCATCTGGGACCACATAAAATAAGCCAGCCCTTCAAATCTCCCTCGCTCTTAATTTTCTCCAAGTTAAATATTCCAACTTCCTTCAGCTAGTCCTCATGACACACAGTCCCTCCTTGACGTGGTTCTCTTCATTTACACATGCTCCAATCTATTAAAGATTTGAGGTGTTTAACAAATGTGCATATGGTAGGCACTTTAATAAATGTTTGTTAACTTAATTAGCTTGAATGTGGGCTCATACTGATATAAGTATTCACACTAAGGTATTACATTCACAGGGAGAGAAAGGAGAACCTGGAGAGAAGGGTGACCCAGGAGCAGAGGTAGGTGGGCTCTCTTCCTCCTCATTCATGAAGAATAGCACTATGGGGAACTAATTTTCCTCACTGTTGGACCATGAGTTTTCCACAAGGTGCAGCAACTCTCCCTCATTTTGAAGGATGTTCACAGTTACTTGATAAGAATGTAAGAACTTCCCCTCCCAGGAAAGCCCCATTGTCTGTCCTAGGATTTGATTCTTGACTAAGGTCAAGTTTATTATTATTAGTAGAAGGACTCGACTGTCTTTTGTGACATCACCCTGGAAGTTAGGGGCAGACAATATAGTTTACCATGGCAACCCATTAGGTTCTATTATCTATTAATTTATCGAAAACTTTTGTGTATGTATGCACACATATGCATTCCTGCAAATAGACATGTGTGTATGTGTGTATACACACATAAACATTCATTCAGGTAGGCATATATATGTATGTGTGTGCATTCTTTAATATGTTCATTTGGTATCATCATTGAAGGGTGACAATAACTTTAGGCTCTGCAAGACTATGCCAGGAGAGGTCATGGCAAGATGGGCAGGTGTCATGTGTGAGCCCAATGACTAGCCATGTGTCTAAAATTTGATAGGCAATCTCTCTAACCATGGAGAGGCTTATCATCAATGGTTTGACCAACAGGTAAATTTGCTTGGCCACAGCAACTCATTCAATCTTCTCTGGAAGCATAGAGGAGTTGGGATCTATCAATGGAGAATGAATCCACTCCATTAAGACTGTATCTCCTTAAACTATTTATATAATAAATGATACTTTTGGTCTTTAGAATTAGACAGTTAAGTGCTTAGCTCCCTAAAAAAAAATTGTTTGAGCTATAAAAGACCTTAGAAATCTCCTCATCCAACCCAGGGGTATGCTGGTAAATATTTAACAACCAGCTCTCCAAAAATGCACGACGCACTTTTAAGTTAAATCTGCATTATTAATATTTTCTCCAGCACTTTCCTAAGTCTAGACAATCAACAAAACCATAAGTCAAGTTGTGTTTTGTAGCATTTGTTGATTTCCAAGGTGTAAATGCTCACACTGAAAATCTAACAATCATCTCTCATGAGCAGGTATGAGCTTGCTCTAGACCATCCCTGATCTAACTACCTTATTTTACAAATGAAGAAATTGGATCCCAGAGAAGGGAAGTGACTTGCCCAAGTCTACCCACTTACTAAGAAACAAAGGAGAGACTCAAACTTGAAGGCAACTACATGAATCAGGAAGACCTGAGTTCAAATCCTGACTCAAACACTTATTAGCTGTGGGGCACTGGGCAAATTGCTTAACCTCTGTCTGCCTCAATTTCCTCATCTATAAAAATGGGATAATAATAGCTCCTACCTCCCAAGGTTTGTTGCAAGGACAAGATAAGATTATTGTTTGTAAAGCACTTAGCACAGTGTCTGGCGCATAGTAGGTACTTCATATTTGGAGGAAGGGGAGTGATGAATGTCCTCTGGACATTCTCTGTTTTCCCTCACATCTTTCTACTCCTTCTTAACTTTGGAGTCCTAACTCAGACCTGGTCCTTTAAAGTGAAGCCTACAGCTTTGGCTTTGAAAGTCCCTTCCGGGGTGGTGGCTAGGTGGTGCAGTGATTAGAGCACTGGCCCTGGAATCAGGCGGACCTGATTTCAAATCCAGCCTCAGACACTTAACACAAAAGCTAGCCATGTGACCTTGGGCAAGTCACTTAACCCCAACTGTCCTCTAAAAAAAAAAAGAAAAAAAAAGTCCCTTCCCATCCCGTGATTCTATGGCATTGTAACAAGGCCTTCTGTTACTTCAGAATTATTTGGCAAAACCTTTGTTTTTCTAATGTCTTCCTCTTTTGGCTTTCAGGTATCTGGACCACCAGGGCCCCAGGGTCCCCCAGGACCTGCAGTAAGTTCTCACTATTGATTTTGGGCTACTGGATGCTGAAGGCATTTCAATCCAACTATGGTCTCTATAATTCCATAGACTTCCCATTGCCACTAGTTGGTGATGACATCTCCCTTGGGCACCCTCCATCTTATTGCCCTCCAAGGAGGAAGTATGATGTAGTATAACACTCTGAGTGATAAGAACTAAGTTTGAGTCCTGGTATGGTTACACAATTAGCTGTGTGACTTTGAGTAATCCCTTACCCTCTCTGGGTATCACTTTCCTCATCTGTAAAATGAAGGGGTTAGATTAGGTGGTGTCTGGGGTCCTTTTCAGATATAAATCCCATGATCCTGTAACTTTTCACATATAGAAACCCCCTACCTCTCCTGTCCTCTTTGGTTACACATATTAAGTGACCTGTCGCCCAACACCCCCACCCCAAAATGTGTGTGAGCTCCTTTACTGCAGGCACTACTTCTTCCCCCAGCACCTAGCGTACATACCAGGTGCTTAATCAGTCTTTGTTTGATTGAATTGAATCTCAGTAACACTGAGGAGGCTTGTCCTGAGTCAGAGCACCCCTTTTTTTTAATGAAATGGGAAGTCGTTGGCTCAGGATGTTTGACATCTGGTCTACCGCCCTTCAGGACGCCATCCATCAAGAATGGTGCCCAGTATTTACTTAACCCTTTGCTGTAGGGCATCTGATCCTCCCCTTCCTGCCTGCCTGCTCACATGCTAACAAGTTGGCGAGGACATTAAGATTAAAATAGAAAATGACCCATTTAAAACAAGCCCTGCTGGGACGGTCTTTCCATGGTTGTACTTCAAAGGACTTGCTTAAAGGGACCATATCCCAAGCCAATGAGCATTCTTGTGCGACTCTTCACTCCAATACAATCATCTGACCATCTAAGAAAAGAAACAACAGAACCACAGTGCTCAAGTCAGGCCCTCTGCAAAAGAAATCAATCAGCATGTAGTTAGAAAGGGCACACAATGTGCCAGGCACTGGGGATACAAGGACAAGATAAAACAGGGCCTGCCCAGATGGAGCTTATACTCTATGGGGAGAGATAGCCTGTACACAAATAGACACATTCACAATAAATCAAGGTGAATTTTTTTGTGAGAGAGAAGGTGTCAGTCAGTGACTGTGAGATTAAAAGAAGGGAAGGGAAGGAGAAAAGGAGGGAGAGAAAGAAAGAAAGGAATGGGAGAAAGAAAAGGAAGAGGTGAAGGTGAGATAGTGTGATCCAGCCATGGAGGACAGCCCATACAAAACCACAGAGATGGGAGCTGGAATATATCATGAACTGTGAGAAGGCCAGTTTGGTTAGACTCACTGCATTTAGCCAAGGGAAAGTAATATATACTGAGGCTGAAAAAGGAGATTGGGGCCAGATTGTGAGGGGCTTTAAAAGCTAGACACAGAAGCTTATATTTGACACTAGAGGCAGCAGGAAATCAGTGGAATTTGTTAAGTAAGAGAATGACATGATTATACTTAACACTTTCAGAAAGTCAGTTTGGCGGCTTTGTGAAGAGTGGGTGAATTATAGGGAGGAGAGACTTAAGGCTGAGGAGACCAATGAAGACTATTGCAACAGTCTAAGGCAGTGGTTCTCAACATTCCTAATGCTGTGACCCTTTAATACTCCTATGTGGGCATATCTGCATGTGGGCAGACCCACCTGGAGACGGATAGAGGAGCAGTGTCTCGGTTCCTAAGACCATCGGAAATGTGTGTTTTCCAATGGTCTTAGGCAACCCCTATGAAAGGGTCGTTCAACCCCCAAAGGAGTCGCGACCCACAAGTTGAGAACCGCTGGTCTAAGGTCTCAATTAGGGGGCAACTGTCAGAAGACAGAAGGGGATGGATGGAAGAGATGCTGTGAAGGTAGAAGCAAGACTTGGCAATTGATTGAGTATGTGTGGGCGAAGAGTGAAGGTAAGAGGGAGGAGTCAAAGACAGTGTTCAGTGGTCTACAAAGTACTTCACAAATCACTTGATCCTCACAAGTAGGGGAGGTGGGGGAGTGCCAAGTTTCAGAGATAAAGAAATAATAATTACTGACACTCACATGGTTTGGTAAAATTAACAAAGGACTTTACATCTCATTTGGGCTTCACGACAACCCTCTATTATATTATTATCCACATTTACCAGTGAGGAATCTGTGTCCCAGAGAGATTAAGGGATTTGACCATGGCTAGTAAGCAGCAGGACCAAGATCCATACCCAGGTTTTTTGGTTCCAAATCCAGTGTTCTTTCCACTTTACCATAGCTGCCTACCAATGAGTGACATCCTTCCTTCTTCCTACCTCCAATCCAGATCCCCATGAGACAGGAAACTCTGTCTAGTGTCATCTCACCCACATTATCATGGCAGATAATCATTGCTTCAAATGATGTCCCAGTAGACAAAGTGATATATTCTTCTTCTCAGCACAGCTGAGTACAAATGGTGATTGTGGATGAGGCCATGCCATCCAAAGCCTTTGGAGCTCTATCATGGCCAGGCTGCAGGATGTGCTACCTCATGAGCAAGAAGATGGCTGGCCTACCAGAAATGCCATTTTAATGGTCTTTATTTCTCTTCCAAATGCAGGGTCTCCAAGGTGTTCCTGGACCAAAGGTAAGACCCAGCAAGACTGTTATTCCACCTCTAATCCAGTGGGTCATAGCAGTGAAAAAAAGGGGATAAAGGAGGGACTTACAGCCTTGGCTGACCAGCAGACTCCCTTCATCTCCCAGTACATCTAGGAAATAAAAATGGATGCTGCAGATAGGTGGAAATAGTCTCTGCAGAAAGGAAGTCCTGTGCACCATTAGCATCTATTACTGCTGACTCGTCTCTGAATTTCTACCCATTCATCCACCCACTCACTCCTTTCATTTTAAGGGACATATATTAAGCGCCTACTATATACAAGGCACCATGCCAGGTACTAGGAAAACCAAAATCCAAATCAAACCTTTCACTCAAGGAACTTACAATCTGATGGGGGAGGAGGAGGAGACATAGAGGCAAACAGCTATGATGCAAGGGAAGAGAAGGGATCCAGGCAAAAGGTGATGGGAACCTTGAGAGAGATTACTTTCACCTGGGGGAACTCAAGGAAGGTTTCATGGCACAGGTCACAGCTGAGTTAGGCGTTGAAGAAACGGAGAAACTTCAACAAATATGGTTGGAGTGAGTGCATACCAGATGTGGGACGTGGTTTCAGGAAAGGTACCAAGCCAAGAGAAGACTGTCTCTGGTCAGAAGACAAATTTTGTCTCTGTCTCCTACCCGTGTGGGTTTAGACAAAACATTTAACCTCTTTGGGCATCTGTTTCCTCAATTGGATAATGAGAAGGTTAGATTAGATGGTTTCTGAGGTGCCTTCTAGCTCTCCAGACCTATAATCTCTACCTACTTTCCTATCAAAAGCTTCTCCATCCTTCACTCACACTAAAGTGTCAATGATTGCAGCTTTGTATCAATTTTGACCATCTAATGTAGTGTCGCCCTTTGGAGATATTTCCACTTTGATAAGGATCACAGTTATGGCAGGAGGTGGAAGGGTATTGTAGCTATGTCTGGTCCCAAATCCTCCCCAGTTAATGTGTATACACACACACACACATACACATACAGAGAGAGAGAGAGAGAGAAACTCAAAACTTCAAGGAAATGAGAAATAGCTTGCTCTTACCAAAAGGCTGAGGACTCCTGTGGCCAAGAAATAAAGCACTAATCATAGACTTTCATGCATCATTTGCATTGCTTATTTATCCTAGCTCTGCCCAGTCCCTGGCACATTGATAAACACTTATGTATTAATTAAGTAATCAACTCATGGGAAAGATTATTTTGAGCAGCAAGATCTTGTCATTGTTCCCCAAATCATACCATATAGTAGACCTGTACTCTGTCCACACAAAAAAACATCCCACTCTGTCTCTGTGGCTTCCCATGTTCTGTAAGCTTGAACAGCCATTGCGGTCATCTGTCTTATCTAATGATAAAAGAGATCACAAAATGCCTCCATGGATATAGAGGTTTGGGATAAACTAGGGATCAGGCACCCTGCCCACCAGTCCACAATCTCAAGGTGTGTTGAGTAGGGGAGCAACATGTCATGATTCCCCCTAAATGTGTCTTTCTTTCAGGGGGAAGCTGGACTTGATGGAATGAAAGGAGAAAAGGGTGTCCAGGGAGAAAAAGGAGACCGAGGTCCATTGGGATTGCCTGTAAGTGTCTGGGAACTAGGAAGAGCATTGTAAGTGCTGTTTGGTCCTGAAGAGTACAAGTTACCAGGCTGGGCTGTCCTGTGGGAGATGAAAAGTACAAAGAGAAATGTGACTCATCATCCATGCTTGCATTCTAGCCATGGAAAATGGCCACCACACATTATATAGACAGTGCTTTCATCACAATAACCCCATGAGATGGGAAGTGCAAATCTTTTACAGAAAACTGAGGTTCAGAGTTTCATCAAGAGCCACCTAGCTAGTGCCAGAGTAGGAATTCAAACTCAAACCTCCTTACTTCAAATCCAGTGGGATAGATTCTTTCTATTCAATAAATGCTGCCTGTCCAGAAGGTCTTAAGTAATGCAGAATGCAGGCTTTGAGTCCAACTTCCCAGCTCTGGGGAGCCTGAAACTATATTGACCCTGTGAAAAGAGAGTAACCTGAAAGAATCCCCTGTCCCCTAGTCATATAGTAATTTTTAATCATCTTTAAAGCTCAGAATATATCACAGGATCACAGAGTTGGAAGGGACCTCAGAGGTGCTGCTTGTTTTCTGTGTGACCATTCCTGGTACAGTATAAACACTTAATAAGTGATTTAATCTGTCTATAAGCGATTGTCTAGTTCCAACTCAAAGACCTACAGTGATGGGAAACTCACAACCTGCGGAGTCAACCATTATATTTTGCAGCAGCTCAGAGTGATAGCCACGATTGCTCTGAATGTGAAGCCAAGGTTCCATGTTTGAGGTGGCTCTTATTTAGTATAAAGTAATATTTGAACAGCTGTCCTTAAAAGAAAACGTAGGGACCTCTCAGAGGCAGAGACACTTCCATACTTTCAACCACCAGCACAAAATTTTAATGTTTTTGACCCATCCATCCCATGTTACTCAGCCTGTCCAAATAAATGGTTTTCAGGGCATTCTTGGCATGAAGGTCCACAAAGTTGAGTATCAGAGAGCAGATGGGATCCAAAGTGCTTAGAAAATACCAGTATCTGGGAAGTGGAAGGACTGGAGTAGATTTAGCCCTTGTGCCCCAACTCTCCTGCCTGGTAGCCTAGAACAAACCCACACTGATCAATTAGTGTGACACTGAGCATGTCTTTTCTTCTTTCTGGGCCTCGGTTTCACCATTTCTATGGTCTTCCAGCATTCAAAGGGAACTCTGCTACAGACTTCTCAATGCATTGGTCTTAGTCTTACAATTCAGCCCTGGTGACTCTGGGCCAATAGTTGGATTTCTTTCTTCTTTTAAAGGTTGGAGAGATACTTCCAGAGTTCCCATCTAGTTCACTATTGTCATTTTAGAAAGGGTTAGGGAGGGAAGGGTCTTGTCTAGATCACAGCACTGGTAAAATACTTCCAATTCCTAACCCAGTACTTCCGTGACCTTCTCAGACTGATTCCCCTCCAACCACTTACCCTTGAGGGTATTATTTCCTCTTCCCCACATTTCAAACCCCATTCCAAGTTCTCTAAGAATCCTGTAAAAAACACTACTACATAATTGCAAGACCAGGAATTCTCTCTATGTTTTTCTAGGGCTTGATGGATTTCATTTGTATAATTGCAACTAAACTGTAAAAGCAAAAAGTAGAATTACTCTCCTGCTAATACATCAAATGTAGAAATAGTCAAGTATCTAATTATCCTCACAGACTGCACAAAGCTAACAACTAGCAAATATTTTCCATTGTTGCAAGTTGTGTACCAGATGATTAATCCAGTCAGTCAGTTTTTGTGATTGAAATCATAATAATAACTCACATTTAAAGTTTATAAAGCAATACTGTGAAGGAGGGAATCTAAGCATTATTACCTCCACATCATGGATGAGGAAACTGAGGCTCCAAAGGATAAGTTTCTTCTTAGGGTCACAGAGTGAATAGGTATCTCAGAACTAGAATTCAAAATCAGGTCTCTCCTTAGTCCAAACCTCACAAGTCCCTCTGTTATGACATGCTACCTCTCTACCCTTTGAAAAGTCAGATATTAGAAGACAACAATATATTCTCTATGGCAGTCAGCTGAATAAAACTGCAACATCTCCCCATTTCTTAAGATGTCTTCAAATACCCAGTTATTTCATATCACATGGACAAAACATCTGGATATTTCACTGACTTTTTGTGTTCAGCTTTTACGTGGGGTTTTGGTGCCATTTTTCCAAGGAGGTCATAGTGAGTTTTGTACTATTTTCTCCCAGGAGATGGCCATTCAGGGACTGTCTCAAGGCTACTTTATCTCTAGACAGAGCAATAAGTCAGTCTCTCATAGAAGGCAGATTATTATGCTGTGAGGATAAAGATGAGAGAGACTAATCTTAGTACAATGCCTTCTTAAGACAAGTCTATACCTTCCCACTACTGGACCTAGCCAGTCATTTCTCCCTGAAATCTGCCCTTTGGAAACATCTTACCTTTAAAATCTGGGAAGTAAATAGATTATAGGATCAGAGATTTAGAGCTGGGGGAGACCTTTGAGATCACCTTGTCCAACTCCCTTTTTTTACAGTTAAGGAAAATGAGGCTCAAGCTGCTGTAGCAACAACCACACTGGCATACTCAGGATGGTTGCTAGCACAGGTTTTTAGATATGCTTTACTAGGAAAGACAGCTGTTTAAGGGGTCAACAATCTTTTAAATTATATTCACTAGTTCAGGGGAAAAGTCAGCACCCTGAACTCCAGAGAAAATACAGAGAAATAAAGACCAACAAGCATGGCTTCTAATTGTTTGAGAAATTAACACAGATCAACAGAGAAGTCCAACTGTATGACCAAGGCAATACATACATAGTTACCAGATAAAGAAGCACCAGTAGACCTTGGGCAAGTCACTTAACCCCAATTGTCATGCCTTCACCCCTCCAAAATAGTGAAAAAAAAAAGAGTCCTCTTATGTTGCTGACTGCCATCTCTACCAAAAGCAGAAACTGGCCTGTTGCTCCCTCTGTATTCAGAGATTCCAATTACAGGCATTTCTCCAACATTTGGACCATTCTAAGTGGAAAGAGAGTCACTTACCTGGTGTGATCTGACAGTGTAAGAATGGCACTGCCCCAAATTTAGGCATTGCCCCTAACTTAGGTGCTACAGTGGCATTAATTCCACCATTCTGGATTCATTCCATTCACTTAAACATTTCCCCCACCCTGTGATCCTCTACAAAAACAAAAATCACTCCCAAAGGTGAGAACACATTAAGCCCCAGCACCATATTGCTTCAAGGATCCATGATGTCGTCAATGTCATCTCCCTCCCAACCTTTTCCATGCCTTAATAGACAGGCTTAATGAGTTATTTAGACCAAAATTGTAATCAAATTCCCCAAGGAGGAAATTCCTTCTACCAATTCAGATCAGCACCTACCCTGCAACTGTTAGATTTAGAAAGTATACTGGGAGCACTGTGAGAAGACTTGACCAGGGTCACACAGCCAGTGCATATCAGAGGCAGGGTTGGAAGCCAGGTCTTTCTGACATGGAGACCAGCTCTCTCGCTCTCTCTCTCTGTCTCTTTCTGTCTCTTTCTGTCTCTCTCTCTTTCTCTCCCTCTCTCTGTCTCTGTCTCTGTCTCTCTCTCTCCCTCCCCCATCTCTCTCTCTCTGTCTCTCTCTCTCTGTCTCTGTCACTCTCTGTCTCTCTGTCTCTCCCCCATCTCTCTCTGTCTCTCTCTCTCTCCCTCTCTCTCTCTCTCCCTCTCTCTCTATCTCCCTCCCCCCATCTCTCTCTGTCTCTCTGTCTCTCTGTCTCTGTCTCTGTCTCTCTCTCTCTCTCTCTGTCTCTCTGTCTCTGTCTCTGTCTCTCTCTCTCTCTCTCTCTCTCTCTCTCTCTCTCTCTCTCTCTCCCTCTTTCTCTCCTTGCTCCTCTCCTCTTCTTTCTCTCTCTCTTTCTTGTCCCTAGGCCAGGGCATGCTCTCCTTCTGTCTTCAGCTGGTCAGGGGCATGTCTCACAAGTGGTGAGCATGTCTCACTTCCTTCTCCAACGCTGACCTTGAGAGATCAGAAGGACCTTCCTATTTTTCAGAGGAAGAAAGTGATGCCCAGAGAGTTTGTGACTTGCTCAAGGTCACATAGCTAGTTAGTGACACAAACAGGACTCAAAGCCAAGCCGTCTGATTCCACAATCCAACATCGTCTCCATTCTACCACCCTGCTTGGTTGCATGAACTGAAGGGGGGATTCAGAGCCTGGAGGGAAAGGGGTGGCGTTCTGGAAGTAGGGTCAGGGAAGTGGGAAGGACCCCGATGACCACTTTGGCCTCCTTCCTACATTTCCTGCAGAGAGCCCTGCCTGGTCAGCCCACACTGCATCCAGTGTCTCCATGTTGTTGTTAATTTCCATGTCAATACCATCACCTGTCCTCGAGAGCTTATTTTCCCCGTTTTGTTTGATGACGAGCGTTATGTTTGTCTGAAGTCATTGCTTCACTCACTTCTTCCCTCCCCATGTCCTTTTCTCTCCTTCCCTCTCCCCATCCCAACACCCTCCCGTTCCTCCCTGCCTTCTTTTTGTTAAACCCTTCCCTTCTGTCCAGGGTGCTTCAGGTTTGGACGGCAGGCCTGGGCCACCGGTGAGTCTTGTTTCTCCATTATCTCACCTCCCTCCACCCCAGCCCCAAGCCTGTGGTTTGTCTTGTCTGTCCCACTGTAGCCTTGTTTATACTGTGAGTCGCTACGTTTTCCCACAACCAACATTAAGGAATCAGTTGAGCTTAATATGAAAGCATTGTCATAATTCTTCTGGGTCAAATGGTTCACATAATTATTGAATGTGAGAGAGGAAAGTTCAAAACATAGAACACAAAATGTTGAGATGGGAGGGCCCTTAGAACATAGAATGTAAGATGTCAAATTGGAAGAGACTTTGTTTTCCAGTGTCAGAGTTGGAAGGAATCTTAGAACATAGAGTGTCACAAGTAGAACTACACAGAATGTTAGAACTGGAGGGTTCTTTAGAACATGGAATGTCAGAGCTGGACAGAACATTAGAATAGAGAATACAGAATGTCACAATGCAAAACTTCCTTTAAAACCATCTCTTAAGAAAGACAAGGCCCAGAGAAGTAAAATTTCTCTAATACTACACTGTGATGGAACTGTTTCTAGACTCTGTAATCCTGAATTATCATCAATCATTCTGCCTGACCCCAGTCTAAATATTTCCATCAATTATCCTCAGCTCAGAATGATCAGATATAGATTTGCCCATGCACATGCTTGATTTTGAAGCAGATTTTGAGGGTCATTGCCTTTTCGCAATGCAATACCTCCCCTAACCCCAGGTTATCTTACCTACTGAAAGGTATCAGGGACATCCTCTGCATGTCCCCACTACACTATTTACCCTGTCCTCATGCTATGAGCTGTGTTCATCTCATTCTTGCCCATGGTTAACAGTCATTAGGAGTTACCAGTCTGTGACCTAAGGTGGAGGGCTTGGGATGTATTGTTTGCTTACTCTCTTCATTGAGACCTGCTTCAAAATACCTCCTAGTTTAACCTTGATGACCCCTCACCAACAGAATACACATTAACTTATAGATGACTCATGGCAAAGAATAATTTGAGTTTCCCTAATCATTAGGAAATTTTTTAAAAATGTCTTCAGAATGTCAAAGAAGGGAGAGCAGAATTTCCACGATAAAAAGGGACCTGAGAATATGGGATGTGAGAGCCAGAAGGATCCTTAGAATAGAGAACTGAATGTCAGAACATGGGGTATGTAAGCTGGAAGAAGCCTTGGAGTTCAGCTCATTTTGCAGAGAAAGTCCAAGGTCACACTACAAAATGGTAGCTCACTGGTTTTTGAGTCTATCCCATCCTCCAAGGCAATTATACTGTGCTGTATTTAAATACAAAAACAGTCTTCCTGCCCACTCTCACCAGCACAGGCACTTAGAACTCATTTTCCATGTGTAGCAAGTGGTGCCCTTTCTCCATCTTCCTCAGGACCAACAAAAGGGCTAGTGGGTTGGGAATGTGATTAGTGTCTAGGAGCCAGAGAAACTGGATTTCTTCTCTGTGCTAAACTATTGATCCCAGCAGAGGATGAAACCCAGGCTCAGGTCTTTACTGGTACTAGATGTTTAGATGAAGAATGCTAATTGATTGAACAACTCAGAAACCAAGCCACAGACACCCATGCCCACAGACCTGAGATCCTTCTAAGTCAGATATGCAAACATTGGGTCCAGCTTAGCTCTGGTCTGGGGAACAGAGACTTTTGAAATGCCAACTGTTGAACTCTCACCTCTCTCTAGTGAAAGATTCAGTTGGTCACATGGAGCTTTGGTGATGCTTTAGTTGTCCCTAGGCAATGCTGCCTCTAAGCCCAGCCCAGCCCAATTCCACTGTTTCTGAGCCAGAATAATTACAAGGTCTTCTCAGTTCAATTAATGAGGATCATAACTGCCATCACCATAGAGCTTGCCCATGACACCCTTGGGAATTAGGCAGCACAAGTCTCATTATCTTCAGCTCACAAAAGAGGAAACCAAATTTCCGGGAGGCAACTTGCCCAGGATCACCTAGGCTGTGAATTGTAGTGAAGCAGGGATTCTCACCCAGTGCTTTGGGCTCTAGGGTCAGCAGCCACAACAGCTGCCCTACCATGCTTGGTGTTATAGATATTGAGAAGAGGCAGTGAGAGGACCAGCTTAACTCCCCTAAGGGTGGGAGGTCAATAATTAACACAAGATCACAGATTGAGAGCCAGGAATCACACAGTCAATCAACAAGCATTTACTAAGCACTTAGTGTATACCAGGCACTGTGCTAGGAGGTACAAAGAAAGGTAAAAAAAAAAAAAAAAAAGGTTCCTGCTCCCAAGAAGCTCATTGGTCCGTACAAGATATAGATACACACACTGCCCCAAAAGTCTTAGTGCAGTTTTAATCTTTAATAGCACCAAAAATGCACCAAGACTTTGGGGACATCCTGTGTATATACATATGTGTATATATGCACATGAGTGTATGACATGCATGCATATACGGAAGGAGATGAAGGTAGCTAAAAGAAAACTTCCCAAGCAATAAAGAGTTCATTAGCACCTACCCTGTGCCTTGTGCTAATGCTTTTTTTTGTACTTGGGCTACAAAGAATGAAACGATCCCTACCCGAAAGGAGACTCCATTCCAGTAGGGAAGATGAGTGCATGTACAAATGTCCACAGCATAAATGGAAAGCAAACAATACAAACCTGGGTACCAAGTGGTCCGATGTGGGGGGGCTTGGGAAGGAGGATTTTAGCGGTGGGGGCATCAGGAGAGGCTTTCTGAGGAAGGTGGTTCAGGACTCACATCTTGAAGGAAGTAACAGACTCAGTGTGGTGGAGGGAAAGAGGGATGGGGGGGGGCAGCAGACAGGCAGGAGCTGGAGTGTCGTGAGGGAGGAGCATCAGGCACAGGTGTTTTGGTCCTAGACCCCGAATCCTTTCTACTCCATCACCCTAAAGGGATAGCTTAGAGACCTTCCCAAGGCATTTCCTATTGGGGTGAGCAACCATGGATGTCCCCAGGCGAAAGGGAAAGGCCCACACTTTGCAAAGGATGAAGGGCTGTGGTTGGGAGTTGCTCTAGGGGGCTAGGAAGTAAAATAAGTGGAACCCTTTTCTGCCTGCTTCTCTCTGTGTGTGCATCTCGCCTTTGTCCCCATGGCATGGTGATCCGCCCACCCGCCTGCATGATACTTGGCCTACCAGCCCGGGGTTCCTCCTCTTCTCTGGAGGGTCTGTTGACTTTCCTCTCAAACGCTTTCAGAAAATGAGCCGTTCTTCCCCTCCTGTTTTCAGCTTGGCTGGCTCGGCTGTGAGGCATAAGGGTTCAATTCTGCAGAATTGGGAGATTGAAACCAGAAGTGCGGCTCCCTCCCCCAAGCCATAATGGGGCTGGACTACAGCTGCATAACCATCCCTGACCTTGGCCTTGCCAACCCTGAAAACTGTCAGCAAATAAACAAAGCCTTGGCTCCCCAGATTTCCTTCCACATCCACTGTGGTTTTGCCTGCAGGAGTCAGTTGTGCCTTAATGAGATTTGCCCAGATCACCAGGGCCATGACCGCCCCCTTTTTTTTCAAACCCCGCAGGGTACTCCAGGACCAGTTGGGGTTCCCGGCCCAGCAGGACCAAAAGGGGAAAGGGTGAGTGTACCCACTAAGCCAAGCTGTGCCAGTCAAATCTGGGCAGCGGGATGGATGGAGGGTGCCCAGATTTAAAGCTAGAAGGGGCCTGAGAATCAGCGAATCAACAAGTATTTCCTAAGTACCCCTCATATACCAGGCACCTTGACAGAAACAGCCCAGTACAATCCCTTCATTCTACAGAAGGCAGCCTAGAGGAGTTTACTAACTGCCCAGGTCACACCACCCACAACAACAAGAAGAGCTCATGTTCATATAATGCTTTGAGGTTTACAAAATGCTTTGCTCACCAAAACCTAGCACTGTAGCTAGGTATCATGCACCTTTGCAGGTCCATTTTCCATGAGAAAAGGTGACGCGTTAGTAACTGTTAGTGTCAGGATTTGAACCGAGGCCCAAATTCCAAATGTAGCACTCTGTACTCTGCCAAGAGAAGTTCTGGGTGTTGCTTCTTAGTCTGGGTCTCCAGGTGGGGTTCGCCTTGACAACTCTCAAGGTGCCTCCATTAATCCAAGGATAAGCACCTATTCCCTCAGCTCCAGCCACCACTTAAACCCAAAGAGAGCAACAGCAGGGAATGGTCATGTTACCCTTGTCTCCAGGGCTGGAACTAGGTAACAATTGGATGAAAATAAATGGCAAGGACAGCCCTGAACAGGGAAAGAAATAATCGGAAGGTGATAGGCTGCTTTAGGGGATACCAGCCAGTCCCACCAATGGTGCTAGAGTCCCACCCATGCTAGAGTGTTGGCCATTGGTTATACAGTCATGAGTCCATGAGCCTTGGCTGGCAAAGCCCCGTCCTTCCCCCTCATCAGTGGGCTCCCCCTCCCTTCCTCATCAGTGACCCAAGGTGGTCACCTGAATTTGCCAGACCCAAAGAATAGATGATGATGATGATAAATAAGAAGTAATAGTCCATAGCTTCATGATGATTTAACATTTATGAAGCACATTTTCCACAACAATCCTCTGAGTTTCACGTATTATTAGCCCAATCTTGAAGTCTTTCCTCTGACACAGCCTGGCTGTGTGACCCTGGGAAGGTCATTTAACCTCAGTACTCCAGACCAGTAATGTCAAACTCAAATAGAAACAGGTGCCACTAAACCAGACTTAAGGATCCGTCCCGCAAGCCACAGATCAACTTCAAAAGCCATCTATTAACATTGTTTTATTATAATTTTGCTTATTTTGTTCAGTATTTCCCAATTACACTTTTATCAGTTGTGGTCACACTCAGGAGGGCTGTGAGTCAGTGGCCCATGGGTTTAACACATTCTCCAATTCCAAAGTTGCAGAAGGAGGTGCCAATCTGCATTGGTAAAGGGAGCTTCCTCTTCTGCAAGTTCCCTATACCAACAAAATCCCAAGTTCTCTCCCTGTCTTAAAACTCAAAACTTGCTAAGGGTCTTCCTGCTACTAAGAGTCAGAGCCAGAATCTGAACCCAGATCCCGGACTCCAAATCCAATGCTCTTTCCCCAGCATGGTGATGGCTTCTGTGACTCTGAGGCCATTGAGTGATATCTGAAACCATGGTTAGCCCCCTCCTATTCTCACCCCCTTCTTGGTAACTGCAACTCACCCTTGCCTCCAGCTCCCACCACATCACGACTTTTTGGAACCTTCTCATTTGATGGATAGTGTTGGATTTAAGGCCAAGAAGAGCTGGATTCAAATCCTGCCTAAATGTAAGACTCTGGGCAAGTCATTTCCTGTCTCAGCCTGTTTGCTCCTCCATAAAATAAGACTAATACCAGCGCCAACCCCACAAGGTTTTTGTGAGAATCCAATGAGATATAAAGTATCTACAGACTTTTTCTTCCACTGCTCCTCTCTGCCTCCCCACTTTTCACTCCCCTGTTGATGCCTCAGGCTAGTCAATAGGGAATATTGCTTGTACCCATGTTGTGTGTCTCCATCCAGTCAGTCTTTACATAATGTCTTCTAGTCGCCTACCTTCCCTCTCGGTCCTGAAGGTTGTGGTGGACACCATAGAAGTACCTGACCTCAAATACCTTGGGGCATTGGGGTGATAAATGGGAAAGAGTCACTGGTTAAAGTCTGAAGACCTGAACTTAATTTCTGGTTCTGGTACCTAAGAGCCATGTGACCTGGGGTAAGTCATTTAACTAGAGATGCCAATTCGAAATGAGCCACAGTCCCTGACCTTAGTAACAAGCCCAGATAACCAGACTGCACAATATTAATGCATCTTCTTCATCTGTAAAATAGGCTAATTGTGTGGTACTAACTCAAAGGTGCAGGTCTATGGGGCAAGTCCAATGAAAAGGACCATAACAATGTAAGCTACTGTTATTTTACTGTTACGTTGTTAGAAGTTAGATGATAGTGCCCCAATCACTCACATTTATGTGATCTTTTAAAGTTTGTAAAATACTTTACATATGTGATCTTATTTGATCCTCCCACCATCCCTCTGAGGTAGGTGCCATTATCATTATAGATGAGGAAACTGAGGCAGAGAGAGTTAAGTAACTTGCTTAGGGACATACAGTTAGTGTCTCAGATGGGATTCAAATGCAGGGCATCCCAACTCTGTCTATAGTCTATTGATCAAACCAGGCTACATTGAATTAATTGTGAGATTGTGGCGACAAGGAAGGAGCTGGCTATCTGAGCCCATCAACAGAGGAAACCTGCATGGAAGAATCTTAGCTCTGTTGTTTACTAGCCATCTGACCTTGGGCGAATCTCTTCTCCTTGACTCCTTTTCCTCTGAGATGACTGGAGAAGGTGAATTGAATGATCTTTATGGTCCTCTCCAGTTCGAAATCTCATGATCTCAGGTTACACAAGCCGAACTTTGGAAGGACCAGTGGTGGATCTGGATGGGGAGAGAAACAGTGGTTCTGGCCAAGAGGATATTCACTGTCACATGGCTTTCTCCGAGAATCAGGGAATGTGAATCACCTGGAAAGGCAGGATCACATATTGCTTTGTTCTCTATTTCTTTCAGGGCAGCAAAGGAGACCCTGGGATCACAGGACCAATGGGAGCAGCTGGGCTTCCTGTAAGTTTTCTTTCATCTTCATGTTGTTCTCAGTGGCTGAAGATGCTCTTGATCTTTTGGGGTGTTCTTTTTTGCTGCTCTTGCAGAGATCACAAGTGAAGACATGGTGGAGGGGAGGGGCAGAGTACAACATGGAGGGAGAGCTCCAAGAGCAAAGGAAGGGTTCTGGCTCCCAACCCAATGAGGTCTTTGGAGTTGGCCAACATAGACTGGGCACCCAGTTATTGCATAACCCTGTAGCAGAGAAATAAGTAGCCTCATCCTAGCACCTGCGGTACCCATACCCATTGGATCATAGAATGCAGGCCTAGAAAGGATCTCAGAGAGCTCTACCTCATAATGAGGAAACCTAGTCCCAGAGATATTAAGTGAATTTCCCAAGGACAAACAGGTAACAAATCATGGTGTTGGAATTTGAACCAGGCACTTTGACTCTAACTCCATTGCTCTCCTCTCTACACCCTTTGACTGAGATCACATCAGCCATAAGTCAGTCCTAAGCTCAGACTCCTAGAAGTCATCCCTCCTGACTCAATCCAACTCATTCAGCATTCAGCAGCCTCTCACTGTCATATCCCTTCCATCTCTCCTCCATCAAAACCTTAGGGGAACTATCCCAGGGAGAGAATCAGAGAATCCAAGAGCTAGAAAGGATATTGTCAGTCACCAAGTCCAAACCCTTTCATTTTGCAAAGAGAAACTGAGGCACAGAGAGCAGTAAAGCCTAAAGGTCGTATATCAGAAGGTGTCAGGGAAGAGGGGAAGTCAAGTAATTCACAAAAGGGTGTCACCAGCTCAATATGGCCCATTGACATCTTTTTAAAAACCATTAGAGGCACCAATGTCTTAGCTCACCTTTATACAGCCAAGCTTCAATAACCCTATTTACACAGCATTACTGGTACTATTATCCTTATTTTAAAGATAAGGAAATGGACCCAGAGAGGTTAAGGTGGCCCAGTGTTGCCTAGGGTTACATGGCTAGTAGGTATCAAAGCCAGGATTTGAATTCAGGTCTTTCCTCACTGCAGAGGCATCCAGCATTCTTTCCTCAACCCCTCAATATGCTTCTTAGTCTTGATTGAAAGAAATCAGGTATTTAATGCTAAGATTTTAATAACTATTTTAGTAGGTTCATGGAGGAAAGCAGCTAAGTGGCACAGTAGATAGCCCTGGGTCTGGAGTCAGGAGGATCTGAGTTCAAATCTGACCTCAGACACTTAGCTGTGCAACCTGGGGCAAGTCACTATTTGCCTCAGTTTCCTCATCTGTAAAATGAGCTGGAAAAGGAAATGACAAACCACTTTAGTATCTTCACCAAGAAAACCCCAAATAGGGTCACAAAGAGTCAGGCACGACTGAAATTACTGAACAGCCACAAGATGGAGGAAAGCAGAGATAACTTTGTACAGAAATGCCTCCTAGAGCTTCTTAGATGACCCCATATAGCCAGTCACCTGCTTCACTTATGGGTAAGGTCCACCCAGTGAAGAGAGATCATTTAGCAAGAGCCAATCTTGGGGTTCTTTGTTGTTGCCGTTGCTGTCCATCCTTCCTTTCTGAAGAGGACCAAAGTATACTAGGCTCAGTCTGGTGGGTCAAGCTGCCCAAGCTATTTTTATGGTGCTGCAGGACAACCCTACACTTCAGCTGCCCCACTAGGCAGGTCCAAGGGTAGCACTGGAGCCTTTGAGATTAATGGCAAAACAAACAAAAAAAATCCACTTTGACATGTTTGAAAAGGAGGAGGCAGACAGAATGGCAACATGGGGCCCTCCCTGCCAGAGCCATTGGCCTGCTTGCCTTTCATGTGCTCCAAAGATGTCCTCAGGGCCAGTTATTCATTCATTTAAATGGGCTCACAAGAATTCGATGAGAGGCCACCTGGACAGAGTCCATTTCCCCATCATAGAGCCAGGAAACAAGGGTAGCATTCACAGCTCTGCTCATAACTCATCCTATATTTTATAGGTCAATTTACTCAGGCTCTCTTTCCTTTGGTTTCCAGTCTGTAAAATGGGGATAATTAAATTTGCTCCCCGTGCCCCCTCCCCCCAACCCACCCAGAGTTGGATGTCAGTAAAGAGCTTTCAGAAACTTGGAAGGGAAGGGGCCCAAGGACCATCCAAGGGGTTGCTTATTAATATGGCTTTGTCTCTGATTTATTCTAGGGTTTGCATGGACCACCCGGTGACAAAGGAAACCGGGTGAGTCAGGAGCTGAATTCCTTGTATTTGGTTACTAATGTCTTCAGGATGTGGGGGAATGATCAATTTGAAATGACCCGCCCAAGGAGGAAGTTCAAGTTTCCTTGATAAATCACCTTAAATTAGAGGGCTTTCCAGTGAGATGCTTAACACCGTAATACATACTGAGATTGGACTCCCAGTGGATACTCAAAAGGATGTGCTCTTAAAGCAATATAGGAAGACTGGAGCCCTTTGGCGCCTGTTTAGTCACATATAGTCCACAAAAAATAGCCTCTCGTCTAGATCTCTCTGGCCTTGTTGCTGTAAATAATTAAGCATTGGCATTTCAAGAACCTGTGATTTCATCATCAGCTGTCTCTACTTTCCATACCTTAGTAGAAGAGCTATTGCCCAAAAAATTCATTTCTTAAAGGCCAGCCTCCTGGTGATGAGCCTTCTGAGGTTGGTTTTGCATGACAGACACGTTTTCAAAGGCTTAAGAAGACTTGCCAGAGTTGGTAGCCCCTAGCCAAGCTTAGAAGACAGCATGGGACAGGGGGAAAGGTGTTGACCCTGGAATCATGGGATATGGGTTTGAATCCTACCTCTGACTTTTAGGACTTGTGTGACCTTGAGCAGGTCTCAATTTCTTCATCTGTGAAATGAAGGAGTTGAATTGGATGCCCTCTGAGGTCACCTCCAGGCTCAATTCTATGATCCTCAGCATTCTGTCTAAATGCATCAGTACACTGGATTGAGGTTTTCTACAACTCACAAACAAGCATTAAATTAAATCTGAACTTACCAGCAAGGATGGGAAGGAATTCCAGGTCGAAGTCTGAGAGTCTAGGTGATTCAAGCAGCCAAACTTTTGTGAAATTACAGCTGCAATTTCTCTTAGAGAAACTAGACAGCAAGGTCTAAACCCAGGTGTCCAATCTGGGATCTGCCTAACCCCAGGATGTGGCCTGTCTGAAATTTTCTGAAAAACAGAAACATATTTTACCTACTTAGCTAGCACACATGATCTAGTGAGATAGTATGGTTTAATTACTTGCCCGCCTACATCTTTGTATAACCAGGGGTCATGCTAAGAGTCTTGGCTTAATAATTAAAATTATTTTTTAAAAAATACATTCAGCGTGAACACATATGGGTTTCTTATCACAGCACTCACTCCTGAAAAGCCTGGATGCTCTGGTTAAAATAATGAGGCTGTGTGTAGTCTATGGAAGTGGTGACCTTTCTCCCTTTTCCTTATCCCAAATGACAGAGTCCTGACAGGATAGATGCCCTTCCCGAGAAAGATCAGCCTCTCCCCATTGTCTTGCTGTTCCTTCTAATAGTGTTTTCCTTGGCTCTTGTCTGCTCCCTGTTCCCTAAAAGCATGGTGCTCTGCCAAGACATGACCCAGAGGCACCCATACATAAGGTGAGAGACAAATGTGGATACATATGCAGATAGATAGATAGACACAGGATAGGCAGACAGACAGAAAGATGGCAATAGATAGATAGATAGATGGATGGATAGATGGATAGATAGATAGATAGATGATAGACAAACAGAAAAATGACAGATACCTAGATAGATAATAAATAGGCAGGCAGATGGAAGAGAGAAAGAGAGAGGTTGATAGATAGGTAGATAGAGAGATGATAGATAGATAGATAGATAGATAGATAGATAGATAGATAGATGATAGATAGATAAGATAGATAGATTAAAAAAACATTTATTAAGTACTAACTGTGTGCCAAGCACTGTGCTAATTGCTGGGGACACAAATACAAGCAAGACACAGCCCCTGCCCTCAAGGAGCTTACATTCTAATAGGAAAGGCACCTGGCGTTGCTGCAAAGGGAGTCAGGTACTGGTTCTTGCTGTTTGAGGAAGTCCCTCTTATTCTGTGGCTACGACTGCTGGTTGCCCAGCTCAACTGGCTACCCAGATATTCTGCTGGCAGGTCTCTGATGACAGTAATGCATGTGAAGAGACTATATAGATACTGTCTTTTTCATTTCAGTGCCAGTGTTGATTCCATTTCAATTCAGTAAATATTTACAGAGTGCCTATAAATTGGTGGCTCATCACAAACAATGCAGGCTTGGTCCTCTGATTCCTGGCTATTAGTGAGATAGCCTGTGTGATTCATACAACCCTAGATTTAGAACTGGAAGGGACTGAAGAGGTCATCTAACCCAAACACCTCATTCTACTGATAAGGAAACTGAGGTTCAGAGAGGTTAAGTGACTTACCCAGTTCATCATCAGAGTCAGGATTTGAGCCCCAATCTTCCTGGCTCCAATTCCAGCACTCTACCCACTGCACCATGCTCCCTGTCTTCAGTCTCCCTCCCACCTCACCAAGATATAACTGCCAGAAACAGAATTAGCATTTCAGGTGAGATGGGAAATTAGAATTTCCTATGGGCAAAGTCACAAAGACTTTGTGGTTCCAAAGTGTGATCATTCCACCTACAGTTTGACTTATTAATATTCTTCCTATCACCTTTCTTTTGAGTTTGGGTTTCACCTAATTGTTATTGCTTTTGCAAAATTATTCAAACTAAATTTCCTTAATTCTTTCTGTTGGATTGAGGTCAGAGCAAACCATAGAGGCCATGATTTCTTTTGAGTTCTTCATAGGCAGCCATGTGGGGATGGTAGGCTCAGGCTACACTGGGCAGAGAAACCAATGGTAGGACCATTACCCCACCTTGTCAAAGACGATACTGGAAATAGATGATGCAGTGTAAGTGAAATTCATGAAATTGCTATTAATGAACTAGACGGTAACGGCCCATAGAGGGAATGCCTTCCCTTTACTTAGAATTTGACAGTGGCCTTTCCCCTCCTATTTGCAAATTAGGAATGGATTATTTAACAAAAGCAAAGTCTGGAAAATAGTAGGAAATTGCTCAGGTCTTCATCGGAACGTCCTACAAAGGATCCACTGACTTACTCCAAAGACAGCATTTCTAAATCATTGAAAAATGTCCTTTTTAGCCCCCAAGGTTGGCCATTGAGATATTAATTTTCTCTGCTGAGTTGGATAGATCATAGGGCTGATCCAAGGCAGGGAGATTCTGATGTTCATGTGATTTGTTGAAAGTCCAGTCTAAGAAATGATGTTCCTTTTCCTCTCTGTTAATTCAATTAAATTCAGCAAATATTTTTAAGTGCCTACTATATGCCAGGGCTTGAGATTACCAAAACAGAAATTAAACATTTCCTGCCTTCAAAGAGCAAACATTTTGCAAAAAAAATTTAAGATAATTCTTGGTCCTCTTCTAGTAAAGAAGGTCTCAATAGTCATTCTAAGACTGAATGCCAAGAATAGTAACGTTTTCCAAATAGGACAGACGCCAGACAAACGTAACAATGTCCCCTTCTTAAATGGCAGTTGTACAAACATCACCTGTCTTCTCTACCCGAGAGTTCTCCAGGAGTTTGGCCCATGTGCAATTTTTAGTTTGGGAACTAACATCTTCTGCCTAAAACTGGTGGTAGTAATCCCGCTGGTGTAGATACCATGGTGTGTCCTTTGAATCACCCAACAGGAAAAATCTGATGTTCCTCCATCCAAGCTAAGCCGGTCCCTTTCTGAAACGCTCTGTCCGGCATGGGGAGCATGTACCGTGTGTTTGTTTCCACTTCTACAGGTCCCTCTTGTCCCCTTATCTCTGTCCCTTCTGCCTTTTTTTGGTTTGTTTTTTTTGGCCTGGATCTTCCTTCCTCTTCCCTCTGCATCCCTGGAGACATTTTTCCCCTGTAGACAGTTTCTCCCAGCCATCTCCCTTTCCCATCCACTCTTTTTCCAATTTTGAGTTTACTTTATCTAAACTCTTTTATTTTCCACTTTTTTTAGACCTCTCTGTTGCTTGATTTTATTTTGTACTGTCTAACCCCTGCCACATGCTGAATAAAACCCTCTCTTTGACCAATCC
Source organism: Pseudochirops cupreus (assembly GCA_028627135.1). Classification (NCBI taxonomy): domain Eukaryota; kingdom Metazoa; phylum Chordata; class Mammalia; order Diprotodontia; family Pseudocheiridae; genus Pseudochirops; species Pseudochirops cupreus. The sequence goes on along the minus strand of CM053582.1, from coordinate 553,851,022 downwards.
TCTTTCATCTCATTTTATGTAACTCTGAGGGTTTGGGAGGAGGTAAGTTGGGAAATTTTCTACTTTCTGTAAATGGGTTTTTAAAATACCCTCAGTTTTAGGATGATTTCCTCTTTCTGTTGAAGTCAAGACCTCCAAGCCCCTTTATTAAAAGCAAGAGTTTGACATGTAGTCACCCCTTAGCGGCTCACATGTGGTTTATCCTGTTTGTTAATTGCCTATGATCAATTTCCACCCTCAGTCTAGATGCTCCCCTCCAACCCCCACCCACGATGCATGGTTAGGACATACAAACTCATTTGCAAGAGTAACCTGAGTCAAACATCATTAGGAAACGGCAAGCCACCAGAAAAGTAAGAGCTGGTTCAAAGTGACTTGGAATCAGATGAAGCATTACAGGATCCAGACACCCCAGAAAGAAATGGCTCTGTGGCCAAGATTGCCCCTTAAAATGTGCTGTACAGACACAGCAAAGAGAATGTCAGTGTACCTTGCACAGCCCCTACCCTCCATCACCAAGTCATTGCCCCATTGCATCCTCTGTTCCCCTTAGGAGCAAAACCACACACACACACACACACACACACATCCCTATACATTTGCAGATGTCCAAAGTTTCTATCTACATCCCTACAGAAACTATATTAATTAAGAGAGTCTATTTTTTTAAACTTTTTTCTGATTTTCTGTTTTATTTTGTATTTTTCTGTCTCTAACTTTGATACAATGGATGATCCTAAAGCTTTGATGTTATTTTTTTTTTCTTGGCCTGAACCATTATTTACAGGGGGAGAGGGGGAAGAAAGGCTCTAGGGGGCCTAAAGGGGATAAGGGAGACCAAGGAGCGCCTGGATTAGATGCCCCCTGTCCATTGGTATGTTCTAATTTAATCGCTTGTATTTGTGGTTTCTTGTTTGTTTGGTTTTTTTTCCTTGAGGTTCACAAATTGGGAAGAAAGAAGGAAAACTCAGATGAAAATGTGAAATGATTAATCACAGCCCTGGTGCCAAAGTTCCTCTGTTATGCTAAGGGCTAGAGGAATTCTGCATGCTGTTGGTTTGGGCTCAAAGCCACAGCAGTACAAAATTCTGGTTAAAATCCCTTTCTTTTCAGCAGCTTCATAAAGTGCTAGAGGGGAGGAGGCCAATAGGAAAGGGATTGGCCAAGAGGAGACCCTTGCTTTCAGCTGGGACTGACTTTGGGAGCCAGAGGAACAGAGGCCAATGATAGAGCTGCCCTTCTTTGTTTCTTTGCCAACTTCAATCAACTACCGACAATCTGGGTCCTCACTTGGTCTGGATACAAAAGACACTAGGGTTCATCTCCCCAGGTAGATGATTGTCTCAAACCTTGCTAGGATAAAAGCCAGTCAAGGAGTCACTTCATTCAGGCTGATTCCTTCTACCTACAGCAAGGATAATCTCAGCACCCAAAGAGTTGGCAATATAGACCAAGACTCTTAAAAGGAAAAAATCTTTTGTGACCATTAGAAAAAATAGGCAAGAGTTTCTCACTAGTCCCCCAAATCAGTCAACAATCTATTGATCTTAAAAACTTTCTCCATCCAGTATTAAGATACTCTTCAATCCAATTCAATGAACATTTTCTAAGTATCTACTGTGTGCAAGACTTTAGGCATGTGAAGATTACAAAACCATGCAGTCCTGCCCTCAAGGAGCTTTTAATCTCATTGTAATTATAATTTTTCATTAAAATGCTGTTAAGATCCTGGACCAGGTTTATCCATGATGGGAGTGAGAATGGAGAGAGAAACCAAGACCTTTCCTGAGGCTACTTTCCTAGGATTTAGACATGGATTCCTCAAGAAATCAAAGGACCAGTCATAGTTACGTTGGGGAGGAGATTTGCTCCCAAATCTTGGCTCCTGGGTGTGGCATCTCTAGTGTCTTATGTCCTGTCCAGGGGAGGACTGGGCCTCTCCTCCACTGGGATGGAGCTGGCCATCTCTGACCCAAATAATCATCGTGGTTGATTTTGTGAACAGGGACATCGAGGTTTTAAAGGAGAGAAGGGGGAGCCGGGGTTACCAGGGCTGGACGGACTGGATGCCCCGTGCCCATTGGTATGGCATTACCTTCCCTTTCCTGCTTGGTTTCTATTGGCTTTCATGGACCTTCCTCCTGCATGCCTTCTCCCTCCATCCATCATTGCCTGCTTCCTAACAACCCCAGACATGGGGTTCTTATTGCTTGGATCTGCTTCTCTAATGGATATTTTGCCTTTCCTTGTCTTCCTTTGACTTTCTCTTCTGCACCATGTGACCTAAAATTGTGAGTTAACACTCAGATGTGCTTCCCCTTCCCACTTGAAGAGTACACACTCTTCACTTCAAAAGTAATAAATGTAGACCTTGACTATAAGCTGGTTAACTTCCAAACACTGTAATAAGACTAAGAAATCTGCCATGCTGAGCAAGTCCATAGAAACATTGGACCATGGGTGTAGAGCTTCTCTTAAGATGATTACCCTGAGAGTTAAGGAAGGCAAGTATTATTGCCCCTATTTTCTAGATGAGGAAGCTAGGGTTCGGAGAGGTAAAAATTATTTGCCGAGAGTCACACAGCTAGAAAGCAGAAGAGTGGGGACTGGGTCTCCTGACTCCAAATTCAATTAGCATTCTCCTTCCCCATTCTGCCTCTCCTATTTCTGATGCTTCCCTTCGTTCCCATCATAATTCTGCACTCCCATCTCTCCTGTGGGGCTATGGAATGACTTGAGAGGTCCTAGAGCCCTGCACCTTCTTCTAATTACCTGAGATAATTGGTGCCTATCACCCTTGCCTTGGTTATACCACTATCCGGTGCCAAATCATTCTCCAAAATCTAGGAACAGGCCAACCAGCTAGAAATGCTCCAGTCTAAGATAACAAAAAGGGGTTCATACTCTCTGACTAAAGTCAAGAACATCCCATAAGACCCTCCTCTCCTCTCCCCTTGCCCTAGATTGCCTTCCTCTTGAAGAGTTTGGTTCACCATTGAATACCTTAGGCAATAATAGCGGGAGAGGAACAAAGGTATAGAGAATAATTAGGAGAGATAAGAAAGGGAAAGAAGAAAGCAACAAAGATGTTCAGACAGGATAAAAGAGAGTATATTGCATGTTCCCCATTCTGACAAGTTGTTTCTCTAGACAGTTAGGTGGTTGAATAAGTCTATAGTTAGGAAGACCTGAGTTCAAATCTAGATTCAAACACTAGCTGTGTGACCCTGGGCAAGTCACTTAACCTCTGCCTCAGTTTCCTCATCTGTTAAATGAGGATAACAATAGCACTTACCTCCCAGGGTCCTTGTCAGGCTCAGATGAGATAATAATTGTAAAATGCTTAGCACAGTGCCTGGCACATATAAATGTTAGCTATTATTGTTATTATTATTATTCTTTTTATCATCTAGACAACAAAACTCTAGGCCCCTGCTCTGCACCCTTTTGTACCCAACTATGCTTGTGCCAAGGAAGCTCCTGCCCCTTTTCAGTGTCACAAGTAGGCATGGACTCCTTGATGGTCTTTTCATCCCACTTAGTTCAATAAGCCAGGGTTAGAACCCTTGACTGTCCCAGTCTCATTCATCATCCCCTGCCCCCCCACACACACACATAGACCCCATCCTGCATGATCAATTTCAGATGGGAGACATCTTCAAATGGAGAGGATTGCCAAGAAAGGGGGAAGGATACGAACAATACTTTTACAGGGAATGCTTTTTAGAGCCCATGTGTGAAAGGCGCCTACTTTGAGAGTTCACAAACCTTTCCGGCTGGGGAGCTGAGTGAGCATGATCCCCTTCTCAGATCCCCCATTCTGCTAATCTCTGAGCACATAGCATGCCAACTAACATTTCTCCATGGGGAATTCTTCCATTTCTCCCACAAGCCCCCATCAATAACCAGCAAGGGCCCTTTCCTCTGCCAAACTCACCTGCCACAAACTCTTCCTGTGACTCCCCAGGCCACCTTTGAATCTGCAAGTCATAACTCCTCGACCCCCTCGCTCCTGTCCACACACCTAACACTCCATTTCGCTCTGTCCTGAGCTCTACATCACATCACTCCTCTCATCATTGGTGTACCAATGGGAATGCCACTCTGCTCAGTGGTGGCTCCTTCTCCTGTGGAAGAGCCCGTGTTCATGTTGTTTCCTAAACCCTATCCATCAAAGGGTAGTGAGAATGACTCCAAGAAACAACTATGCCCGATCTTCTCCTTCTTCCTCCTCCCTCAAAAACAAGTCAAATTGAGAAAATGTTACCACAAAGAAGTGTTTTTCCCCAATAACATCCTGTAGAAATGTTGCCTTTCCCCTTTGCTATTTCTAGTGCTTTCATACTTGTTGTTCTTGTCCTGGGTTCTTGAAATTACAATTATCATCTGAAGCATGCTGTCCACCTCTTGAAAGAGAGGGGATGGACTCGAGATGCAAAATGAGACATATTTTTTGGACGTGGCCAGTGTGGGAATTTGTTTTGCCTGATTGTGCATATTTGTTATGAGGGTTTTGTTTTATTGGCAGATGGGGAGGTGGGAGGGCAAGAAAATACATGTTTTGTTTGTTGAAAATCTTAAATTTTAAAACAATAGGAAAAGTAAGAGAAAGAAAATAGATTTTTGTTAGATGAAAATAATGAAATTTAAAATGATCATTATTCCGGATACCTAATCCTGAAACTTCCTACCAGTATAAACTAAAAATGAAGGTCTACCACTAACTCGATGAGAAGCATTGAATACTAGGTTCCACTCATTGCATTTGGATGAAACTGATCAGAATCAATGGCTCCCACCCAGTTGATACCATCCTTTAAAGAGACTCCCATTCCAAGAGATACCTGAGGCTACCCGTCATCTCCTTTGTAGAATATGACCAGAACTAAGGATGGGCCAAGTGCCAAGGGACATAGAGTAACTTAAAGTCATTTTCTAGATCCTTCACTTAGGGTATCCAAATCCCCTCATCCACAGAGAGGCCCTAGGCTCCCACCAAACCCAGGAGACCAAACGACCTAGAACTCCATCTTTAAGCCAGCAGTGGAGAACAGAAATGAAGCAAAACATTGTTTAGTCTCATCATAACCAGCTCAAATATAGGTTGCAGGTGTCCATGGTTATTAAACTTTTCCCACCTGCCTAAGACTCTGAGCCCTACTTTTGTCCTTCTCCATTACAGGGGGAAGATGGCTTGCCAGTCCAGGGCTGCTGGAATAAGGTAGGGTTTCCTGATGACCTGCAGTGAATTAGTGGGATGGGTACACTTGGAGATGTCTTCTCAACAGTGAATACACACACTCACTCACTCACTCACACACACACACACACACACACACACACACACACACACACACACACACACATCCCTGGACCCTTCTATAAACATATAAGCAAACCCAGCTCAACAGAAGGGCCACCCATCATTCATTGTGGCCATTCCTTAAGCATTTAGGATTCATTCTTTTTCATCCTTATTGTTATCTCCTGTTTTTACATCACCTTCATTTCCAGATAAATATGTTCTTCTCAAACCTTTCACTCCCCTTTTCACAACCCAGCAAGCCACTTCAAGATATGTTTTAAAAGACACCTCCTTCTTTGGCATTCAGGTAGCTCTAATTCATGGAGTTCTTACACCAATGAGGTTCATCAGTTTAGATTCATGCTATACTTTTTCCCCAAGGAGTTCTGAAAGATACTTATAAATTGGTTATTAATTAATTCTTAATCCTCAGAGTATGAGGTAAGGTCACTTATACCATTCTATCTCTTCCTCACAGTTGCTACTCAAATTGTAATAAGCCTTAGCCCTTGGCAAGTGGATTTGAAGTGGGATTAGAATGAGTAGAGGTGTTCAAATCTTGGATCTGAAAGTGTATGAGCCTGAGTATATTGAGTCAACTTCAGCTTCTCATCTGTAAAATAGGGGTAACAATTCTTACCCCAAAAAATCCCTCTCTGGGCTGTTGTGGTCTGTTTATCGTAAAAAAAAAATGGGAGTCTTTCTGTTTATGAAGTGTTTCCTAACCCATGAATAGAAATCAACTAGTGGATCTTAAAGCTTAGTTAGGTCTATGGGTTCACAGAATTTGGAGTTGGAAGAGACCTTTGAGATCGCCTGGGCAACTCTCTCATTTTCACAGAGGAGGAAATTGAGGTCTAGAATGGTAAACTTCCTTGCCCCCCAGACCACACAGTCAATAAGTAGAACCAGGATTTGAACCCAGACCCTCTGCCTCCAATCCCAATGCTCCTTCCACTGCACCATGCTAATTCTAATTATGGGGTCAGCAGACTCTGCTCCATCCTACTCCATCTAATTCAGAGGCATTCCTAGCAGGAGGAAGGGGTTCTGGGAAGAGGCAACTGGGACAATCCCTGCTTACTGTTCATGAGGAGCCTTTTGCCATCTCTTTACCCCTATACAACAATCCACTCAAGGACATCACAGTCATTGTTCTTCCCACGTCCACCAATGAGCTGATGGCTTCAGACAAAAAATTTTTAATGTAACTTATTTTGATAAAAACCTAAATTGACAACCCAGTCTCCATGATGGCCATGTCAAAGAATAAGAAGAGAGAGTCCTTGTTCCTAGAGATTTCAGAAGCTCATCTTGGTCACCATCATTCCTAAACTGGGTAGGAATATGTCTATTCCAGGCTAATCTCAAGATGCCAACCCTGAGGACACAGAGACAAGGGGTTTAAGGCACAGCTGCTAAACTCTCTTACCTACCCCAAGCAGGAGTAATCAGTGATTCAGCAAATATTCATTAAGCCCCAACTGTGTATAGACTTGGCCCCTGTTCTCAAATCCGTTACAGTCTAGTAGAGGGATATGAAACAAACATAATTATTAATTAATTCAACAAAAAGCATTTATTAAATAGCTGCCCTGAGGGAGGTGTTAGGGATACAAAAATATGTTCTAGACCTTGCTGTCTAAAAGCTTACCTCTTCATTAAAGGAGATGGCAATAATAACTAATTTTGAACAAATAAGAGTCAAGTGTAGTGGGTAGAGAGCTGACCTTAGAGCCAGGGAGATCTGAATTCAAGTCTTGCATCTGCCATATACTGATTTTGTAACCCTGGGTAAGTCATTACACCTCTGAGTGTTTTAGGCACCATGTTTTTGCCTTTCTTTGTATATGCAGCTCTTGGCACATTACCTGGCACATAGTAAGAATTTAATAAATGTTTGTCAACTGACCAACTGACTAGGCATCTCTCTAATACTAAAAGATATAGAGAAAATTCCAGTATCTTTTGGTAGAGCAAGTTCCCTCCCCCAGGAGTTCCCTCTATCATTGGGATCACAGATCTGGTCTGTGTCCCACTCTCTACAGCAAGATAACTACAACACACAATCACCTATGACAAATGCATTTGAGAGGTACAACAATTAACACTGAGTTCCTAGGACTAAGACCTGGGTGGCTGAAAGAAGGTTCCCTGGAAGGGCTGATATTTGAACTGAATTCTAAAAGGAAAGAGAACCCAAGGCAGGTTGTGCCTGGGGCTGTTATCTGCAACATCTTTAGTTGTGCCCACTAAAAGATGGATGGTATAAGGCAAGCATCCACATTGACTTCTGATAGAGGTTCCCGCAGTTACCTCTCATGGCTGGAGAATGGGGTTAACCAGCTTGGTTGGGAATCTCACTAGGATTCAGGGGACACAAATCCATTTCCAGGGGTCAGAAGATCTGTCCTGGTGGAACAACTAAGTGTCCTAAGTCTTAGTTAGAGTCACAAGAACATGAATTATGTCCAGAGCTTTGTATGGAGACAGAGTGGGGCAATCAAAGGATATTAAGGATCCTGGGAGTCCTGACTCTAGGGAAGCCTGGAGTCTAACAAGAAATCAATCCTAAGTCTTCTTCCCATCCTAAAATGGGATCCCAGACTTACCCATATTTGAAATAAGCCAAGGACTGACATTGAAACTAACCTGCATCTATGTTTTCTCTTGCAGTGATGGCCCTAACCTTGGATTGGCCTGTGTGTGTGTTTGTACATAGGATATTTATTTTTATACAGTTTTCTCTTTTTGGAAATGCCAGACGTTATGATGCATCTTTTACAGATTATCCCCCACCAAAAAAAGCACCCTGCATTTTTGTACAGAAATTATTGAACATTCCATCCCCCTTCCTGTCTCCAAGATTTTTTTTGGTATAATTCTTTGTCCATGATGCACGTTTTGTTTGTGAGCACAGCTTCAACGTTTGCATGATATTTGTGCACCCTCGTTAATTAACTGTTGGAGTTTTAATAAATTATTGCATTATCGTGCCAAAGGGAGCTGTCCAGCACCAAAGTGCTGGCTGGTTCATGAGTGAGTCCAGAGAAATAATATGAAGGTCAATGGTATTTGCCAAGCTAGGAAAGCCTGAGAATATTTTAAACGTGTGGATTTTTCATTATTAAAAATGGAACATGATAACTTCTGATCCTTTTTGGTCATTAAACATATCAAGAGGCCTGTTTTAGAAATATATTTTTAAAAATAGCACACCAACATATCTCTGTGATCTGAAGTGCTATTGCTTTTGTCAACAAATCAAAATCAACAACCATGTTTTAAGCAACTTTTGTGTTCAGAGAACACTTCTAGGCACTGTAGAAGATAGAAGATTTCAATATAATATAGTTCAATGAAGCTTATAGTCTAATTGAAGGATATAACACAAAACAATAAAAACACACTATTAAACATGACAAGTACAATAGAAGAAACTGGTCTATGTGAAGTCTGAAGGAGAAAGGTCAATACCAACTGGGCATCGGGCTCTAAAGAATAAGTAAGAATCATCAGATGAAAAAGAGAGAAAGAGAGAGAGAGAAAAGACATTCCAGGAAGAGAACAATTTTCAAATATATAGTTCAGATGGAAATATAGTACTGAGGTATTTTCTAAGGGACCTATTCTAATGAATAGATAAGCATAATCCATGAGCAATGTGTCAATCAATTGTTAAGTGGGCCAGCCAACTCCTGCTTTGAAATTCCCATGGGTGTAATGTGTATGTATGTATGTGTGTGTGTGAGTGTGCATTTGTGCTTATTTAACCAAAACCTCCAGAGGTCCAGTGGTTGCTACTGTTTAAATGATGGATAAAAGTGTGGTCAGGAATCATAAGCTTATAGAATGTCTGAGCTGGAAGGATTTGCTCCTTCCTCATTCTTCTTGATCTCTCTATAGCTTTGCACACTGTGGCTCACCCTCTTCTCCTGGATTCTCCCTCCTCTCTAGGTTTTCCTCTCTCCTGACTCTTCTCCTATCTGTCCAACTATTCCTTCTCAGGCTCCTTTGCTGGATGGTCATGTCCATTAACTCTGGGGGTCCACCCAACCCTCTCTCCTAGGTCTTCACTTTTCCCTCCATACTACCATACTTGGTGGTCTCATCTGTTCCTTCCTGTTGAGTCTAATCATCAGCTCCATGCAGATGATTCCCAGATCTAGATATCCAATCCTAACCTCTCCATTGAGCTGCAGTCTTTCATCCCTTACTGCCTCCTGGGTATCTTAAACAACATGTCCAAAACAGAACTAATTATCCTTTTTTCCCAAACCCTCTCTTACTCTGAATTTCCCTATTGCTTTTGTGGGCACCACCTCTCCCAGGCTCACAACCTTGGCATTATCCCCAACTCCACACTTGCATTTCTCCTACATGCCCAATCTGTTGCCAAGTCTTGTCAGTTCTACCTTTGCCACATGTCTTGTGTAAATCCTCTTCTCTCTATTCACATGGCTGCTGTTCTGGTGTGGGTCTTCATCATCTCATCCCTGAACACTGATCTCTCTAGCTCAAGTCTCTTCTCATCCTCCACTCATCTGCTAATGTGATCTTTCCAAAGTGCAAGTCTGACCATGTCACCCTCCTTCCATTCTATAAACTCAAATGACTCCATGTTACCAGGATCAAATGGAAAATCCTATGTGTGGCATTTAAAGACCTTCCCCACCTTCCGTCTTCTTTCAATTTTCTTACACTTTACTCTGTCCCATGTTCTAAGATGCAAACACACTGGGACACTAGCTGTGCTTCAAAAATGACACTTCATCACATGATTTGTATTTTCATCGGCTTTTCTCCATGTCTGGAATGCTCTCCCTTATCGTCTCTGCTTCCTGACTTTCATAACTTACTTCGAGACTCAGCTCAAACCTTCTGTCCTGCTTCCTCCCTACCCATTGCTAATACCTGTGATTATCTTTTACTTATGCTCTGTATATCTTTTATGTACGTTTTTTATATTGTCTCCCCCATTAGTATGAAAGCTCCTTAACGGCAGGGAGCCTTGGGTTTTGTCTTTATTTATATAACCAGCAATTAACACAGCTTCTGGCACATAGTAATGTCTTAATGAAGGCTTGTCAACTGACTGAATGACTGGAAGGGACCTTGGAACACATATCATAGAATGTAAGAGTTGAGAGAGACCTGAGAGCCCAAAATGTTAGAGCCAAAAAGAACCTCAGATAGCAACTAGTCCACCCCGTCATTTTATGTGGAAAATTACAAGCTTAAGTAAAGACTTACCTTTTTCAACCATTTCAATCCATGCTATTTCCTGTGAATGCCTGAGATTCTGGCAATAGGGCCCATTTACTAGAATCTGAGGCATCTAGGTGATTCAGGCTTAGAGTGTTCGATGTGGAGTCAGGAAGAACTAAGTTCAAATTGTGCCTTGACATTTGTTAGCCCTGGGATCCTGGGCAGCTAGGTAGTGCAATGGAATCTAAAGTCAGGAAGACTTGTGTTCAAATTTGGCCTCAGACACATTCTCTTGCATGGTCCTGAACCTTTGTCTGCTTCAGTTCCCCCAACTATTAAATGAGGGTGATAATAGCACTTACCTCACAGAGTTATTTTTAGAATCAAATGAGATATTTATAAAGCACTTAGCATAGTATCTGGCACATAATAGGCTCCATATAAATGCTTATTTCCTTTCCCCCCCCCCCCTTTCCCTTCTAGGAATTTGGAAACTGTTTGGAGGATGAATTAGAGAGAGGGGAACCAGTGGAAAGATCAATTAAGAGCTATTACTACGGCCTGGGAAAGCTGTGATAAAGGTCTGCATTAGGATGAGAGCTCAACGAATGGAGGGAAGGGGGTGGATATGAGAGCTGTGCAAGTCAAATCAATAAGACTTGTCAATGGAATGAATGGAGGAGGTATGGAAGAGTGAAGACTTCAGCCTGATCCCTGGGTTCTAACCCTGGGTGACCAGAAGAATGGCAGTGCTCCCAACATCTTCCTCAGTTCAAATCTGGCCCCTGACACTTACTAGCTGTGTGACCCTGGGCAAATCACTTCACCCTGTTTGCCTCCATTTCCTCATCTGTAAAATGAGTTGGAGAAGGAAATGGCAAACTAGGCTAGTATCTCTGCCAAGAAAACCCCAAATAAAGTCATGCAACTGAAACGACCGAATAACAAGGTATAGGGACAGTAGCTCAAATCAATAATAGCAAGATTAAGGGACTTTAACTGAGTTCTGGTTACCTGAAGATTAAACAGAAAGCCATTGGTGAGAATCTTCCTCAAAGATGCAGGTTTGATTTGCTGCCTCAGTAAGCATAGCATGGCAGCCATGGTTGAATCTGCCTTAGATGAATGAGGTTCTTTACAGGGCCACACAGTCGTTTTCTGACTAGCTGTGGCAAAGCTCTCTGTAAACCATTCGAGACAGCTTAAGCCATTGTTATGATTATTGTCCAGAACTATAGATGGAGACAAAGGAGAAGGAGCCTGGGGATGGACGTTGAACAACTCCACAATAGACTCTGGGAGTTGTTTCGTTTTTAAAATAAAATTCCTAGTATCAGTTGATTTTCTTAGGACTTGCTTTTCTTCTAAAAAAAGCATTGACAATGGGAGGGGGAACAAGCAGCTGACTAATTTAGGATTTTCATTTCTTGGATTCCAATTTCTCAATGACTACATGTATGTTTTATATATATATGTATGTATGTATGTATGTATATACACAGATGATGCTTGAATATATACAGACACATCTAGGCATCTTTACATGTAGAAGCAACATTGAGTGGACTTGTAGCCCAGAGATTAGGGTCCAAGCCCCAGATTTTTTCTGACCTTGGATTCTTCTCCATTCCAGGCCTTGGATTTCTCACATTTATAAATGAGGGGGTTTGAACTAGACCCAAGATTTTTTACGTTTTTTCTGCCCTGGACTCCATTCTCAGTCTAGGGATGCCTCTGGATCCCTTCTGAGAATCATGTTGTTAGAGGAATAAAAGAAAATACATAGGATTACAAAGGAAACAAACTATATTGAAATGTAATCAGTCAAAAAAATACAAGAAATTCTGAACCCCTTGCAATCTATCCATGGACCCTTTGGGAACAGGGAGAGATGTGTGGACCCCAGGTTACTAGGGGTTACTCCTAGGCTAGATAAAATGTCCAACTCTAATGGGATTCGCTGTGGGAAGGATGTGAGGGAGATACCAGCAGCCCCTTCATTTTACAAGAAAAGGAAATAGGTCTAGAAAGGCTGTTGTTGCTGTTGCTGTCCTTTGTTCTTAACAAGAACCAAAATGACATCATTATGTTAGAGTCAAGTTTCAATGTGTCTGACTGTGGCTGATCAGACCAATATGAGCTCCCAGAATGCTCTACCACAGGTCAGGCACAAATAGTCCATGTGAACACTTGGGGTGGATTCTCTAAATTTGTGCTTCTCACATTTCTTTTGAGCTACTTCAATTCTGCCTTACTCATAGATCACAGTACCTTCTCTGATGTGGGCATGCCATGCTAAGCCGTCCTGTGCCAGTGTCTCCCATGTCACACAATCAAATCCAAAGTTCTTAAGAGAGACCTTGAGAGTGTCCTTGTATTGCTTTTTCTGACCTCCATGTGAGTGTTTACCTTGTGTGAGTTATCCATAAAATTCTCTTTTTGCAAGTGTACATTTGGCATTCGAACAATGTGGCCAGTTCATCAGAATTGTACTAGAAAGGGTAATCACACATAAGTCAGTTGCAGAGCCAGGATTTCAACCTGGAACACCTGACTTCCAGGCCATCCTGCTTCTACTACATCAGTCTAACACTCATGTTACAGGTTATTCTGCATAAACACACAATTGTGTATTTTTTTTATATGTGTGTGTACTTGTGTTGTCTGGCCACATTGTCCTGAATAGAATGTGTATTTGTATTTGGGCAGCTCCAAAGCTCATCTATTGTCAGCCCTTCTACCCATGTCCACGCTGGCCGGCTTGTGCTTTGACAATTCCTGATTGCAGGCTCCAGACCCCTTGGGAACTTTCAATCGTAACCTCCCTTCAGGACACAATGACAGCATCATGCTGATTCTGGCCTGCAGCTGCACAGTTTAATAAGCAGCCTTGAGCTCTCTGTGAAGAGGAGAAATCTAACCTTTTCTCTGTGTGTGGGAGGGCAGATGGGAAGATAAACTCTCACTGCAAATGAGGACCAGCTTTGACTTAGGAGAGCGGCTGGCACACAGACTCCCTTGAATGCTCAGGAGGGTGAGCTCAGAAGGAAAGAGACTGGGTTCTATTCAATTTGTGGGCCACTTGGGATGGGGAAGGAGAAGAGAGCAGCAAAGAGCAACAATCACAGAAAGTCCAGAACTTGACGCTGTCCCAGTGGGATTCCCAAGAGCCCAAAAAGGTCTATGCTCCTTCTGGGCTGTGTAGACTTGAGCGCTAACTCAGGCCCATAGGGTTATCTGAGAAAAAAGTAAAAAATGTGGAGCTCCAGCTGCGTGGTCAATTTGGCCAAACATCTGGAGATTTGGAAACATTCTGAGGATTAACTCGATTCATCACTTTTCATCTGGATCAGACACTCAATAAGTATTCTCTCAGCAACTCCTGTGTGTCAGCCACTCCATCAAGAACTATTCATTATGTACTTATTATATTCCAGGCACTAGGCTAAGCACTGGTAATACAAAACCAGAACAAAAACATGGTTCCTGACCTCAAAGGGCTTACATTCTAATGGAGGGGGACAATATGCAAATAGCATTATTTATTTATTTATTATGCAAATTGTCCATGCAAGATAGATAGTATGAATTGGAGGTCAGCTCAGAGTGGGAATTTGGAATTACAGAACAGCTGAGACCGGAAAGAAGTCAGGAAAGCTTAGAGAATCTTCAAGGAGAGCAGTCCAGGCATGGGCAACAGCTCCTACAATTGCATGGAGTCAGGAAATGTAATGTCATGTGTGAGTAACAACTAAGAGTAAAGTGATAAGCTAAGACTCAGAGCTGGAAGAGACCACTCTAGTCCAAACCTCTCATTTTGCAGATGAGGAAACTGAGACCCATGAGGGTAAGTGACTTACCCAAGGTCATATCAGTAGCAAGTAGCAGAGCACATAATTATACTCCACTTCTTGGCACTAAATTTAGCATTCTTGCTACCTCCATAAGGGGAAAAAATGATTTCTGTACTGAAGGAATTCTCAGTCTAGCCAGGAATGCAAAACAATCACTGATCAAATAATTTTAATGCTATAAAAAAATCTATAGAACAGGATATCCCTCTGCACCATCTCTAACAAGTGGTCATCAGTCCTCTGCCTAAAGACCCCCACTGATGGGAAACTGTAACAACAAGTAGGCTTGATCTGGCTCTTTAAGATTTGCTGAGGCCCGTTAAAGACCTTAGCATAAAAAGGCCAGGGTCTGCCACTGCATCCAGGGCCACCTTCAGTCATCTGATCTGTATCTTACAACTGGATGCAGAGAGTGAGGCTGGTGACTTTGCACAGCCCTCCCTCACTTAGCTGAAATTCAGTTGAAGTCGTGGCATCACCTCCCTTTGAGAGGTTTTCTTTGAGAACTAAGGATATATAACAGCAGCAAGGTTTGCAGAGCATTTTACATGTTAATTCACTTGACCCTCCCAACAACTATTGTTATCCCCATTTTACAGATGAGGAAACTGAGGACTGAGAGATGTTAAGTGACCTGCCTAGGATCACACAGCTAATATGTGTCTGGCAGGATTTGAACTCAGGCTTTCCTGACAATGAGTTCAGCACTCTCCACTGACCTACCTGCCTGCCTCTAAAACAGTCCCTTCCCCTTTGGAAGAAACATACAGAAAACAATCCTTAGACTGAATCTAATCAAGGAACTTGAACACAATCACTCATTAGATTGATGATGCAGATGGTAAGAACTAGAAAAGACTTCAGGAGTCATCTGGTGCAGCCCCTCTTTTAGGGGATAGTGGAGGGAAATGTCTTGGCCAAGGATGCATGAATAGTGATCAGAAGAGACCCCCCCCAAATCTTCTGATTCTAATCTACATCTGATTCTAAATCCTGTTCAGAAAAAGGAGAGATCCCTAAGTAGCTAGTGAAGGGGCTTTCTGGCAGAGAATGGACCGAGCTTTCCCAGGGCCATCATCTCAGGCAGGTGGCACCATCTCTCTGCAAGCTGAGGAGAATGCATTACCTTTGTACTGTACGTGCCCAGGGAGCAAATGTGACTGCCCTGCCTTTTCTGACAAGATGCTTTTTTGAGCTCTGCTCTCCTCATATGAATGCCCTCCCATCTCAAGGGAACCAGCTGCCTCAGTGCCACCTTAATTACCAAGGATAGAGGACCACCTGGCTTGACAAACTGTCCTAGAAAAAAGCCACCTTGTGTGTGACAGGAAAACAGGGCTTGAATTTCTAAATGTGCTGATCAGCTCTGGGAAAGGTCACAGAAATTGTGATTCTCTTCCAGCCTTAGCACCATGCCTAGAGTGCCTTTTGCTCCAATCTTTGTAGGAATAGATGCCTCCCCAGGTCCTTGTGGATGACCTCTCACAAAGAGCCCATTACTCTCTCTTTGGCACTGATCTCACACAATAGGATGGGCTGGGGGAATCTCTCTTCATTTTGGCTCCATAAACAGGAATGCTCAAGGCTGTAATTAGATACCAGACACTGACAAGTTCCTGGGAGATTTATAGATGTCTGTGTTTTCTATTCATCCTTCCACCCTATCCTTCCTCCCCAATAGATGACATTATTGTTTGTCTAGGACAATATTTTGTATGGATTTCAGATTCCCCCCCCAAAAAATAATAATGTATGTAGCAGGGTGTGTTTGCTTCTTAACCTTAGATAACAAAGCCAGGCATGGGTTTTCATGGTGATGGGGTATGAGCATGAGAGTATCCCATGAGGCTTGTTTCTCACACCATCTTCTGAGCTGATGAATTTGTAGGAGAGAAATCAATATAGGCTCAGCCATCTGGCACCCAGGAGAGAGTTCCCAAAAGCCCTTGGAGCACAGCAGGATGGCAAGAGACAGATATTCACGATGCAACAGAAGGAAAGGGAAATCAAGGGGTACATTTCCCTGCACTTCCAAACTAAAGCCTTTCCATTGACAGAACAGAAACGCACTCACCCTCCCCCCCCAAAGAAAAGATGCAGGTTCAATCTATTTGATGCAAATCCAATATACAAGTCCACAGAAGATAAATTAGTGTAATCGCTTTTCCAGAGGATGGCTTTCAAAACTGACCCTTCTTTTGATGCGCATTTAAAATGAGACAGAAAAGATTTGGTGAGGTGGAAAGAGTATTGGACTAATAATCACAAAATCTCTGCTAGAGACCCAGATCTGACCATTACCAGCTGTGTGTGTGACCTTTTGGGGGCCTCAGAGATCATATGTATTCAATCTATACAGCAGTTTCCTTCTCTGTAAAATAATGGTATGAAACAAGGTAATTTCAGGTTCCTCTGACCTCTAACATTTGAAGACTCAGAGATTTCATCTGCGGAGATGGAATTTTCCTACAATTTTTCAGAAGCATGTAAGTCATGTGAAGAAAGACTCATCTATATGTGCTTCTTGGTATAATTAATTGTCCTCATTCCTACTTCTCCAGAATCACTGAAACTCAAAGTCATAAGGGACCTAAAGGGCTACTTAGTCCCAACCTAAAAATATGTTTTAAGAAATTCATTCCACAATAGACCTAACAACTAGTCACCTAGACTTTGCTCAAAGATATCAAAGGAAGGGAATCTGTTCTTCTCCCCCCCCCACCCCCCCCAAGGCAGCCCATACAATTTTTGGAGAGCTCTGTTTGGAAGCTGACGTTTGCTCCGAGTTCTGCTCTCTGCAATAAAACCAACAAGTCAAATCCCTCTTCTCTGTGATATCTAAGCTCTCAAATACTTGAAGACATGTCTTCCCTTTGTCTTCTCTTCTCCAGGCTTGGTGAGATTTTTATTCAGTCATTTCAGTCCTGTCTGACTCTTCATGACCCCACTTGGGATTTTCTTGGCAAAGATACTGGAGTGGTTTGCTGTTTCCTTCTCTAGCTCATTTTACAGATGAGAAAACTAAGGCAAACAGGGTTAAGTGACTTGCCCAGGCTCAACTGGAAGTGTCTGAGGTCGACTTGAACTCAGGTCTTCCTGACTCCAGGCCCTGAGCTCTAACCCCTGTGCCACCTAGCTGCCCTGCCAAACATCCCCATTTCATTCATTGGACTTTCATGTTTCATGAACTCAAGGCCTCTCATCATCCTAGTTTCCCTAGCCTGCATAATCTCCAGCTTGTCAGTGTCCTCACTAAAATGTGGCATCCAGAACTGAACCCCAGATTCCAGATGTGTTCTGAACAGGACAGATGCAAGACGATCGCCTCCTTATTCCCAGATGCCACACACCCCATAAATAAGATCCTATTCACTTTCTCAGTCACCTACATCTCTTTCCATATGACCTACTGTCTTGGATGAGCAAGGCTTTTTGGCAGAACCTCAAACTACTGACCCTCTATGTCATTACAATCCTGATGCAACTGATTTTTTGAACCCAGGAGTAAAACTTTACATTGATCCCAATGACATTTCCTCCTCTTCCATTCAAACCGGAGTTCCAACCTGTCATACTCTTCAGGAGTCTGACTCAGTCATCTAATGTGTGAGCTATCCACCTTCTCCTCCCCCAAACTTTGTGTCATCTGCAGATTTAATAAGTATGCCAGCTCTACCTACCCAAATCCCCAGAAAAATATTAAACACAGAGCCAAAAATTGATCCCTAGGGCCTTCCACTAGCAAACCCTTGCATTAATGATTACTTTTTGTGTCAGCTTACTCAACCAATTTCCAATTCACCTAATTATACTCTCATCTGGATCACCTCTATCCATCTTTTCCACAAGAATATAGCTAGGACCCAATAATGAATTCCCTGAAGAGGTCACATGTCTCCAATTCCCGCTATTTGAAGTTATAATTATGTAAAATATGGTAATTGGTTCCAGCAAATGGAAATATGCTGTGTGATTTTGAATAATGCCACAAATTCGAGGGATTCATTGTCTACGTTGATCGGTACTTAACTGTAGCCTAAAAGACCAGGAGGTGTTTTCCTTTGCTTAGTTGGATTCTATCTACAGAATTCCCCTGATCTGCCAGCCTGGTAACCCTGTGAAAAGGAAAAACAATGACTCCCTCGTGGGCCAGGCTACTTTTTTTTTAGTCGTCACTTTCTTTTCTGGATGTTTGATCACTATCCCCTTGGTAGTGCATTCTTGAATTTTGCCAAAAATCAGTCAAGTCACTGGCCAAAGGTCTGCAATTTATATTCTTGTCCCTGTTAAAAAAAAAAACCAAGACATTTGTCTCCATCCCAGCAGATCCTCTTCTCTCCATGTTCCATGATCTTTTGAAGATCATTGACAGCAATCCCATCTGTCAGAGGAAAGAAGGAAGTGTTCTCTTACTGGATTTTTATTTGTCTTGGCTGTCAACTCCTTATTAGCTGAATTTATTCTGTTCTTTCCTATCCAAAATTTGTTCTCCTTGACAGAGAAGACAAAGGCAAATTATGAATTAAATGACTCCACCTTCTTTCTCTGTCAATTATCTTCATCCTATCCACCCCTCTCAGTGGTACTCTCCCTTCTTTGATCATTCTGTCTTCCTTAACACAGCTTTAAAAAATGTGTTTGTTCTTAGCTTTCCTTACCTGCCCCAATTCATTCTGAGCCTCAGTCCTCCTGATATTATTCTTATAGAACCTAGTTACACTTTTGTGCTCAATCTGTTACCTCTCCTTTCATCCATCTAATGTGCTCAGCTTTGAAAATCTAAGTAGGTTGGTGAGTTCCTTGTGTCTCTATATAGTTCTCTTTAGACAACTACTGCTTGTCCTCTCCTGAGAATTACTGCTCACTGTATCTTCAGAATTCTATTCCTAAGAGATTCCCATCTCTCCTGGTCTGACTTTATTCAGAATTTCAATCCAAGGAACCCTACTTACCCTTGCTCTCTCTTTTTCTATATCAATTGTCTCTCGTTTGTCTATATGTCTGTCTCTTATCTCCTCACTTCCTCTCTATCTCTGTCCCTCTCTCATACACACACACCCACACACACACACCACTTCAAAAGCAAATTATGTATGATATAGACAGGAAATTATATAGGATTCCAAAGATAAGCGTGATCTCGGCGGGGGGGGGGAAGGGGATGGTCAGGGAAGGCTGCCTGGAGGAGGGAGGATTTGTACTTAGGCTAGAGCTATGTCTGAGAATGAGTGGATGGGTAGAGAGGAGGGCAAAGTCTCTATAGCCTCACCTGTTTTCAACTAAAAAGATCCTCCACTGGTTTGTGGCTGGTTGGATGAGCATCACCTGTAAAAGCCCTGCATCCAAGAAGCCAGGACACTGGGAGTCTGGGAAGGTAGGAACAGGGTCAGTCAGTCTACTAGGACAGGTTCTTCCCTTCAGGGGAATGTGTTTACAAAGCAGTTTCTGAGTGTTGCTTATTGTCAATGTAGCTCATTTTCAAACCTAATCATTTCTGTACCATCTCAAGGGCCAGACTCCCTGGCTGATTGCCAAGAAGTGAAGCAGGCCAGTGACAATGCCTTGGGGAAGATGCTTGAAGGGAGAACACAGACCTTCCCTTCAAAGGAAAGACCCAACAGTCCAGTATTGCCCCCCCCACCAAGAATTTGTCTTGGTTGGGGGAGCAGGGCATGACTTCAGGAAGAGGCTGGTATCAGCACTTGTTGGCTTGGAAGTTTGGGGTTTCTTTCTCCCTTTGTGCCTCCATCATTAAGTCAGAAGGACTGGAAATGGAAGATGACCCTCACCATCTTGGGAGTCTCAGATCCTTAACTCCATAACACTTTCATCTGACTCTCTGGAAGCCAAAGTCCGTGTTCTATGGTCCCTGTGCAGTGGTAAGTGCTAGGGTTCCTAAGCCCTCCTGCAGAATGGCCCTTCCTTGGACAACGCAATCTCATAC
>CM053582.1:553808294-553827711 GCA_028627135.1 Pseudochirops cupreus | reverse complement strand
TCTCCCTTTCTCTCTCTCTCCCTCTCTCTCTCTCTCCCTCTCTCTCTCTCTCCCTCTTGTTCTTTTATTTGTAAGAACTTTGTGTCAAATATCTGAGCAGAACTGCAGGCAGTATGCCTTTTTATGAAACAAAACCAATGAAACTGTATACATAGTTTGGAAATGTTACATTTTGTTTTTGTTGTTAATATTTTGATTGATTTTGAGACAGGAGATATATTTATATATTTTGTTGCATTTTATTGCCAATAGTATTTTTTTTGTACATAATATGTTAAATGAGCATTTCAGGATTGAGTCCTGTTTCCTGAGCATAATGAAGAGATTCTCTTGGAATATGGCCATCACAGCTCCTCCTCATCCCATATCTTTCCTGGATTCATTCTTGTTCACACTCCCCACCATGGCCTCCATCCCCTGTTGTCTTCAATGAACACAGAAAAATCCAGTACAATGGAAAAGCATTTGAGTATCCAGAGACTGGCCTTCCTATTCTACAGTTTCACACCTGAAGGAGACAAAGCCCCAACAGGGCAGCAACCACAGTGACCATCACTCCTTTAAGGTTAGGAAATGGGAAGGCTGCAGACATTTGCCATTTTACGCTGTTTTACCAAACACCTCTCAAACAGCTCTAGACTCTCAGAACTGGAAGAGGCCCCAGAGGTCACCAAGTCCAACCTATCTCTGAACAGGAATCCCTTTGACAACATTCTCAATGACTGGTCAACAATAGGAGACCTCCAATGATGGAGAACTTCCTACCTCCTAAAACAGCCCATTCCACTTTGGAACAGCTCATGGCTTGAGACATTTTCCCCTAGGTCAAGCAAAAGTCTGTCCCTCAGCAATGGCTATCTATTGGCCCTCTTCCTGCCCTTTGGGGTCAAGCAGAGGAAGTCTGATCCCTCTTCTATATGGCAGCCCTGCAAAGACCTCTGGATATTCTGGTTATGATGATGAAGATGGCTTCCTTGTGGCATCTCACTTGGTCTAGCATACAGACCCTTCACATACACACTGGTGCTTTTATCTCTGTCACTCCAGATTCATTTTGTTCCTTTTCACCTTATTTTTCCATTTCCTTTATCATCATTTATTTGCTCTTTTCTTTGTTTATTTTCTCTTTTTGTTTATATATCTTCCCCCTCATTTTTTGTTACTTCACTCCCCTCCTCAACCTAGACCCTGGTCTTCTCTCCCTTTATCTCTATCACTGTGTCCTCCATCCCCAACCCTTGAACCCTGAGCCCCCCTGGGTTCCTTGGTAAGCATCCTTGCTGCCTCCTTATAGAAACCCATTCCCATGTAGACTCAAGTCCCCACTCTTGCAAACTGGCAGGACAGCTTTGTTTTCCTATTGGACGTGCCTGGTATTTTTCACAAACACATTGAAACAGAGTTTTTCAACAGATGTACATTTATTATATTGTGCTTCCATAAGCTTCTTAAATATTTACTTCTTTTTTTAAGTTTCTACCCAAAATCTTCCAAGTCATTGTTTCCATGACCTATCAGTGAAAAAAAAGACTTTTCTTTCATGGTGATAGGAAGTCTCTAGGTTTTTTCCATCAGATTTTAAAGTTTGTGCATCATATATCATTTCACATTCTAGACCTGAGATATGCTCTGGGCATCTCTCCATAACATAGTTGAAAGAGTACTGGATTCAAGAGTCAAGAGACCATGGTTTTAATGCACACTCACTGGATGACCTTAACTTCATCAGCCTTGGACTCAATGTCTTCCATTGTAGAAGGAAAGAGTCACATGACCTCTAAGATCTCTTCTAACTCTGTGTCAAATGAAGAAACAAAAGCTCAAGGAAGATGCCTTGCTCAGATCCTCCAGCTAGTCAATAGCACAGTGAGGACACAAACCTGAGTCTCCCCCATCCAAGGTTTAGTGTTCTCTCCACATGATCAAAAAAATGATCAGGGTTACCAGGAGTTCTCACTCACTCCCTTATGGGAATCTCTAAGTCAGGTCTCAATATTAATGCAAAGTGTGAGCCTTTCTGACACCTTATTGTACTATCCACTACTCTTCACAATATCTCATTATCCAAAGGCCAGTGATATATAGATTCTACCTCCTGAGCCACATAAAACAGAAGTCTGTCTCTTCCAGACTTCAGAAATCAGTGTTGGAATATTCCAATTATTATTATTTGGTATTAATTAGCATTAATGTTATATAGATGTCAAGTGGTGCTTCAGGCTGTGGGTGATTGCCAATGTGGCTCTAGGATCACAGAGCTGCAAAAACCCTCCTCAAAGGCCTCTGCCTTAGATGCAAGTACATAATCTTTTATCATCACTCATCAGGGATATTTTGTATGTTATTTTAATAGGAAGGTACCACCAAGAGAAAGGAGGCACCATTTTCTTTCTCATGCACTTTTCTTTTTCCCAAGTGACTTTCTCAATGTGTCCAACCAGTCCAGTGAAGGAGAATTCTTTATAGAAGTAATGGTGTTTTATGTGTCCAGTTTCCTCACCTCTTCCATTTTAGTTTTTTTTTTGTCATTTGGGTATATAATATTTCAGTGTATGTGAGTGTGTTTCCTTGATGAATTATGAAAACTCTGCTGCCAATAGGAATTTCTTTTCCTCCATCTCTCAGAAACAATAGCCAGGTTCTCAGACAGTTAAACTTTCATGTGCTGTTTGTGTTTGTCATGTTGCCATTTAATTCTTGTTCCCTTGGATGAATCTTGACATTTTAAGTGCTGCGACTTTTTTTAACCACTGTTATAGTCATTTTTCTTATTGCTACTATTACTTTTCTTATGTTTTTCCTTGATTCTGATTACTTTTTTGATCATTATTGCTGTTGCCCTGAGTTCCTTTTGACTCACTCTGATGTTTTAAAAAATTATCTTACTTAATATTTGGAAGAAATAGGAGAACATTGTGAGCCATGAGCTTTTACATATACGTATGTTTATATACACACAGATATTTTTGTTTGAATCTGTGACTGTATATGTATGTATGTACTTGAAATTACGGCTTTACACATATGTATGTGGGAATGTCTGTGTGTATATTCATACACATGTACATATGTAAATATGTATATACATAAATTTTGCTTCTTACGTCCATTATTTATCTGTGCAGGCTCTGTGTCCACCCATCCAGATTGCAATATAAACAGTTTAAGGAGTTGCTAAAGACAAAAAAATCCATCCCCTTGTATCCAACCTTTGTGTCATGGGTCCTTCTAAACAAGCTGGTCCTCAGATAACACCCAGCTGGCACATGAAACCTTCCCAGGCAGGTAGACTTTCTCAGAGTTCATGTTCCACAAACTCACTCTGCAGATCCCAGGCTCACCTCCATTTTGTGATGAAGCATTGGAGGAGAACGTTAGTGAACAAGAAGCCTGTACAATATATGAATAAATAGCTATAGATAGGTATTAAGTCTATTAGGTTTTTAATGTTTCCTGAATGGTTTTCATTCACATCATAAGCTGCTGCTGCTGTAAAATATTTCTCTCTCTCTCTCTCTGTCTCTCTCTCTCTGTCTCTTTCAGCACTTTATAACCCCAGTTTCAGACTTTACTGTTGGTCATCCTGTTTTTCAGGATCTATGTGTACACCAGAAAAGTAGGTTCTTTATCTGAGTCTTCCTGTCCTGACTTTTCCAAGCTGAAGCAGTAGATGCCCTGAAGGACCACAAGGGGCTAGGTGGCTTAGCTTCCCCCCAAACCCATCCACCTCTTTTTTGACCAGATTGGTGTTGGATGCACTTTGGTTGCTCCAGAGCAGGGTCCTTCATTTTTTCTTGTATCCTGGACCCTTTGGGAAGTGTCTGATGAAACCTGTAGACCCCTTCTCAGAATAACATTTAAAAGCATTAAACATTAACCTCAACAACATTTAAATGCATTAAACTTTAACATTAAATTACATTTACTTTAAATGCAATAAAACAAAACACATGGGATTAAGAAGGACATCAAGTATACTGAAATACAGTTATGAAAATTAAAAAAAATATTCACAGACCCCATGTTAAGATCTCCAGTTCTGGAACAGGGGATCCAGTCAGGGTAACAGAGAACATTACAGAGAATGGACATCATTGGCTGCATGGCCAGCTCCATTTCCCTCTTTGAAATTTCTTGCCAAGGGCTTTGGTCCTTGACTCAGAAAAGGATGTATATAATCCTAGCTGAGACCTGCCAATGGCAAGACAAGCCTGGCTATCCAATGAAGAGTCTTCATTAAGCACCAGTGAACCATGGAGATCAGAAACCACCCTTTCCCAGCACATTTTGGCCAAAGTTAAAGGAAGGCACCATGGCATAATGCAAAGAAATCTGCAACAAGAGGAGGAGACCTGAAATCCAGTCTGACTTCAGGCACTAATTAGTCCTATGATTCTGGGAAAGCCATCAGTTCTCTAGACTTCCAATTTCTTTTGTCTGAGAAAAGGGCATTGCACTACCTAATGGAGAGGGTACGTCAGGGGAGCATAGAACTGAGGACAGACTGCTTTGAAGGTAGAGGACTCAGGATGCTTTGCCTCAAGCTTCCTCTGTGGCCTGGAGCAAGTTAGTTACTTTACCTTAATTGTAAAATGAGGAAGTTGGGCTACAGGTTCTCCAAGGCTCCTTCCAATTATAAATCTGTGGGAAGCCTCTTCCAATTCTCAGGTTCTCTCGATTCCCTGCCAAAGCATACTGAATTTGCCCTGAAACCAACTCCATGACCCCTGATCAAAGGGGTCCAGCTCCTCTCTGAGATCAATGTTCCCTGAGCTAGTCTAACCCCTCATTTTACAGGTGATGTATCTGAGGCTCAGAGGGGGAAAGGACTAGTTCCCCAGCTAGGAAATGGAAGAGTCAGGACATGAACCCAGGTTCTTGACCTGCTCTAAGGTCTCCAGGGCTCTTTACACTATAGCTTTCAATGTTATTACTGTGTACACATGGAGAGTCTAATGCTTAAAACTGACTACATAATGGCCATTTCACTGGGGGTGGGGTGGGGGTGGGTAAGAGAGAAAAACAATGGTAGCATTGCTAAAAACCCATAACCCTCTTGGGCTATATACAAGAGTGTGCTGGAGTCAGTTTATACCATTTCAGGAACTGATTGTTAAAATTTTCAGTGTGCACTTGTCCCCTGAAACTCAGCACACACTGTAAATAAGGGCTTGAGTTTACTGTTTTGTTAATTGTTTAGACTTAAGATGTTAATGATTCAGATTAAACTTAATAGACTGTCCTGTGTACATTTTTTTTAAAATTTTGCAAGGAACCAGTCATTAAACATTTTGCAACATATACCTGGCTCTGTTGTAACCTGAACCATTATTACCACAACTATCTTTCTAAAGAATCAAGCCTGTACCAGGAAGATTTTGTAAACAAATCAAATTGTATTGGGTAAAGTCTCTCTTTAGAGAGACTATCATGTTAAAAAAAAATTGAAAGAGTAATTGGTTATATTCACAATAAGATGAGTCTGGAGTTAACCATGTTAATTCTAGCTCAACAGGAATAGAATAAGTTGTAAGCAATTCCAATACATCCTGATGAAACACTAACCTTTGGTGTCTGAATTGTAGTGGATTTTCTATGTATTTGCTCTGTATTTATTATATAGGATGTAAATATTTTTAAATAATTGTTTACTTATCTTTTTCTGTCATTTATAAAACGGCAGCTGATTTAATAAGCAATAAAACACTGATGGATTTTGCTTTATTTTCAGAAACTAAGTCCCTTTTTTGTGTCTCCAAAGTTAAAGAAAATAGAAACTTGTTTAAAGAGGCATTGTTCCTATCTAGCTAATAGAGGCAGCACAGTAGAGTATTAACAGACCTGGGTTCAAATTCTAATTTTACCTAGTTGTGTGATTGTGGACAATGATAATCCCCACTTCTATACTGCTTTAAGTACTTTAAGGTGTACAAAACATTTTCCTCATACCAATACTGATAGGTAGATAGTGTAAGTATCATTATCTCCATTTACAGGTGAAGCAATGGAGATTCGGGGAGGAAAAGTAATTTGCCCATGGTCACACGGCCTCAGTTTTGGAGCTTGGTTCTGAACCTAGATCTCTTAAATAATCTCATAAAGAGAAATAAAGCAAGCAAAAAAATAAACCACCAAAGGGATGAGGGGGAATTCCACAGACCTAGATAGATTTACAAGTGAAATCTATCAAATATTTAAAGAACAAATAATCCTTGTGTTATGTAAATTATTCTCAGCAATAAAGAAAGACAGTATCTACTAAACTCTTCTTATATGAAATAAATATATGACACCCAAACCAGAAAGGAATAAAACAGAAAAAGAGAATTTTAGACAAATTTCTCTAAATTTAACTAATACAAATGTTTTAAAGAAAATTGTATTAAGGAGACTAAAGGCATATGCTCGAAAACTATTCCTTATGACAAAATTTATACCA
The DNA here is from genome assembly GCA_028627135.1 of Pseudochirops cupreus. NCBI lineage: Eukaryota > Metazoa > Chordata > Mammalia > Diprotodontia > Pseudocheiridae > Pseudochirops > Pseudochirops cupreus. Next base: position 553,821,272 of record CM053582.1, on the reverse strand, counting down.
AGGATGCCAGGACAGTTCAATATTGAGAAAACAACTGGTGTAACAAATCATATAAGTAAAAAAAATTATTCATATTCACAAAACAGAAAAAGTCTTTGGAAAGTACAGTATTCACTTATATAAAAAATGCCAAGAAAGATTTTTCAAAGGGAATTGACCCATAACCATTATTTGTAAAGAAACACTGTAAATTTTCCTAACAAATTCGGGGCTTAAGACCATAAATCTAGAACTAGACAAGACTTGAAAGGCTACCTAGTCAACTCCTTCATTCTACAGATGAGGAAATGAAGGCCCAGAGAGGTTAAGTGATTTAAGATCACATACATATCAGAGGCAAGATTTGACCCAGTTCTTTAACTCCAGTCAATGCTCTTTCCGTTGTACCTTGGAGCCCTAGCACTAGAAATACCAGATGTAGCAATAAAACAACGACAAAAAAAAGAATTAAAGCAAAAGACGTAAATTGTTGGGTTTTTTTTTAAAGGTGAAATGATTCCTATTTGCAGATGATGGTATACTTAGAAACCTTAGAGAATCAAAGAAGAAGCTAACCAAATTTAACAATTTAAACAAGCTAGTGGGCCACATAATAAATCCACAAAATTATCACCATTTCTTTATATAACTAACAAGAACCAGAAGGAAAAATATTGAAAGAAATACCACTGAAAACTACAAAATGCATAAAACATCTGAATGCTAGTTACAAAGACATATTAAATGTTTACCTAATTGTAACTTCAAAGCAGTCTCTACAAAAATAAAGGAAGACCTAAAGAAATTAAAGAGATTTTCAACATATCCACCAATATGATTTTTTAATGATGCCAAATAAATTAATCTACAGATTTAGTACTATAAAAACATCAAACTACCCAGAAATTACTTAACAGAACTACGCAAAATAAGCATTCAATTTATTTGGCACAATAAAATGTCAAGAATTTCCAGGGGAAATTTTCTTTGTCATAATGAAGGGGGGGGTCCCACATTACTCTCTACACATTAATCATCAAAGGAATTGGGAACTGGTTAAAAAGCAGAAAAGTAGATCAGTGGAATAAATCAGATGAGTAGGACCTAGAGCCAAATGAATACAGCAGTTTGATGAACTCAAGAAACTACTACAGGAAGGATGCTTTATTCAATAAGAACAATTATGAAAACCTTAAGCTAGTTAAGAGGAAAGCAGGTTTAAAACAATATCTTGTGATGTATTCCACAATATATTCCAAATGGATGCCTAGTCTAGATATAAAAGGCCACATCATTTTAAAAATTCATAACTACTCATAAGTGGGATGATTTTAAAGTAATTTTAATTACTTTAAAATTTAAAAGCTTTTGAACAAACAAGCAAAGCAGCTAGAATAAGAAATAAAGCACAAGGATAAAAGGAGAGGGGAAAGATGGAGTCTTTCATTTGAAATCTATAGGCAACCAAAATGATACTATATAAGACAGACGGCCACTCCCCAATAAATAAGTCGTCAAAGGATACAGATAGTTTGGGGGGAAAGTGGGTGCTATTAACAACCGTATGAAAAAGTTCCAAATCATTAATAATAATGGAAATGAGAACTAAGATTTCTGAGAGGCAGAATCACGTAGTGAATAAGGCAGTGGATTTGGAGTCATAGAGATCAGGGTCCAGGTCTTGCCTCAGATAGGTACTAGCTCTGTAACCAACCCTAAATCACTTAATCCCTCTGTCCTACAGTTTTCTTCTCTGTGAAATGATGGGGTTGGGCTTGATGATGCCTAAAGTTTCTTTCAGCTCTAAATCTGTGGTCCTGTGACTTTACACCCACGAAATTGGCAAGATGGCAAAAGATAGAAATAGATAATGTCGGTAGAGCTGTGGGAAGACAAGCCCACTAACAGACTTATGGTAAAGCTATCATTGACTCAATGCTTCTAGAAAGCAATTTGAAATTATGTAAAAATAAAAGTTACTAAGCTATTCATAACATTTCATAGAGCAATCCCATTTACCCTGAAAGAGGTCAACCAAAATTTTCACCGCAACATCATTTGTAACAGAAAAATTTGGAAATACATTACATGCCCACAAATTAGTAAATGTCTAAACAAACTTGTGTGACTTGATATAATAGAATATTATTAAATAGTACTGTAATGAATACCCAAACACAACAGCCAATAATGATTCCAGATGCCTAAAGTTAGAACATATTTTATTCTTTTCTTCTAAGAAATAGTAAACTACAAAAGCAGAGAGTTACAAGGGTTATCAATCCTAATTGTTTATTAGGTAGCTTTATTCTGCTTTTATAGGAAATATATTGTTTATATAGAAGTAAGATGTTAAAACAAAATGTGCACCAAAAACATCTTTTTTTTTTAAAAGGAGACCATCCTAAGAACAAATCATAGAAATGACCAATAATTTCAATATAGATAATGAAAGTAGGGATGGAACCAAAATGGGAAATTAGAGGCAGCAGGTCAGCTGAGTTCTCTTAACATTCCCCTCTGAACAAAATAATGCATTGGGGCAGCTAGGTGGGGCCGTGAATAGAGCACCAGCCCTGGAGTCAGGAGGAGTTCAAACCTGGTCTCAGACACTTAACACTTACTAGCCATGTGACCTTGAGCAAGTCACTTAACCCCAATTGCCCTGCCCTCCAAAAAGCAAAAAATTTTTAAGAATTTAAAAAAATAAAACGTATCAGATTGAATTCTGGAGAAACATAGCCAACATGGGATCAGGGTAAGACATTTTTCAGTCCAAGACAACTTAGGAGGTTGGCAAGAGAAGTCTATGATACTAGGGTGGTGATTGGAGCACATACAGCAACACTAGCTGTGGACCTTGGAAATAGCTGAGACAGTAGCAACAGCAGTTCCAGGAGCTCTAAGGCTAGAAACATAAGGTGGTTGAACAAATGGTGAGAAAGAGATTACAGGAGACCCTGAGTTGACATTGGTTTTAGATGGGATATGGTTTGGCAACTTGATTGCCTGTATGCAGTTCTGAGTCTCATTTCCAGGGCATAGAGGGGCACTTGTGGTCTATTAGAAGGGAACAGGAGGCATGATCACAGTTCCAGAGCAGAGAGAAGCACTAGCCCTTATGGATGAAGAGAAACAAAGGCCCCTCTTGGATAAAGACTAGAGCTCAGGCCAAAAGAGCAATGACAACACCTCGCCCCAGATCATACCACCTTGGAAGCACCAAAAACTTACAGACCCCTAGAAGTATCTCTTACAGCAGCACAAAAAAGCCTGAATCCTTGGTCAGGGCCTCCCCACCCCACCACCCCAACAAAGCAAAACCCAACTTTAACATAATATTCATAGCCAAGAAATAGGCTGGGAAAAGTGAGTGAATAACAACCCCCCCCCCCCAAAAAAAAGAATCTGACCATAAAAATATACCACAGTGACAAGAATGACCAAGACACAAACTCAGAAGACAACAACATGCAAACAGCTACAAGCAAAGCCTCAAAGAAAAAACCTACAAATTGGACATAATCCCAACAAGAAGATTTCCTGGAAGAGTTAAAGAGATAAGAGTGGTAGAGGAAACACTGAGACAAGAAATTATAATGATGCAAGTAAATTATTAAAAGAGAATTAACAGCTTGGTAAAAAGAGGCACCAAAAATATTTTTAAAAATCACACTTTAAGAAATAAAAATGGCTAAATGATACCCAAAAAAAAGGCACAAAAATTCACTGAAGAAAAAAATTCTTTAAAAAATAGAATTAGGGGATGGCTAGGTGGTGCAGTGAGTAGAGCACCAGCCCTGCTGTCAGAAGGACCTGAGTTCAAATCCGGCCTCAGACACTTAATATAAAACTAGCCATGTGAACTTGGGCAAGTCACTTAACCCCAAGTGTCCTACCTTCCCCTCTCCAAAAAGCAAAAAAAAAAAAAATAGAGTTAGTCAAATTGGGGGAGGGAGAGAGAGATAAAAACTCTCTGAAGAAATAATTCTTTAAAAATAACTTGGGCATGAAAGATAATGACTCCACAAGACATCAAGAAAGAACAAAACAAAGTCAAAAGTGGAGGAAAATATGAAATATTTCATTGGTAGTCATATTAAAAATGTTCTAAATTGTTATTGATTAGAGAAATGCAAATTAAAACATCCTTGAGATATCACTTTACACCTACCAGATTGGTAAAATGATAGTAGGGGAAAGCAACAAATGTTGGAGGAGATGTGCAAAAATTGGAGCCTTAATTCATTGTTGGGTGAGTCTGTAAGTTGATTCAACCATTTTGGAAAGATTTGGAATTATGCCCAAAGAATTATTAAACTGCCTATAACCTTTGACCCAGCAATACTACTATTAGGTCTGTTTCCCAAGATAGTTAGGTGTAGCACCAATGCAATATTTACAGCACCCATGGTCACAATAAAGACCGTGACTATAAGTATCACATAACATTCGATTGCAAAATATACCAAACACTCTAGATAGAGGATAGAACTGAAGCATTTTATACGCCAGAATACCGAATCCCAAAAGCAGCAAGCCGATTCCATCATAGTACCAAAGATATTCAGAAGCCATAATAACACTGAGAGCCACAGTATCCTTCAGCCTTCCCACAAACCAATGCAAGATCAATATCTACTCACCAGTCTATCTGACTCCTTGCCTGAGCCACCTCCCTCCCCCACCATCTCACTATCTCTGATCAGCTTCCTGTGGACTCTGCTTCCCTTCAGGAAACTCCTCCCACCACAGGCTCCATGATTACATTCAGCCTATTATGGGGCAGAATTTACTTTCAAACCAGGGAAGGTGTTCAAACTCCCCCCTAGGTCTATTAAGGGGCATGGAAGATCTTCAAATTCCCGTTCTCATTATATTAGGGGAAAAGGAAAAGAACTTATATGTTCTAAACTATTTATAGCAGCTCTTTCTGTGGTGGTAAAGAACTGGAAATTGTAGGGATACCTGTCAGTTGGGGAATGGCTGAACAAATTGTGGTATATGTTCATGATGGAATATTATTTTGTTATAAGAAACGATGAGTTCAATGGTTTTTAAAAAGCATGGAGGGGGCAGCTAAGTGGCACAGTGAATAGAGTACCAGCCCTGGAGTCAGGAGGACCTGAGTTCAAATCCGGCATCAAACACTTAACACAAAAATTAGCCGTGTGACCTTGGGCAAATTACTTAACCGCAGTTGCTCTACCTTCCCCCTCCAAAAAGCAAAAAACAAAACAAAAAGCATGGAGAGAACCACCCAAAATAATGAAGAGGGAAACAAGAAAAACCAAGATAATATTGTGTATAGTAAAAGCAATACTGTTTTAAGAACAACTTTGGGCAACCAAGTGATTCTGACTATTATGAATACCCAAATTAACTACAAGATCCTATGAAGAAAGATGCTGTCTCATCTGGGAAAAGAACTGACATATATATGTATCTGTGTGTATATACACATAAACACACATACACACACATATACACACACATATATACACGCATACAGAGAGAGAGAGAGAGATTTGTGTGTAATGGTAGCCATCTCAAAGTTGGGGGAGGGGGTAGTTACATGATAAATTTGTTGTACATTTGAAAGGAATAGCAAGTTGCACATAATGGATCTGCAATTTCAGGGGCAAGCCTGTTTTTCTAGTTCACTTTGTCATGGAAATGTTTGTTTTATTTCTTAAGTTCAGAATAAAATAAACAAATTTTTTTAATTTTTAAAAAATAGAAAATAAAATCTCTAAAAATTAAAAGTTGCCAGTGTTTGATAACCATCTCTGCCGGGACCATTTTTATGATGAGCATTGAAATTCAATGGGTATTAAAGCCAACTCATAATACCTTTAGTAATGATGGAAAGGCATTAATGAATCAATATGTAGATAAGCCTATTAATAACTTTTCTTTGGGTCCAATCAGCACAAATTCCTACAATTACTATCATTTAGCCCTGTTGTCCATCTTGTTCAATGTAAAAGACCGTGTCAAATGTTCTGTCCCTAGTCTGTCACTCTACTAAACCTGGCCAAAGAGGAAATAAAATTAACCAGGAACAAGAAACAAACAAACAAAGGAACAAAGAAAGGAAGGAAAGAAGGAAGGAAGAAAGGAAGGAAGGAGGGAAGGAAGGAAGGAGGGAAGGAAGGAGAGAAGGAAAGAGGGAAGGAAGGAAGGAAGGAAGGAGGGAAGGAAGGAAAGAGGGAGGGAGAAGGGAAGGAAGGAAAGAAAGGAAAAGAAAAGGAAGAAAAGAAAAGAAATATCTCATTGGAAAAACAAATAACCTGGAAAACAGATCCAGGAGAGGTCATTTAAAAATTATTGGACTATCTAAAAACTACGATAAAAAAAGAGCCTAGACCAGGGGTGGGGAACCTGCAGCCTTGAGGCCACATGTGGCTTTCCAGGTCTTTGAATAATGCCTTTTGACTGAATTCAAGTTTTATAAAAACACATCCTTTTATTAAGGGGATTTGTTCTGTGAAGTTTGAATTCAGTCAAAGGGCCATACTTGAGGACCTAGTGAGCCACATGTGCCCTCAAGGCCACAGGTTCCCCACCCATGGCCTAGATATTATTTTTCAAGAAATTATAAAGGAAAGTTGTCCAAATATCCTAGACCCAGGAGGCAAACTAGAAAAGGAAAGAATCCACCAATCACTTCCTGAAAGAGATCCCAAATGAAAACTTCCAGGAAAGAAAGAAAACCAAATTCTAGAGCAATCAGGTCAAGGATAAAATATTGCAAGCAGCCAAAAAGGAAATCATTCAAATGTCATGGAACCATAGTCAAGGACTGCACAAGATCTGGCAGTTTCTGCATTAAAGGAATGGAGGACTTGGAATGTGATATTCCAGAGAGCAACATAGCTAGTGTTACAATCAAGAATAATGTACTCAGCAAAACTGAACTTAATACTTCAGGGAAAAAGACGGACATTTGATTAAATAAAGTTAAATTGTTTATATTCCTACATGGGGAGATGAAATATCTAAGTCCTAAAAACTTTAATATAATTAGGGTAGTTTGGAGTCTACATAGACAGAGGACATTAGTGTGAGTTGACTGTGCTGGAATGATTTTTTAAAAATGAAGTGCTGAGCTCCTTCCCATCTCTCAACAAAAAGTCACCCAAGGAAAAGAAGGTCAAAAATGGAAAAAAAAAAAAAAGAACAAAAAGGAAGATGTAGCTGAAAAGTGCAAAAAGCCTTGAAAGCATTGCAGTTGGAACCCAGTCCTGGCCCGAGGGATTGGTAGGTACTCCAGGTCTGCAATGTATTCCCGGAGAGCCATGTACAAGTGGAAATACGCTGCCCCCAAAACTCGGATTGAAAGGAAGAAGAAAGCAAAAGTGCCTGCTGCTATCTCAAAGCCTGTTGGTGGTGATAAGAATGGAGGAACTCGAGTGGTAAAGATTTGCAAAATGCCTAGTTATTACCCTACTGAGGATGTGCCTAGATAGCTGCTAAGTCATGGCAAAAAGCCCTTCAGCCAGTGTGTGAGGAGACTTCAAGCTAGCACCACCCTGGACACCATTCTGATCACGCTCACTGGCTGCCACAGGGGCAAGCGAGTGGTTTTCCTGAAGCAGCTGGCTAGTGGCTTGCTACTGGTGACTGGACCTCTGACCATCAACCATGCTCCTCTGAGAAGGACAGATCAGAAATTTGTCATCGCCACCTCTACCAGGGTTAACCTTTCAGGTGTGAAAATTCCAAATCATCTTACTGATGCTTACTTCAAGAAGAAGAGGCTCCATAAACCTAGACACCAAGTAGGAGAGATTTTTGACACAGAAAAAGAGAAATACAAGATGACAGAGCATTGCAAGGCTGATCAGAAAACAGTAGACTCTCAGATCCTGCCCCAAATCAAGAAAATTCCTCAGCTCTGCAGCTACCTGCATTCTGTCTTCTCTCTCTCCAATGGAGTTTATCCTCACAAACTGGTGTTTTAAATGCCTTGCAGAGAACACTTATTAAAATATTTGCAATTTTAAAAAAAATGAAGCGCTAAGAAGGGTGCACCAGGAGAAGGGGGAAGGGAGGGGAAGAATGGGGGAAATTACATCACCTAAAAAAAAGACACTCAAGGAAGAGTTTTTACAGTAGAGGGTGAAATGGAAAGCAGTAGTGGGCAATACTTAAACTTCACTCTCACCAGAATTAGTTCAAAGAGGGAGGAATATATATATGTGTGGATACACACACACCTACACATACATATATACATGTATACACACATACATATACGTATAAACATACACATACTCAGTTGTGTATAGAAATCTATCTTAGCCAAGATAGAAGTTAGAGGGGAAGGAATAATAGAAAGAGGGGTGATAAAAGGGAGGGCAAATTAAGGGAGGCAGTGGTCAGAGGCAAAACAGACTTTTGAGGAGAGATATGATTTTTAAAAGAGAGAGAGAGAAAAGGATAAAGAGAAGAAAATAGGATGGAGGGAAATACACAGTTAATTATCATAACTGAACGTGAATGTGATGAGCTCACCCATAAAACAGAAGCAGATAGCAGAATGGATTAGAAACCAGAATCCAACAATATGGTGTTTACAGGAAACACATTTGAAAGAGAGAGATAAATACAGTGACAATAAGGTGCTGGAACAGAATCTGTTATGCTTTAGCTGAAGTAAAAAAGACAAGGGCAGCAACCATGATCTCGGACAAAGGAAAAACAAAAATAGACCTAATTAAAAGAGATAAGCAGGGAAACTACATCTACAAAAGTCACCACAGATAATGAAGTAATCTATATAACTAAACATAAATGCACCAAATGACACAGTTTCTAAATTCTTAAAGGAAAAGTTAAATGAGGTACAGGAGAAAACAGTAAAACTAATATACAAGTGAGGGACCGCAACTTTTTTTTCCTCTCAGAGCTAGATAAGCATAACCATAAAGTAAATAAGAAAGAAGCGGAGGAAATGAATAGAATTTTAGAAAACTTAGATATGATAGACCTCTGGGAGAAAAAAATGAATGGAAATAGAAAGAAGTATACCTTTCCCTCAGTACAAGGCACTATCACAAAAATTGACCAAGAGATAAACACCTCACAACCAAATGCAGAAAAGCAGACATGTTATATGCACCCTTTTCAGAGCATCATGCGAAAATTACATTTAATAATAGGTTCTAGAGGCATACATTAAAAATTAATTGGAAACAAACTAATCTAATCCTAAAGAATGAGTGGGTCAAAGAACAAATCATAGAAACAATCGATAATTTAATTAGAGAGAATGACAGCCATGAGACAACATACAAAAATTTGTGGGATTCAGTCAAAGAGGTATTTAGGGAGAAATTTATATCTCTAAACACATACATCAATAAAAGAGAGAAAGAGAAGATCAATTAATTGGGCGTGAATCTTAAAAACAACCTAGAAAAGAACATCCAATTAAACATCAAAATGGAAATTCTGAAAACCAAAAGAGAGATTAATAAAATTGAAAATAAAAAACCACTGAACTAATAACAAGAACAAGAACCATATGATTTTATCAATAGATACAGAAAAAGTTTTGGACAAAATACAACATCCATTCCTATTAAAAACATTAGAAAATACACGAATCAGTGGAGTCTTTCTTAAAATAAGTAGTATCTCTCTAAAACCAAGAGCAAGCATTATCTGAAATGCAAGTAAGTCTGAAGCTTTCACAGTAAGTTTGGGGGTGAAATAAAGATGTCCGTTATCAGCACTATTCTTCAATATCATATTAGAAATACTGGCTAGAGCAATGAGACAAGAAAAAGAAATTGAAAGAACAAAAAATGGGAAATGAGGAAACAAAACTATCACTCTGCAGATGCTACACGAGAACCCTACAAAATCTCAGAAAAACAACTAAAAAGCTATTTGAAACAATAACTTTAGCAAAGTTGCAGGACACAAAATAAACCCACAGAAATGATCAGCACTTCTATGTATTACCAATACAATCCAGTGAAATATGAACTGAAATTCCATTTAAAATAGCTGCAAACATTATAAAATACCTAGGAGTCTATTTGCCAAGACAAACCCAGTGACTGTATGAAAACAATTACAAAACACTCTTCACACAAACAAAGACAGATATAAACAATTAGGGAGATTTTAATTGTTCATGAGTAGGTTGTTTATAATAAATGTTATATACCTATATTAATTTATTTTTTCAGTACAATACCAATCAAACAACCAAAAAACCATTTTATAGAACTAGAAAAAATAACGACAAAATTCATCTGGAATAACCAAAGGTCAGGAATATTAAGGGAATCAATGCAAAAATGTAAAGGAAGGTGGTCAACAGTACCATATTCCAAACTACATTACGAAGTGGTAAGCATCAAAACAATCAGGCACTGCCTAGGCAATAGAGTAGTGGATCAGTGGAATAGATTAGGTACTGCAGTAATTGACTACAGTAGTCTATTGTTGGACAAACCTAAGGATCCAAGCAAAAACTCACTGTTTGACAAAAATTGCCAGAAAAACTGGAGAGCAGTCTGACAGAAACTAAGAATAGACCAACATCTCACACTATATACTAAGATAAGGTCAAAATTAGTGCATGATTTAGACTTAAAAGGTGATATCATGAGCCAAATTAGAGCAGCATGGGAAAATTTACCTCTCAGATCTATGTGTAAGAGAAGAGTTTGTGACCAAACAAGAGACAGAGAGGATCATGGGAAATAAAATGAATAGTTTTGATTATGTAAAATTTAAAAGTTTTTACACAAACAAAGCCAATGTAACCAAAATGAGAAAGAATACAGGAAACTGGGGAGAAAATTTTTATAGCAAATTTCTCTGATAAAGCCCTCATTTCTCAAATTATAGGGAACTGGACCAAAGTTATTTAAAAATATATGAGCCATTCCCCGGTTGATAAATGGTCAAATAATACGAACAGAGAGTTTTCAGAAGAAAAACTCAAAGCTATAAATAGTCATTTGAGAAAATGCTCTAAATCACTAACGATTAGAAAAATGCAAAGTAAAACAACTCTGAGATAGCACCTCATACCTGTCATATTGACTAACATAAAAAAAAGAAAATAACAAATTCTGGAGGTGATGTGGAAGAGAGACATTAATACCCTGCTGGCAGATTTGGGAACTGATCTGACCATTCTAGAGAGCAATTTGGAATTATATTCAAAGGGCTACAAAAGCATGCATATCCTTTGACCCAGCAGTATCATTACTTGATTCTGAATCCCAAAGAAATGAAAGAAAAAGAAAAAGGACCTATATGTACAAAACTATAGCATCTCCTTTTGGGGTGGTAAAAAATATTGGACAGAGACTTCAGGAGACTGAATCACCAGCAACTATGGTGGTTTCCAGACTTCTCAACCCATAAACACCAAAGGGAAAGTAAAAGGTCAGTGAGGAACTCTGTTGGAATAGGGGGATGGAAGAGCACATTCCAGCCCCTGCCCCTGGGGTGAGAAGTGGTGGAGGTGCGGTGGCTGCAGCTGCTGCCACGTGGCCACTTCTGAAGCTCATGGCCTAAAGATTGTAGGGGGACCAAGCAACCATTCAGAGAGTAATCACTCTTGCTTTGACCTGCTTGTATCTGGATCATGGTATTAGGTGGTGGTCCAGGGGTGTGCGGCCAGTGTGCCAGAGCTTGTGGGGGCTGTAGAGAGGGCACCCTCCTAATAGCTCCAGCAGCTGTGAAAACCCCAGCAATTTGGGACAATGCTCTCTCCATTGTGGAAACAGAGTTCTACTGTAGCAAAGAGCTCAAAAGGCAAATAATTGGCTGACAAGATGAGCAAGCAGAGAAAACTGGTAATCAGACCATAGATTCCTTTTCTGGTGACAAAAAAGATCAAAGCATGGAACCAGAAGAAGTCAACAAAGGCAAAACTCCTACATCAAAAGCTTCCAAGAAAAATATGAACTAATTACAGGTCATAGAGGAGCTCAAGAAGGATTTTGAAAATCAAGTAAGAAGGGGAAGAAAAATTGTGAAGAGAAATGAGAATGGTACAAGAAAATCATGAAAAACAAGTCAACAGCCTGCTAAAGGAGACCAAAAAAAAAAAAAATACTGAAGAAAATAACACCTTAAAAAATAGACTAACTCAAATGGCAAAAGAGGACCAAAAAGCCAAATTACCCAGATGGAAAAGGAATTTCAAAAACTCACTGAAGAGAATAGTTCCTTCAAAATTAGGTTGGAGCAATTGGAAGCTAACGACTTCATGAGATATCAAGATACTATAAAACAGATCGAAACAAATGAAAAAATAGAAGGCAATGTAAAATATCTCATTGGAAAAACCACTGACCTGGAAAAGAGATCCAGGAGAGATAATTTTAAAATTATTGGACTAGCTGAAAGCCATGATCCAAAAAAGAGCCTAGACACTATCTTTCAATAAATTATCAAGCAAAATTGCCTTGATATTCTAGAACCAGAGGGCAAAATAGAAATTGAAAGAATTCGCCAATTGCCTCTTTAAAAAGATCCCCAAAAGAAAACTCCTAGGAATATTATAGCCAAATTCCGTAGTTACCAGGTCAAGGAGAAAATACTGCAAGCAATTAAGAAGAAACAATTTGAGTATTGGGGAAACACAATCAGGATAACACAAGATCTAGCAGCTTTACACTAAGGGGTCAGAGGGCTTAGAATATGATATTCCAGTGATCAAAGGAGCTAGGATTAAAACCAAGAATCACCTACCCAGCAAAACTGAGTATAATACTTCAGAGGAAAATATGGTCGTTCAATGAAATAGAGGACTTTCAAGCATTCTTGATGAAAAAAATCTGAGCTGAACAGAAAATTTGACTTTCAAATACAAGAAGCAAGAGAAGCATGAGAAGGTAAACAGGAAAAAGAAATCATAAGGAACTTATTAAAGTTGAACTGTTTACATTCCTACATGGAAAAATGATCATTGTAACTCATGAGATTTTTCTCAGTATGAAGATAGTTGAAGGGAATATA